>CM050173.1:47863271-48463271 GCA_027410445.1 Discoglossus pictus
ATTGAATATCAGTTGCCTGCCTACAGGTATGTGTGTGAAGCCTATTACATCTACTCTGCTAACTTCTGCCCGTACACAGTGATACGTCATATCTGGTGCAACCTTAGTGTACAGTGACATAAAACAACACTTTTTTGACTGTAATCGATTGAATATCAGTTGCCTGCCTACAGGCATGTGTGAGGCCTACAGCGCCTACTCTGCCAACTTTTGCCAGTGCACAGTGACACTCCTATCTGGTGGCACCTTAGATTGCACGTGAAGTGCCCCAAATTTGAAGTGGGAAGACCGACCAAGCATCTTTTTCCATCTCCCGCTTCCAAAAATCCATGCCATATACAAGTCCCCTGATAGGTGACGTAACAGGTATCAAACTGATAGGAATAAATAGTACAACTTAATACACCACTCCTATCTGGTGGCACATTACATTGCACGTGCAGTGCCCCAAATTCGAAGTAGGAGGTCCGACCAAGCATCTTTTTCCATCTCCCTGTTCTAAAAATCATTGCCCTATACACACGTCCCCAAATAATGTACGTAACAGGGATTAAACCGATAGGAATAGTACTACTTAACAGTACACACCTTATAATAACGCAGACAGAGGCAACGCAGAGAGAGGAGTCTGAAGAAGAGGAGTCAGAGGAGGAAGGTGGCTTTGAGGAGGTGGAAGACCAAACACAGCAGGCGTCCCAGTGGGCTTGTTATCCCCTTTCAGGGACCCTTGGTGGCTGGGTGGAGGAAGAGACCTTCAATGACATCAGTGAGGACAAGGAACGGGACATGGCTAGCTTGGTATCCAACCTTGCGCAAATGGGGAGTTTGCGGTTGTGCAAAGGGACAGTTTGCGGTTGTTTGCGGTGCATTAAACGGGGAGATTGTTTTGTTACTGTGAAGCGGGTGTAACCCTTACACTACCTGATCGATACAACATCATACCTGATGTTTTAAAGCATGTTATTCCAAACAATTTAGGAATGTTAGGTGATATATGCCCTTTAGGGCTTAAAACCAGACTCTGCATAAACTATGTAATTTTCCGTGGGAGTTTTGCCATGGATCCCCCTACGGCATGCCACAGTCCAGGTGTTAGTCCCCTTGAAACAACTTTCCCATCACTATTGTGGCCAGAAAGAGTCCCTGTGGGTTTTGAAATTCGCCTGCCCTTTGAAGTCTATGGAGGTTTGACGGGTTCGCCCGTTCGCGAACATTTGATGGAAGTTTGCGTCTGCTGTTCGCGAACCGAAAATTTGATGTTCGCGACATCACTACCAGGGATCAATATAAACAGCTTTTAATTTCTTGAGATGTAACAAAACTTCTTCTTGCGTATGAAAACTTACACTGAAAACATCTGTTTTCCCCTAATTGTTGGACTTTTTCCACCTTAACATTGGAGCAGAGTGTATTAGGACTTTCCAGCTGAACAAGCCCTTTAATGAGCGAAATGCATTGAGATATTGCCACAGAGGTTGATGTTATGGTGTCTCCTTGATAATGCCAACACTAATGTTATCGGATCCTCATCTGGACGTTCAGCAGGAACCGAGAGCTGCAGCCACCAACTGGATGTATTAAAAGATTATCTAAAGACTGCTATGACTTTGCTTTGTACAAAAGATTGTTTTTTTAACATCATCTGAAAAACAATAGTGACTTCATTCATTATTGTACATTTTGAATAAAGAGTTAGCAGTTAGTTGGAGCTTCAATCTAAGGATGAAGATAAAGCAGCTTTATGCAACTTTTTAAAATTACAATAAATTACAACGTTTTTTACACTGCTCTTTACTGTTTGGAAGTTATGGATATGAAAACATTAATTAATCATCACAAACTACAAAACATGCTGCAAACAAATATGTCTTGTAAACAAAGGAGTTAAATTGCATTACACAACCCAAACTCTTGTCTAACTTTAAGATTGACAGATTTCATCTTCACATTAATTCAGTCTGTTCAATGTGGAAGATTAAAAAAATGTGAGATCCTCCTTCCAAGATGATTTATAACTACATTATGTTATATATGGTATGTGGCATTTTAATCAAAACATATTGGGTCTGCTTCTAAAAAGCATAGATTTGCATTGCTGACTGTCTTCTCTTACTCTGTATCTAATTTAAAGCAGAATTCAAACTGTACCTGGAAATTCTTTTGAGATGATATCACCAGAGTGTTCTTGAAAGTCTTGTTTTGCTCACTTTATCAGCAATACATTTGGAGCACCACAAATTGAAGTGCTTTCCTGTTGTGCATCTAATCTATATCTTATACTGTGTATTATGAAGGTGCGCCAAATTTGTGTGTTAGTGAAGTGAGTTATCCACAGAGACTTGGCAAGGGTGGCGTACACTCGCCTAATTACATAACTATGATCATCCACTCTCGGCTTACATCCAGTTCCTATGCAAATAAGCGATAATTAGATAGGAGTTACTGCATGCTAATTGCCTTCGCTACCATGTCTTGGTGAAGGGGCTTATGTACTTCAATGAAGCTGTACCATGTAGGGTCTCTCAAGATGAGCAGGTCATAGCAGAGAGGTCAGACAGATCAAGGTACACTGAAGAAGGAACTGGTAACCCACTTCAATATCCTTGCCAAGAAAATCTTAAGGGTCACGGAGAGTAGTACACGACTCAATGACTAAACAACAACAATAGTACTGACAGCAAAAATGTTACAAGTGTGGTTGGCATATCTGAGAGTATTAGGTGAATGCCTCCTGTGTGTCTCAGTACCCCAATAACACTGCATTCAAGGGACTGATTCCTGATATCCACAATAGAAACTGCTATGGGAATTACATTTGTGCTAAAATAGATTACTTTCCCAAGAACCTTCCATTTTTGAAGAACTTTTAGTGTTGTAAAGAGCTCACAATCATTTATTTCTCTCAATTTGCCAAAATAGAGATAGAACTAGCTCTTATAAAACTGTGAACTCTTTAGTTTAATGTCAACATTTTATACATTTATATACTAACAATTGTTTGTTGTTGTTTAGTTTTTCAGTCATTTCTGACTCTCCCTGACCCTATGAACCGCAGCAAGGCAGACACAACCTGTGTCTGGTTGTGCTTATCTATAAGGTTTTCTTGGCAAAGATATTGGAGTGAATTGCCAGTTCCTTCTCCAGTGAACTGCAATTTGTCTGACCTCTCTGCTATGACCTGCCCATCTTGGGTAACCCTACATGGTATAACTCACAGCTTCATTGAAGTACACAAGTCCTTTCACTACAACCAGGTAGCTATCCAGAATGGAAACAATTATTTACTGCTGACAAAAAAAGGTAAATGAGAATATGTTGATACAGAGAATTATAGAAAGTCATTCAGTGGATGTAATTTAACCAGCACTATTGAGTGTAGATTTTACAGTAATACTTTCCGAACTGTGACATCTGTCTTACTTCAATTTAGCACAAGATCTTATGAAAGATCAAGAACATGTTTTAAGAATATCACAGGAGACTTCAGGATATGCTTCTGATGCCATTCTAAATTAACAACTAATGGGCAGTTTTCTTTGATAGTTTGTGTGTAATTAAGTGACGATGAATGAAAATCAACCACAAAGGGAACTTAGATTGTCATTACTTTTGACTTTGTTGGCAGATGTTTTCCTGGTAGTGTAGTTGTTTGTTTAATTTGTATCTAAGCAAAATAAATCAGGTAGGCATTCATTAACAAAGAGAAAAGCAAACTGTTAATTGATCTTAAAACTTGTAAAAGATATTGTTGTGCACATAAATGATGGGTCTGTGCGTTCATGCTATAAATTTCCTTCTATAATTTGATATTTAAAATATTGAATTTACTTTTTAAGACTGTCTTGTACTAAAATTATCAGTTATCGTCCAGCTGTATAATCTCAAATGCTACACATTGTTCTAAACACGGTTGTATGTCTAGAAACATAAAATACACTAAATCTTGGCTATTTAACAGTGTTATCTATTAGAATTGAGCATTGGAGAGTGGGGGGCCAACTAACAGTTACTGCTACATATTGTCAATAGGAAACTTAAAGGCATATCTAAATTTCCTGGATTATGAGTGCATCTGATAGAGGAGAATCAGTAGGCTATGGAAACATTTTTTTGCATAAAAAAAAAATATATATATACATTTACAAACCCACCCTGATGTTTTCTAAATCTTTTCAGTTTGCAAGCTGAGGCTTTTGTTAGTTGTCACCCCTAAAAATCCCTGCTAAGATTAGCAAACAATTCCTACTTTATTTTGGCCAATCTGAAGAAAACAGTTTAGTTTGATAAATTTGTATCATACTCGGGGGTTCCTGTGTTGCAAAGCAGTCTGGAATATGTAGTCAATCTCTCTCTCTATCCTTGTCCTGCAGCAAGTACTTCCTTTGAAAGGTCAAACTCTGTACCTGGCTGCCTTTCCTCTGAGTACTTGGTTATGTAAGCTCTCTGTGGGTGTTTAAAGCTGGATTTTACTTTCCTGCCTACAACTTTGTAAGTACACAGAACTTATGTATATAACAGATATTTTTTCTAATAATCACTGCCTGTTTCTTACCAAACATTTGAAACCCAGGATAGTTATATATACCTTTAATAAGATACTATATAAATAATTATGTTTTCCTATATTTTGCATTCACCAAAAACGTAAAATTATTGATAATATACCACTAAACATTCATCTGTTCTACTTAAAGCAAGTGTTTTAACAGGCAATTATTTTTTTAAGATATTTTTTCTGCTCATAATATTTTTTTTATTTATATATATACTGTATATATTTGATATTTGATGTTTTAACTTTAGGTAACAAGGAGACTTTCTGGTGCACAAATATTATTACTGCTTTCTGAATAAATTATTCTATATTCTCTAGACTCCTTGCCATCATGTAATGTGACATCACTAAGTCAGTCTTCTGTATATTAAAATGTACAGTTATAGAGGTCCCACATACAATATATTTTCAATACTATGCTATGCTTGGTGTCATATCCCACATTTATATATAATACACAAAATGTTCTTTAGTATTTTGCAAAACTGTGGAATCAGCCCATAAAATGTATTTTTACCAAATATTTGTTTGCGTTGTTCAGTCGTTTCTCACTCTCTGTGACCTCATGGACCATAACACACCAGATGCCCATGGTCATGCTGAGCCACTTGGTTTCCATGGCAGAGATACTGGAGTAAATTGCCAGTTCCTTCTCCAGTTGGCCACAGCATACATCTCCTGGTATTCCATGTGGTCTCCCATCCAAGTACTGACCAGGCCTAACACTGCTTGGTATCAGGGAGGTGTGATCTCTTGGTTCCCTAACTGGAATCAAACCCAGGTCCCAGTGGTGAAAGCACTGAATCCTAACCACTGAACCACCAGGGATCTCTTACCAAATATGTATACTCATTATTATAAAAAAATGATTACTTGTTTAATGAAGTCTTTCCTTCTAGAGGAGATGGTTGAGACAAAACCAGTTATAAAACTGGGACCCACTGGAAAAAAAAGAGGTGACGACAATCGTTTAAAGTGAAAATGTAGTGAGATGTTCAGCTGGTTTTATTAGGGTATGATAGATATTGATGTTTCCAGAATATGTATTATAAAGTAAAAAACATCAAACATACATGAAATATCCCATTGGTTCCAATGCTCTAATTGGTTGCTTTTCCTTTCAAGAGTGGCATAACTAAAAATATGTATATTGCTTGTTTATATAACAAGGTCTACTTGTATTTATTGCTTTTACTGTCGGATGTTCCAACCAATGTGTGTACCTTGTAATATAATATATAATAGAAAATTACATTTTTTATTGCAGTTCCAGAAGACTAGGACAACACCAAGAAAATTTGTAAAGATGTGGATAATGGATTTTTTGTCCCCAGCTTTGCAACATTCGCCAACAAGTGTCAGTCTAAGAGGACAAAAGACAATTACAGATAAATAGATGAACAGTGATGGCAAACCGTGAAAAGGTCTTTTCTGCATAGCATATTTTGATGTGTCCCTTCATGCCAAAACCAAAATATAATCTGATCTTTGAGAGTTTGAATACATTGAAAGGACCAGCTCTGCTTCAGGACAGGAAGTCACTTGCAGAGCGTTTGATACATCACTGGAGAGTATTTCTGAGACCCGCTCAGGTGATGCCTGCGGAGTTGTTTTGTTTGCTGTATTTTCACACAAATTTATTCAATAGGACTTTTTGTTTTACTGACATTAGTAAACATTACAACATTATTCTGTGATATTCAAGTGACAGTGCTATGGGGAGTAGAGAAAAAGATCTGAAGTGAACTGAGACTCTAAACCAATGCTTTGTTCTTGGTTAGTTAGATTTGCACTAATGATGCATTCAAGATTCATGAGAAGCTTAGTCAATAGTTTGTTTTGTTATGGGTGGAGAGCTTTGTGAGCAAGCTTTTTGGGAAAATACCTTGGGACCTTTAACTGCTTTGTAGTTTATTTTCCTTCAGAATGTTTTGCGCATTATACAAATCAACAAGAATTTATGTACCCATTTTGTTTTAGATAATTTAGCATATTTAGAATAATAGGTTTATTGCAGTGAAAGATGTTTATTATGCAAAAATCAGTCCACTATGCATGTTTAAAAAAAAGAGTGTGTTTTAGGTAATGTATAATGTAACCAGGTGTTTAGATTATGCATTTATACTTACTTAGCTAGAATACTTGAAAATACATAAATGCATAATCACACATATAAACAGGCTTAAATACACAAAAACATAAATATATACACAAGTGAGCACACAAACAAATAAGCAAAAATAAAATATGAATAATAAATATACATATATATTTTCTATATACTGTGCCTAATACTTAGATCAATTATTTATATTATTTAAATATGTACTACAAAGCTCTTTTTACCTAATTGACAAAAAAGACAATAGACTAACACCCTCTCATTATTTTCTTTTAGTTTCTTTTGAGATTGATGCTGGTAAAGACATACTGCTGGGCTTGGCTGCCATTAGCTAGGATGCCCTCCAATCCAACGAGCACATATTTTCCCCAACTCGCATAGTCAGTATCACGACCCACTCTCTGGCTGGGGTCTGCTGACTTGATTTGGGTTACTCTGGACCTTGGAGTAGCTTTGAGTACAGGAACATCATGTCTCAGCCCTTGGTTTAGACTGAGCAATATTGACAGTAAGTCTGACGAATCTTACTGCAAGCATATGTCCCTGTATAAATAATACATCTGCACACAAAGTCTTGATGAAAATTATGAACAACTTTATTTGGAAAACAACATCTTTTAAACAGGCATACAAAATCACCAGGAGGGCTATCTTTAGTCAGCCCCTAACTGCCTCTGGCCAATCAGGCAGGGAACCATGAGACTCCTCCCAGGTCCGCCCACTGGGTGTGGCTACCTAATTCAGTTGGTGTCTGGCTCTCAAGGGAGAAACATCTACCTGTCCTCTGGAATTTGCCCTGAATATCTGAGTGAGAATCCCTGTAGACCCCCTGGGGTTATGGTGCCTCAATGTCTGTATAGACCCCTTTGTTCTGGCCTTACTATCACTTCAAGTGTTTACTTTAGGTGATAGCTGGAAGGCAGATGGGTGATCAACTCAGGTTACATATGCAGTCAATATGGACACAACATGGCTCCAACATTCCAATACAATATATTTACAGATATTACCACTACAACATGTTATAACCCACATGTTATGAGTTGAGGCAGTACTTCCCACGTCAGTCCACTTAATGCGTTATGACGACTTTATTAGTGGTGACGTGGTAAACTGCCTCTTCTCTCAATGCCTAACAATAACAGTGGGACTCTGCCCTGAATATATTACATTATAACAGTGGCTCTGGGAGCCCAAAACCTTCTGTTCAATAACATGTGGCAGGTAACAGTTCCAAATCCAAGATGGCCCCTGGCTGATTCATGACAACACCTCCCCAAGCGTGGCAGGAAACATCCATGCCCCTATGATTTTCCCAGCCACGCTGATAGTCATGAATCTTCTGGATTGGCTAGGCCCTCTGTACTCTCTCCACGTTCAAGTCCTTTAGAACACAGTCCCAAAGTGCAGAGTAACAACCTCCCCCAGCCCTTGGCCTTGCACCCACTGTATAGAGCAAATTGCTCTTCCCATTCACACCCACCCAAATCGTCCAGGGTACCTCCCCAATAATCTGGTATCCCAGAGTACAACAGGTGGGCCACAGTTTCTGTCCCATAGCAACTCTGTTCCCCCCAGCCAGTCCCCACAGATGGGCTGGGATCTCTAATACAGTCTCTGGGATTGCAAAGGGACCGTTCCTCTTGGCTTTCTTCCTCTGTGCTTACCCTCCTCCATTGCCCGGGGTTGAGCAACTTTATCCCAGTCCTTTCTGTTGAACTGGTGTCTGTTCCAGTGGGCCCCTGGACAATGGTTATCCAGGGTATCTCCCCACTTGGTACACCTTCTTTCATGGTGTCACTCTGCACCCATAATGCTTTTGCCAAAGCTGGCATGCTTGCTGCCCCGGCCTGGCTCTTTGTGCCCCTGGCACTCTCTTGCTGTGTGAGGTCAGGTTCCCTGTAGCCAGAAACCAATTCTTTTCCCTCCCCACAGTCTCTTAAACAACCCTCCTGGGCTGTGTTCTTCACTAGCACCTCTGGGGACAACTCCCCTGGACTGTCAGGGTACAGACAGTGGTTATCTGATGCAGGCTGAGGAATCTCATCATTCCCTTCCAGCCTGGCCTCTAAGGCTCCCTTCCCACCGTCCATCACATAATAATCCAGAGCCTCTGGCTCCATTAGCAGTTCTGGCCAACACACTTTGCCTAGAACTTCTGAGGGCAGACTTAACTTATCTGGCCCTAGCTTGTGAGCAGTTCCCACTTCCTCTGGGATTAACTCTCTTGGGGTATCAGGGGGCAGACATGGATTATCTGACCCCACCCAGGGAACATTCCACTGGGTCTCTGGCTCTTGGGGCTGGTGACTAGGCCCTGACACAGTTGCTGCATTTTCTAGGGGCAAACATTCTCCATCCCCAGGAGTTGGCAAAGGAACAGTGTTTACCCCTTCCCACTCCTCACTTTGTTTACAGTCTAGAAATGCCTCTCCCCAGTTCCAGTGAGCATACTCACTCTGGTACATACCGTCTGAGTTTTAAAAATACTTCTTGGGTATCGCATCCCACAATTCCACATACTCAGCCTCCAGTTGCAGCTCTTGCTGAATCAGGGGTTCCAGCAAAGGAGCCTCCGGGATCTCTAATACAGTCTCTGGGCCTATGGGATTGCAAAGGGACCGTTCCTCTTGGCTTTCTTCCTCTGGTCCAGCTGTTTCCGTTGCTGCTTGGGGAGCTACGCTGCTCCCACCCAAGCTGTGCTTACCCTCCTCCATTGCCCGGGGTTGAGCAACTTTATCCCAGTCCTTTCTGTTGAACTGGATCTTTGGAGTGGTGTCTGTTCCAGTGGGCCCCTGGACAATGGTTATCCAGGGTATCTCCCCACTTGGTACACCCTCTTTCATGGTGTCACTCTGCACCCATAATGCTTTTGCCAAAGCTGGCATGCTTGCTGCCCCGGCCTGGCTCTTTGTGCCCCTGGCACTCTCTTGCTGTGTGAGGTCAGGTTCCCTGTAGCCAGAAACCAATTCTTTTCCCTCCCCACAGTCTCTTAAACAACCCTCCTGGGCTGTGTTCTTCACTAGCACCTCTGGGGACAACTCCCCTGGACTGTCAGGGTACAGACAGTGGTTATCTGATGCAGGCTGAGGAATCTCATCATTCCCTTCCAGCCTGGCCTCTAAGGCTCCCTTCCCACCGTCCATCACATAATAATCCAGAGCCTCTGGCTCCATTAGCAGTTCTGGCCAACACACTTTGCCTAGAACTTCTGAGGGCAGACTTAACTTATCTGGCCCTAGCTTGTGAGCAGTTCCCACTTCCTCTGGGATTAACTCTCTTGGGGTATCAGGGGGCAGACATGGATTATCTGACCCCACCCAGGGAACATTCCACTGGGTCTCTGGCTCTTGGGGCTGGTGACTAGGCCCTGACACAGTTGCTGCATTTTCTAGGGGCAAACATTCTCCATCCCCAGGAGTTGGCAAAGGAACAGTGTTTACCCCTTCCCACTCCTCACTTTGTTTACAGTCTAGAAATGCCTCTCCCCAGTTCCAGTGAGCATACTCACTCTGGTACATACCGTCTGAGTTGTAAAAATACTTCTTGGGTATCGCATCCCACAATTCCACATACTCAGCCTCCAGTTGCAGCTCTTGCTGAATCAGGGGTTCCAGCAAAGGAGCCTCCGGGAACCATGCTTCCAGTCCCAGACCCCGGCAGCGTTCAACAAACAAGTTATTATGCCTCCTTGCAGTTCCCATGCCACATTCCGGATCACCATTCAGAATCTCACCGACCCCATATTCTAGATCCAAACGAAAATAGAGATCCTCTCTCCGGCCACCCAAGGACTCTATCCTGGCAAGGTACTGTTCCTCCAAGTCCATCTCTTTCTCTACCAGTTCCTCCAACCAGCTTGCCAGCTCATGGCCATGCCATAATTGCATGAATGCCATCCATTGATTTAGCAGGAGTAGTCTGTAGTCCTCTGCTTCCATCTGCTCCATTTTCTGGTCCTTCTCAGAGTACCCCACCACTGTGCCACCAATTATCACGACCCACTCTCTGGCTGGGGTCTGCTGACTTGATTTGGGTTACTCTGGACCTTGGAGTAGCTTTGAGTACAGGAACATCATGTCTCAGCCCTTGGTTTAGACTGAGCAATATTGACAGTAAGTCTGACGAATCTTACTGCAAGCATATGTCCCTGGGTAAATAATACATCTGCACACAAAGTCTTGATGAAAATTATGAACAACTTTATTTGGAAAACAACATCTTTTAAACAGGCATACAAAATCACCAGGAGGGCTATCTTTAGTCAGCCCCTAACTGCCTCTGGCCAATCAGGCAGGGAACCATGAGACTCCTCCCAGGTCCGCCCACTAGGTGTGGCTACCTAATTCAGTTGGTGTCTGGCTCTCAAGGGAGAAACATCTACCTGTCCTCTGGAATTTGCCCTGAATATCTGAGTGAGAATCCCTGTAGACCCCCTGGGGTTATGGTGCCTCAATGTCTGTATAGACCCCTTTGTTCTGGCCTTACTATCACTTCAAGTGTTTACTTTAGGTGATAGCTGGAAGGCAGATGGGTGATCAACTCAGGTTACATATGCAGTCAATATGGACACAACATGGCTCCAACATTCCAATACAATATATTTACAGATATTACCACTACAACATGTTATAACCCACATGTTATGAGTTGAGGCAGTACTTCCCACGTCAGTCCACTTAATGCGTTATGACGACTTTATTAGTGGTGACGTGGTAAACTGCCTCTTCTCTCAATGCCTAACAATAACAGTGGGACTCTGCCCTGAATATATTACATTATAACAGTGGCTCTGGGAGCCCAAAACCTTCTGTTCAATAACATGTGGCAGGTAACAGTTCCAAATCCAAGATGGCCCCTGGCTGATTCATGACAGTCAGCCTTTCCGTTAACTGCACAGATAGTAGTGATATATATTAATTGGCTTCTCTTATTAAATTTGTATATTTTATAGACTTGTGAATTATGGTTCATTCTTGCACAGTATATATATATATATATATATATATATATATATATATTTATATTTAGGGATGTAGGAGGGGACATAGATATCTAACAGGAGCTAGACAGTTTATAGGAATTATTTTCCTTCCTCACATGAGGATAGGCATCTTAGCACATACTATGGATGCCTGTGAGCATCGGGACCTTCTAGGGTGGTTCCTCTCCTTCTGTCAATGACTCTGTTGCTCGGTGCACCATTCATTAATTAAACTTATATGGTGTCAAAGAATCTTTCACTTGCTTCACTAATGGAAAGTCGCCAAAGTCTCTCTGACTATACATAGCTGGCAATTTTTTTCTACACTGATATTAATACTACTTACTAACGTTAATACTCCCTGACACTACTACTGCTACTCTCTGCAAATGATCTGTGAGGCACATTTGTGAGAAAATTTTGAGCTTAAGGCCTATATTTATTGACTACTCCTATTGACTACCCTTTGTCTCATGGTGTGAAATCATAAAAGCCTGCTTTGTTTTAAGACCAATATATCATAGTTTGTTGATTCAGTCCTTTTCACAATTGGTTTAATGGGAAGTATCAGATATCTGAATCAGAATGTTGAAAATGTCATACACATTTTAACAATTTAATAAAATGGTTAGACCTCCCTCAAGCAGATTTGATAAAATTACAAGAGCACAATACTGTAATATTTAAAAACATGTATTTTTGAAGAACTTGATTTGATTATAGACAAAATGATTTATATATTTTAAGATAAATAATTAAATAATTAAAATAAATAATTAGTCTTTCATGTTTAATTATTGTATTCAGTTTTGCTTTAATGATGAAAGGTGTTAAAAAGCTGCTCTTCACATAGCCTCTTGACAATAAATCTCAGTGGCAGAATAAGGCCCATTAGGATAGCCCTCCCTTTTAAACAGCAGACATAATATCAGTCTAAGATAGAAATAACTGCTTAATATCGCCAGTAAAACAACTGAATGGGTTGAGTCAGCATCTTAGAGAGACAAGCAGAATCAGTCTTCAGAAATGAAAGCTCTATTTGCGTCTCTCATTAGGTACAACAGGGTGAAGCACAGACACATCGGCATTATTTAGCCTGCAAAGGAGAAGTGATGTTCTGCAAAGGTTTGCAAGTGGTGGAAAGAGTGTCACTCTAAGGTATGTAGCAGATGAATGCTTGACTGTGACTGACTGCCTGGAAGAACGTATAGCTTTCTTATACCCACTTCTTACACTATATACCTGTTTCCTTCTTATATATAGGTTCAAACAACTCTGTAGTCATTAACTAAAATTATCTCTGTCATCACCATTTGATCATTAATTTTCAATATTTCAACCCTCTACCATGTGGTGCAGCTGGTGATTGAGTGTCACTTTAAAGAATCCTTCATTTATAGGAGAACTTCATATGCCATTGAACACTGTTACGATTCAATGTCACATTTAGCAACCTTAATCCTAACAGCACATGGTCATTGTTTCCCAGGAAGAGAAATACATTCAAAGAACTCACAAAAGTCTAAAACAAAAGAAGAGTGGTGATATCAAACAATTGCAGATGTTGAGCATTTATATTTTTCTGCCAATGTTGTTTTAGTTTGCTGTTAAGTCTTCCCAGATTTTGAACTTGTTTGATCTCATGTGGAATACTTTACCACTATACTGTTAGTGCTCAGTTTGTAAAAATCTTTTGCAAGCCGAAACATTCACATGCATTGAATATATACATTGCATACGTCGAGCAGACACCGCCATGAATAATAATAACAGATATACACCCAGGCCATCATATACCAATAGTATGACTTTTATTTAAATATCTTTGAATTGTCTTCTCAAGCTTGTCAACTGACTTTGTTGGCGCTGTTTAATTTTGCATGTAAGATCCTCTACAAAGAAACTGTAAATGGGAAATTAAATCTATACTGGTTACTTTTAAATTATTTCAATGTGTGAATTTTTGTGGGCAGTACGGCTGTCATGCAAAACAATGGAGCATATTCTTACTTTTTTAGAAGAGTAAAAAAATCTGTAACAAACCCACTAGTTTAATACAAGTCACATTGATGACCATTTAAGGGTTATATTTTGATCCAAATACACTGGGAGGTATGTGCTCACAAATCCAATTTGCAGTTACAACCATTACACAAGCACCTCATTGTAAATCACTTATCTGCCACTCCTAAGCACTGCACATTTATAGCTTGATGTATGAAATATCACAAAACTGATGGTTTTAGCACCCCCCTTTATAAATTTACAACTTTTAAAACAGGGTTTGCTACATATCTATGTATTGATATCGTAGAATTTTGTCTTGTATGAATTAAAATGAATGGCTATTATTAATAAAGACTCTGACTGTGCTTAAATATTAATTTGTGAAAGGGTTAACACTATATATGGGATCATTTTCAAAGAGAACAAACAGGAATGGACTCACAGGTGTGCAGCATGGACAGGAGCATGTGAGTCAATATGATGCTGGCAAGGGTATCAATAAGATGAGAGCTATTGAGTAAATAAGATGCTGGAACATTGGCAAGGGTATCTGGAGTCATGCGGACTGCAGTGCATCCGACAGCTGCGAAAGAGTACATGGTGAAGGATTCATATGGCGAACATGGCAATTTAGGTAGTACCATAGGTGCTTGATGGGGTTCAAGTACTTGTAAGTCTTTGTCGTGCTCCTCCAACAATTCTGGCCATATGACATGTTGCATTGTCCTGCTGGATGATCCCATCTGCTCCAGGAACGACACTCAACATGTATGGGTGTACCTGATCTGCAAGGATGGATAGATAACCTAATTGGTTGAAAGTGCCTTCCAAAAGGTTTAAGTGGACCCAGGCAATGCCAAGAAAACATTCCCCAGACCATAACGCTGCTGCCACAGCTTGTGTTCTTCCAACAATGGTTACAGAGTGTTTGATCTCAAAGGTTTCGGGCCTGACATTAATGTCTGTCCATAAAACATTTTTACAACATATCCTCAGTTTAGCAGATCCTGTTTAAGTTATGGGCTCTTCCATCTTAAATACTTTGTCCATCCTAGCTTGAGGGGTTTTAGGCAACTGGGGCTTGTTGTCAATTCAATGCTATTGTCAAGTGCCACTGTTTGTGGCAATTTTCACCAAAACTGAATAAAGATTTTATCTAAATACACAATTCCTCCAGTTCATTCTTGGTGCCTAATCCTTTTAGGAATAAAGCCAAAACTGTCTAACACCATTAAAGCAAAACTGTTTAAAATAGATAAAAATAAAAGACTGATTTTATTTAATTAACATTTTACAAAAACATTTTGCCTTTTATCAATTCAAGATCCTCATAAGATCATATTATAAATATTACATTTCAGTTGTCCTTTTTTTTTTTTATTATTCTCATTCTGTAAAGAAATAATGGGGCATAATATTGAAGTGCATCCATATACTGATGAAAAGAGTAACCTCAACTGTGACAGTTCTTGCAATGAATATGATGCATGTTTCTTTTTTGTATGAGCTTTTTTGGATGGGAGAATATTGACTATATACAACTGTAGTGTCTGTTTAAAATAGGTCAAAATACTTAGCTAATGCATAATCTTTCTGATGTTGGAAGCCTTTGATCTTATAATATTATAACAACAATGGTTTAAAATGACAGGTTTATAAATAGGTACAATAGATAATAAACTCCTATAATAATCTCTCAACATGAACAATTACTTTTCTGTCTGCACTTAAATAAAACAACTCCTGGCTTTTCCATTTTGTCGCTTAAAAAAATCCTCTTTAAGTACCTTCAGTAATGAACAATGATAAATAAGGATCATATGTCTGTGTCTCCATACAAAGTTTATATATTGTATTTAACAGTCTATTTGCATTTTTTTTTAAATATGGTATTATTTATTCAGTGTTTCTTTATGGATCCTGTTTAAACTCTTGCATGTCAACGAGACTAGCATTTTAGATTTCTACATAATAGTGGTTCCTAATAATTTCCTGCCATTGTACTCACTCTTATTTAAGCCTTCTGTTAGACCAAACTAAAATTAGTTTAATCTGTGAGAATATTCATGCAAATATCTATTGTGGCATAGCATCCTAACACTGTTTCCCAATAAAACCTGTACATATACAACTAATTTATCAGTTAGAATATATATATATATATATATATATATATATATATATATATATATATATATATACATACAGTGGATATAAAAAGTCTACACATCCCTGTTAAAATGTGATGTTTCTGTGCTCTAAAAAAATGAAACAAAAATAAATAATTTCAAAACTTTTTCCACCTTTAATGTGACCTATAAACTGTACAGCTCAATTGAAAAACAAACTGAAATCTTTTAGGTAGAGGGAAGAAAAAATATAAAAATAAAATAATAAACTAATACTTTGTTGAAGCACCTTTTGATTTTATTAGAGCACTCAGTCTTTTTGGGTATCTATCAGCATGGCACATTTTGACTTGGCAAGATTTGCCCACTCTTCTTTGCAAAAACACTCGGTATATGCTAATGACGCGGCGCGCATGTGACGGCGCGCTGGTGCCAGGTCAAGGAGCGAAGGCCGGAGCACAAGCAGGTAAGTGAGGGGATAGGAGGGAGGTATTTAGGGGGGTTTAGGTGGAGGAGGGGGGTTGAGGGGGGTTTAGGTTGAGGAGGGGGGTTGGGGTTGAGGGGGATTGAGGGGGGAGGTTGAGGGGGGTTGAGGTTGAGGAGGTGGGTTGGGGTTGAGGGGGGTTGAGGTTGAGGAGGGGGGTTGAGGGGGGTTGAGGTTGAGGAGGGAGGTGGAGGATGAAGGGTTGAGGACGAGGATGGGGGGTTGAGGAGTGGGTTGAGGATGGGGGGGTTGTGGAGGAAGGTTGAGGAGGAGGTTGAGGATGGGGGGTTGAGAAGGGGGGTTGAGGAGGGAGGTTGAGGATGAGGAGGGAGGATGAAGAGGGAGGTTGAGGATGAGGAGGGAGGTTGAGGATGAGGAGGAGTTGAGGAGGGGGGTTGAGGAGAGAGGATGAGGATGGGGGGTTGAGGAGGGGGGTTGAGGATGGGGGGGTTGAGGAGGGAGGATGAGGAGGGAGGTTGAGGAGGGGGTTGAGGATGAGGAGGGAGGTTGAGGAGGGAGTTGAGGATGAGGGGGGTTGATGAGGGAGTTTGAGGATGAGGAGGGAGGTTGAGGATGAGGAGGAGGGGTTGAGGAGGGGGGTTGAGGATGGGGGGTTGAGGATGGGGGGTTGAGGAGAGAGGATGAGGATGGGGGGTTGAGGATGGGGGGTTGAGGAGGGAGGATGAGGAGGGAGGTTGAGGAGGGGGTTGAGGACGAGGATGGAGGTTGAGGATGAGGAGGGAGGTTGAGGATGAGGAGGGAGGTTAAGGAGGGAGGTTGAGGATGAGGAGGGAGGTTGAGAATGAGGAGGGAGGTTGAGAATGAGGAGGGAGATTGAGGATGAGGAAGGAGGTTAAGGATGAGGAGGGAGGTAGAGGAGTGGGGTTGAGGAGGGTGATAAGGGAGGGGGAAGAGACACAGGGAAGGGAGAGCACAAGCAGGTAAGTGAGGGGAGAGGGGGGAGATATTTAGGGGGGTTTAGGTGGAGGAGGGGGGTTGAGGTGGGTTTAGGTTGAGGAGAGGGGTTGGGATTGAGGGGGATTGAGGAGGGAGGTTGAAGGGGGTTGAGGTTGAGGAGGTGGGTTGGCGTTGAGGGGGGTTGAGGTTGAGGAGGGGGTTGAGGGGGGTTGAGGTTGAGGAGGGAGGTTGAGGATGGGGGGTTGAGGATGAGGATGGGGGTTGATGAGGGGGTTGAGGATGGGGAGTTGAGGAGGAAGGTTGAGGAGGGGGTTGAGGATGGGGGGTTGAGGAGGGAGGTTGAGGAGGGGTTTGAGGATGGGGGTTGAGGAGGGAGGTTGAGGATGAGGAGGGAGGATGAGGAGGGAGGTTGAGGATGAGGAGGGAGGTTGAGGATGAGGAGGGAGGTTGAGGATGAGGAGGAGGGGTTGAGGAGGGGGGTTGAGGAGAGAGGCTGAGGATGGGGGGGGTTGAGGAGGGGGGTTGAGGATGGGGGGCTTGAGGAGGGAGGATGAGGAGGGAGGTTGAGGAGGGGGTTGAGGATGAGGAGCGAGGTTGAGGAGGGAGTTGAGGATGGGGGTTGAGGAGGGAGGTTGAGGATGAGGAGGGAGGATGAGGAGGGAGGTTGAGGATGAGGAGGGAGGTTGAGGATGTTGAGGAGGGGTTGAGGAGGGGGGTTGAGGAGAGAGGCTGAGGATGGGGGGGTTGAGGAGGGGGGTTGAGGATGGGGGGCTTGAGGAGGGAGGATGAGGAGGGAGGTTGAGGAGGGGGTTGAGGATGAGGAGGGAGGTTGAGGAGGGAGTTGAGGATGAGGGGGGTTGAGGAGGGAGGTTGAGGATGAGGAGGGAGGTTGAGGATGAGGAGGATGGGTTGAGGAGGGGGGTTGAGGTTGAGGAGGGGGGTTGAGGATGGGGGTTGAGGAGAGAGGATGTGGATGGGGTGGTTGAGGAGGGGGGTTGAGGATGGGGGGGTTGAGGAGGGAGGATGAGGAGGGAGGATGAGGAGGAAGGTTGGGGAGGGGGTTGAGGATGAGGATGGAGGTTGAGGATGAGGAGGGAGGTTGAGGATGAGGAGGGAGGTTGAGGAGGAAGGTTGAGGATGAGGAGGGAGGTTGAGGATGAGGAGGGAGGTTAAGGATGAGGAGGGAGGTTAAGGATGAGGAGGGAGGTTGAGGAGTGGGGTTGAGGATGGTGATAAGCGAGGGGGGATGAGACACAGGGAATGGAGAGGTTGGAAGAGACACAGGGAAGGGAGAGGGGAGAAGAGACACAGGGAAGGGAGAGGGGAGAAGAGACAGGGAGAGAGAGGGGGACACAGAGGGCACAAGAAGGAAACAGGGGTCAGCACATTTCCCACCCTCGGCTTATACTCGAGTCACTTATTTCACCCAGTATTTTGTGGTAAAATGTGTGCCTCGGCTTATACTCGGGTCGGCTTATACTTGAGTATATACGGTAATAAGGCTGTAAATTAATTCTTCATTAAGGAAACATTTCATGTATAGTAAATATCAATGCTGTGTTCATTAAAAACATTTTTAAATTGTATTGTACATAAAACAGTCTACAGTTGTCCTTTCAGGAGCATAGAAGAACTGACATAGAAACTAAAATATATCTATGCAGGCAGGGAAAAAGTTGGTTCTTGATGTGTCACCATAATGCTCATGCGGCACGCCGACTTTTGGGCTAGTGCCAAAAGTGAGACGTCCAAAATGCGGCGACATCAGCGATGTGACAGTAGCGCGCTGTGAAAAAATGCGTGCCGTCACAAGAGCATGGATTTTACTACTGTAGTGTATGAAGTACCCATTCCTTTGCAGCACACACAAACAGATATGCCCTGTTTTTCTCACTCAAAGATGCACTGTGACAAGCAGCGTATTTATTTAGTAATGCAGTGCTTGCACACCCCAATACTAGGAGGGGTAGTGTAATGATATAGGTATCACAAGGTTTTGGAGACCAGCAGCCTAGGTCAGCAAAAATCCAATTCAGCAACTTTGTAGGTGAAACAGGAACAAGCTTTATTGAAGGGATCAGGAACCACAATAATCTGGCAAGGTACATAGATAAGAAGTGCCTTATATAGGCCAAGGACCAGACACCTGACCAGACACAGCTGAAGAGACTAGTCACTGATACTATTGCTAGCAGAGTCAAGGTTTATCAGATGTCAAGGAAATTCACAAAGGCAGGCTTGCGCAGTGATAGGGAAGAGGTTCAGCTGCCTGGGGACCAGGTTTCAAAACCCTGCAGAGTCAATTCCTCACATTACCCCCGCCTCTATAGGTGCAGCCTCTGGATGCCCTATTACCCGGTTTAACAGGGTACTGCACATGAAAAGACCGAAGAAGGTCAGGAGCCTGAATATTGTCCGCTGGTTCCCACGAACTATCCTCCTCACAATAGCCTTTCCAATGCACCAGATACTGAAGCTTGTTGCGGAAGATCCTGGAGTCCAGAATTTTCTCCACCTCGTATTCATCCTCACCATCCCCGAGGACTGGAGGTGGGGCAGGCAGGGCTCGGCCAGGGAAAGTGTTTGCATGGAAAGGTTTCAGCAGTGCAACGTGAAACACCGGATGTATTTTCATGGAATCTGGAAGTTGCAAACGAAAAGTGACAGCATTGATCTGAGCGATGATCTCAAAAGGTCCCATGAACCTCTGACCCAATTTATGAGAAGGAACCCTAAGCTTAAGATTCCTTGTTGACAGCCAAACCTTGTCACCAACATGATAAACTGGGGCCTCCGTTCTATGCCTATCAGTAAACTCTCTTGTAACATTCCTGAGCCTTCGAAAGAGTCTCCTTCAACAGCTCTTGGGAATCTCGTAAGGTGGTTAGCCGATCAGTGACTGCAGGAATGGAAGTAGTAATTGGGAGACGTACTAGAAAGGTTGGATGGTAACCACACTTGGCAAAAAAGGGGCTCAAAGAAGTGGAGCAGTGTTGGGCATTGTTATAGGCAAACTCCGCCGTGGGTAGAAAATCCAGCCAGTCATCCTGCAGGTAACTAATATAGCACCGCAAATATTGCTCCCAAGTCTGGTTGGTTCGCTCAGTCTGTCCATTACAGCTGACGACAGATTTACATTAATACCTAGATTAAAACAAAAATGTTTCCAAAAACGAGATGTAAACTGCACTCCCCTGTCAGAAACTACTTCATCCGGCACTCCATGCAAGCGAAATATTTCCCGAATAACCAGGTCAGCCGTCTGTTTAGCTGAAGGGAGACCACGAGCTGGTATGAAATTACCCATCTTAGTTAACCTGTGCACAACAACAAGAATGGTAGTGTGTTCCTTGGAGGGAGGTAGTTCCACAATAAAGTCCATGGATATAGATCCCCAGGGACGATGAGGAATCGGAAGAGGCTGAAGCAAGCCAACAGGGGATGAGCGAGGAGTCTTATGTCTGGAACATACATCACAAGAGGACACATACTTCTTAACATCCTCATAATACTTGGGCCACAAAAAGGATCGGGCAAGTAGCTCTTGTGTCTTTCGGATTCCTGGATGACCTGCTGGTTTTGAGTCATGGTAGAGACGTAAAAGATCCAGTCGCACTGACTCCGGAGCAAACAGACGTTGTTGAAAAATCCAAAAGCCATTAAGCATCGTCATGTGGAGATCACGAGGAGGATCACGAAGAACTGGGTCTTCAGCGTAGCCCTTTTTAAATCGAGACATCAGATCAGAAGGAAATGTAACTCCTATAAATATATCCTCCGGCAAGATGGTGGTCTTGGTTACGGTAGTATGGTAGTATGGAGGGGGTCAGCTATTCTAGACAAGGCATCCGCCTTACCATTCTTGGAGCCAGGACGGTATGTAACCAAAAAATTTAACTTAGAGAAGAATAGGGACCAGCGTGCTTGTCTGGCTGACAGTCTCTTAGCTGATTGAATACATTCCAGATTTTTGTGATCTGTGAGGACAGTAATTGGATGGGTAGCTCCCTCCAAGAGATGTCTCTATTCGGTGAAGGCAGCTTTTATAGCCAATAGTTCTTTATTCCCTATGTCATAGTTTCTTTCTGCTGGCACCATCTGGTGGGAATAGAAGGCACACAGATGTAACAGCATCTTAGGTCCAGTCCTTTGAGACAGTATAGCACCAACAGCTGAATCAGAAGCATCAACTTCCGCAATAAATGGTAATTCCGGCTGAGGATGTACCAGGACGGGGGCAGATGTAAACAGAGTCTTTAATCGGGAAAATGCGGTATCAGCCTTATCGGACCACTGAAAAGGAGTCCCTTTACGTGTAAGTTCAGTGATCGGTGTAATGACGGCAGAAAAATTCTTAATGAAACGCCTGTAAAAATTGGCAAACCCCACAAATCTCTGAATATCTTTTTCATTCTTGGGGATGGGCCAGTCCAGCACAGCTTTAATTTTACTTGCGTCCATACTTAAACCTTTAGGAGTTATTACATACCCCAGGAATTGAATTTCTGTTTGTTCAAACTCACATTTTTACAGTTTAATGTATAGGTGGTGGGTACGAAGGCGCTCCAGAACTATACGGACCTGTTTTCTGTGGTTTTCAAGATTATCAGAAAATATTAAGATATCATCCAAATATGCCACAACAAACTGATCCAGGAGATCTCGTAGTACATCATTGATAAGATGCTGTAGAGTTGCAGGGGCATTACAAAGCCCAAATGGCATTACTAGATATTCGTAATGCCCGTACCTGGTTCTGAAAGCTGTTTTCCATTCACCATTTGGTCTTATGCGAACCAGATTATATGCCCCCCAAAGATCGTAAATATTTTAGCTGAGCGAAGTCTCTCCAGAAATTCAGGAATGAGAGGCAAGGGGTAGCGTTTTTTAACAGTGATGTTATTAATGTCCCTGTAGTCAACGCATGGCCGTAGGCTGCCATCTTTCTTTTCTACAAAGAATATAGGAGCTCCTGCTGGAGAAGTAGACGGTCGAATAAAATCTTTGGCAAGATTTTCTTGTATGTATTCACGAAGAGCTTTCAATTCAGGCTCAGAAAGGGAATATATACGACCAAATGGGATAGCAGCCCCAGGTAACAGCTCTATTGGGCAATCATAAGGCCTGTGGGGTGGAAGCTGATCAGCATTCTTCTTATCACAGACATCTGCAAAATCCTGATATTGTAGAGGAAGCTTAGTTAAGTTTGTAGCAACCATTTCATTAATTGCTGTGGCAACAGGTGTCACCTTAGAGGGTTGACAATTCATTAAGCAGTGTTCTGAAGGAAAGGACAAAGTTCTGATCTTCCAATCAATCTGTGGGTTATGCAGAGCAAGTCATGGTACACCCAAAATCACTGGAAACTGCGTTGAGGAAATTAGGTGGAAAGATATAGTCTTCACTTCTAGAGTCAACTTTAAGGGCACAGTCTCATGTGTAACCGTCTACTGTCTCCATTAACACAGGTGAAGAATTAGGGATAGACTGAATTCTATTTCCTGCTGCAAATTTGAGGTCCATAAAGTTTCCGCCTGCTCCAGAATCGATCATAGCTGTAGTTGAAATTTTACCATCACCACATTGCAACGTGATAGGCACCACAAAATGAGGATGTTGAGTCAACATACCCTCTTCACCATGAGCCAGAGAAAACAAGGGTTGTGTGACAAAATGCAGTTGATCTGAAATCTGGGATTGGTGTTGAATCTGTGCACCCTCAGCAGCCATTGCTATTGATCTTTTGGATTTGCTAGGGCAAATGATGTCATAGTGCCCTGCACTACCACAATACAGGCATAAATTGTGAGTGCGTCGCCACTGTTTTTCTTCATTGTATAATGGCCCTCTTATTAGATTTACCTGCATAGCCTCAGGCTCAGAGTCTGTAGGTGTTTGTAGGGTCGGAGTAGAAATTCTTGAATAGAAAGTAGGAGTAGCACTTGGTCTAAAAGAGCCCTGTCTTTCCAATCTTCTTTCAGAAAGTCTCCGATCAATACGGATAGCCAAACGAACAAATGCATCAAAGTCAGCAGGGAGATTAACACAAGCTAGCTCATCTTTTATAGCTTCTGAGAGACCTTTTCTGAAGTGGAACCTCTGGGCTAATTGGTTCCAGGTAGTATCAGCAACCCACTGTCTGAATTCAGCAGCATATTCAGCCACAGAGCGCCTCCCTTGATGCAAATGAAGGAGAGTGGCTTCTGCTGTAGCACATCGATTGGGGTCATCAAAAATTAGGCACATGGCCTCAAGAAAGTCATTTAGATTACCCAAGACTGGACTGTCCTGTTGCAGAAGAGGGGAGCCCCAAGCCAGGGCTTCATCTTTGAATAGGGAGAAAATAAATCCCACCTTCTCTCTTTCAGATGGAAATCAGTGAGGTAACATCATGAAGTGCAAACGGCATTGATTTAGGAAACCCCTAAATCTTTTGCGATCTCCTCCAAACTTTTCTGGTAGGGGCAAGCGGGCATCTTGTGCAGGTGTAACAGTAGCAACCGCAACATGATGTGCCCTGTAGCTGGTATACTCACTGTGCATTGACTGAACTTTATTTTGCAGTTCAGCTACCTGGTCCTGCAGCACTTGAATGTTCTGTGCCTGGGTCTGCACAGTTTTTGCAAATAAAGCAACCTGCTGGGCCAATGCAGAATCTGACCCTGCGGTCTCCATGAATTGGCCAGATTATTCTGTAATGATATAGGTATCACAAGGTTTTGGAGACCAGCAGCCTAGGTCAGCAATAATCCAATTCAGCAACTTTGTAGGTGAAACAGGAACAAGCTTTATTGAAGGGATCAGGAACCACAATAATCTGGCAAGGTACATAGACAGGAAGTGCCTTATATAGGCCAAGGACCAGACACCTGACCAGACACAGCTGAAGAGACTAGTCACTGATACTATTGCTAGCAGAGTCAAGGTTTATCAGATGTCAAGAAAATTCACAAAGGCAGGCTGGCGCAGTGGTAGGGAAGAGGTTCAGCAGCCTGGGGACCAGGGTTCAAAACCCAGCAGAATCAATTCCTCACAGGTAGATTGGGGCATCAGAGGCCAGGAGGGGGTAGCGGGGCCTAGATGGGAGCATCAGAGGGCAGGAGGGGGTAGATGGGAGCATCAGAGGTCAGGAGGAGGCATCGGGGCGTAGATATGGGCCGTGTAGGGCATCAGGAAGTAGATGGGGCAGGAGGGGGTAGATGGGGGCATCAGACTGTAGGCGCACGCGCAGATGTCTGTAGCACACGCTCATCTGTTGTGTGCGAGCTGTCGTCGTGCGCTCTTCGGTGCTTAATCGGTGGTGTTGTCGTTGCGCTTCTAGGAAATGCGCTAAAGTCGTGCAACCTACTCATGCAACAATTTAGTTGGTTTATTTGGTTACTTAATAGTAATAAAGAGCCTGATTCAATTTGAATGCCTCATCTCTCGTGATACAGCCCATATGTCTGTGGGCCTGCTACGGGCTCGCACTCTGCTACAATTATGGTGCTATTCAATTGAACAAGACCGCAAGTTACAGGCCGAAAGCCTAAATCATAAACCATGCAATTGTATGTAGTATTTCAGGGCGAGAACATGATCAATTAAGCACAGCTGTAATTAACCATTTAGAAACAGCCAACAAAAAATGAGCCAGTCATCATGATGTCAGTAAAACATGTAGGTTACATGTCAATCAATTAGCGTTTGGAGGTCCGATATGCGATCAGACTTGCCTGTAAATTCCGGTTTTAACAACCACAAAGATTTCAAGGCCTTAACCCGTAACCCCTTTGTAGCGTGCAAAAAGACATCAATTGAATAGCAAAAAAAAAAACAGCTTCCATTACAGGCTACTGTAAGTTACAATTGCTCAATTGAATCAGGCTCAAAGTCAGTATATTTTTATAAAATATTCATAGTAGCTTCTAAGTCTAGTATTCTTTGTAATTAGCAATACCAGGGTCAGAGCTACCAGTAGTGCAGGTGGTGCAGTGCACCAGGGCCCTCCTCTGGCAGGGGCCCAGTGCTGTGTAATTTTGTTTGCATTTAATTTTTTCCTTCTGTAGTGTAGGGATGGATGCTAAGATGGGTGGGTGTTGTGTGGGAATGGGTGTTAAGAGGGACTGGGTGCTATGTAGTGATAGTATATTTATTTCTGTAGTGTAGTGTAGGGCGCCCCCTCACCCTGTCCCTGCACAAGTCCTGGAGCTGTGCTGTAGGCAGAGGAGCTTTGCAGCAGGTAAGGGAAGGGATGCTATTTTGGGAAGGGGTCTTAAGGAGGGGAGTTGTTATGGGAAGGGGTTGTCGGGAGAGGCACTGAATAAATTGATACTGGGGGGACCCAGAGCAAGAAAATGTTTTACAGTCCCTCTTTGGGGGGGGGGGGGGGGGCAACATTTTTTGCACCAGGGCCCTCCATTCTCTAGCTCCGCCACTGAGCAATACTGTATATTATCACTGTAGAACACAATGCCCCATATTAACTACGCTTTGCAAAGACTGTGAATCAAATTTCTTAAAGGATCGGTGTCAGAGAAAAATGTGTCAGTCAAGCCAATATACAGTGCATTGCAAAAGTATTCACCACGCTTGACTTTTTACCTATTTTGTTACATTACAGCCTTAAGTTTAATGCTTTTTTAATCTGAATTTTATGTGATGGATCAGAACACAATAATCTAAGTTGGTGAAGTGAAATGAGAAAAATATATACATAAAACTATTTTTTAGAAATAGAAAATTGGAATGTGCAAATGTTTTCACCCCCTTTGTTATGAAGCCCATAAAAAGCTCTGGTGCAACCAATTACCTTCAGAAGTCACATAATTAGTGAAATGATGTCCACCTGTGTGCAATCTAAGTGTCACATGATCTGTCATTACATATACACACTTTTTTTGAAAGGCTCCAGAGGCTGCAACACCTTAGCAGGAGGCACCACTAACCAAACATTGCAATGAAGACCAAGGAACTCGCCAAACAAGTAAGGGACAATGTCAAGTACAAGTCAGGCTTGAGTTATAAAAAAAATCCAAATCTTTGATGATCCCCAGGAGCACCATCAAATCTATCATAATCAAATGGAAAGAACATGGCACAACAGCAAACCTGCCAAGAGACGGCCGCCCACCAAAACTCACAGACCGGGCAAGGAGGGCATTAATCAGAGAGGCAGCACAGAGACCTAAGGTAAATCTGGAGGAGCTGCAGAGTTCCACAGCAGAGACTGGAGTATCTGTACATAGGACGACAATAACCCGTACGCTCCATAGAGTTGGGCTTTATGACAGAGAGGCCAGAAGAAAGCCATTACTTTCAGCAAAAAAACAAAATGGCACGTTTTGAGTTTGCAAAACGGCATGTGGGAGACTCCCAAAATGTATGGAGGAAGGTGCTCCGGTCTGATGAAACTAAAATTGAACTTTTCGGCCTTCAAAAGAAAACGCTATTTCTGGCGCAAACCGAACACATCACATCACTCAAAGACCACCATCCCCACAGTGAAACATGGTGTTGGCAGAATCATGCTGTGGGGATGTTTTTCAGCAGCGGGGACTGGGAAACTGGTCAGAGTTGAGAGAAAGATGGATGGTGCTAAATACAGGGATATTCTTGAGCAAAACAGCGGGACAATGACCCAAAACACACTGGTAAAGCAACACTTGAGTGGTTTAAGGGGAAACATGTAAATGTGTTGGAAAGGCCTAGTCAAAGCCCAGACCTCAATCCAATAGAAAATCTTAAAGATTGCTGATCACAAGTGCAAACCATCCAACTTGAAGGAGCTGGAGCAGTTTTGCAAGGAGGAATGGGCAAAAATCCCAGTGGTAAGATGTGGCAAGCTCATAGAGACTTATCCAAAGTGACTTGGAGCTGTGATTGCCACAAAAGGCAGCTCTACAAAGTATTGACGTTATTTTGTCCTATTTGTTGTGTAATTTACAATAGTAAAAAAAAAATCTTCAAAATTGTGGGCATGTTCTGTAAATTAAATGATGCAAATTCTCAAACAATCCATGTTAATTCCAGGTTGTGAGGCAACAAAACACGAAAAATGCCAAGGGGGGTGAATACTTTTGCAAGGCACTGTAGGTTACTTGCAATTTTGGCTATTTTCCACCATACTGTAGATGCAGCCATTATGCTTTTAGCAGACCTGCCTTGATAGTATGATACTAATGCTGCAGTTGCACACAACTATTATCTCACATTGTTTCTAACATTCACTATAATTACTGTGTCTGTTATCTTTTTTACTTCCTTTTTTATAAAGGAACAGGAATGGTGAAAGATTCCACAAGGCTGTTGTCTTAAATATCAACATTGGTTTGGTCAAAATTCAGTCTGCTACTGTTTTATAAAATAAAGATTAATTTGAGGTCCAGCTGGACACCATATGAATGGACTCTCTGTCAACATAAAATACTCTGCATACATCCGGAAACCATTAGTTCGAAGTTTATCAACATATTAACATAGATAATGTTTCTAATTGGATGGAAAGAATTCTCAGACTTAGAAAAGGCAAAATCAGGCTTAGAGGACTGTATTGTTTTATAATTAGTATTTTCTGTCACCTTATTTATCATTAAAATTGCAATGTATTTTACTGTTATTTTTGACACCCATGATCCCGAAGCAGTAACTTGTGACTCCGTAAATCTAATTTTTGCTCAAGAACAAATATACAATATTGGGCAATGAGACACAAATAAAACAATTTGATTTCAAGACATAATTGAATACCGAGAGTTTCTATTTATGGAAGGTTATTTGTTTTCTCTCTTTTGTTTTTTATACCACATTCAATGCTTGCCAGATAATCCTTAATATTATTTCCATTTATTGTTTCAATACTTTTGTGAATCATTATTAAATGAACACTGTCTAAAAATACATTTGTGTCTAATTAAAAAAAAACATTAAAAACTAGCCATTTTCCTCTACAGTAAATAATTCCTAAGATAGTGAGCATTGTTTATACAACATTGTTATTCCAATGTGTATCTATATGTTCTAACTTGTGGCTCATTTTACTTGATAAGGGTTGGGTAGGGGATCTAACCGCATAATAAAACTGAAGTATTTGCACAATAATACAGCACAAACTATCTCAGCAATGATTTAACTTTAACATTTGTTTTGATCTTTAAGAAAAACCTAAAAAATTACTTTGTTTTAGGGGGGACAGTGTCACTTTAAGACCAGTTCTGTGTGCAAAAAAATTAGAACTGACAAGTGGTACTTACAGAGGTGGCAAGTCAATAGAGCAGGTACAGTTGTGTTGCACTTAGAGAACCTGCCTAGAACCGGCCAGGATCACTATGGACCCTATTAAATTCCAAGTCCGTAATTACAATGCCTTTATGTTACACTTTAGACAGAGCCAATAGTACATGAGACCGTCATCATGATATCAGTAAAACATGGAGTTTAGACTACAATTAATTTGTGTTTAAAAGTCCGATCTGCCATCAAACTTGCAATCCAGAAACATAGAAATCAATAAAAAAACAATAAATAAACTATTCTAGTCCATGTGGGTGGCATGATATGTATTAACTCCTTGATTCCTGCAATCAATATAATACGGAAATAAAACGTTAAAAACTATTTTTTTATTGCAGACTTGAGACTGTTGTGCAATTCATTTGAATGCCTTTCATTGCTTTCCTGGTAATTTAAAGTACAGTAGTGTGTTTATATTTGCTTTTACAGTGTTATGAACAGGTGTTTAACCGCCTTGCGAGTTCTATCTTGTACTCATAGAAATGTTTTATACATTTACCATTTACAGTTTTGAAGGCAATTGCGGGCTTGTTGAATTGTTGCAATTGAATTTGTATTTTGCAGTTTTTAGCACTGGTAACAATTGTGGGATTGAAACATCAAAGAAGGAGATAGGACGGAGTTACGTTTTTGACAACAGCAGGGATTTTGTGCCTGTAACTTGCAAATCAATTGTGGGTAACTAGAAGAGGCCAATTGCATATCAGTGACTTTTACGGGCTACATTACAGGCTCCAGTAATTACAATTTGGTAAATTGAATCAGTGCCTCTGTCATCAAAGTTCACCGTATTCACTAAGGATTATGACCCATCTCAGATTTGACAGAGAACCTGTTATACACTTTACTACCACAACGATGGTGAAGTGCCTATTCCATAATTATAACCTATAATCAGCCTTATTAAATTGCGATTCGGCCAATTGAAAAGGGCTCTTTATAAGCACATAGCATATATTTTTACAGAAGTTTTTAGTTAGTGAACTTATATCCAAAAGCAAAGTCTTCACAAACTGAACACTTCTGTAAAAAATATGCTATGTGCTTATATACAGCCCTATTCAATTGGCTGAACCATTTAATAAGGCTGAATATGTCTATTTCCACTTCTGTTATATTACAAATCAGGAGCAAATGAATATCGACCAATATATATACCATTCGATTATAATAGAAGCTAAGAAGTCGGTGAATAAAGAGTTCTCTAAATAATTTATAATTTAAAGGATCCCTGCAGAAAAAAAAATCAATGCAAAGTTTTGTGTTTGAAATTAGCTCAAACAAATCTGCTTCTCTTCATTTTCTATTAGGTTTCCATGGAATGGAAGTAGATCTACCCAATAGTTGTATTAAAATGTCTAATATATTTGCCATCTGCAGTGGAGGCGAATGAAGAATATTACCAGACAGATCCTCTCCCACCTTCTAAACACCTAATAGGGCGTAGAGAAAAGTAGGTTTGTTTTGTCTGAACCTACAATGCTTATGTTCAAATGTAAGTTTTAGAAGCTGTGTTGATTCTTTAATACTTGTGTTACTAATAATTTATTAAACAAGTGAAACACTATTGTATGACCTGTTCGGTGGTCCTGTAGCTGCTTTAATATATCAGTAATGTGTCATTATGAGGTTCTCTACTCAATACAAGCATGCCTTCAGTTTCCCCTAGACCTTTGCCGCCATTTTGAACCTTTGTCAATCTAGCCTGTGGATTTTTGTTTTTGAATAGCTATGTTGGTGTAATTTTAACCACAGAGTTCATATTTGTCATTGATTTATGAAGCTACTTACTAATAGAAAATAAATGACATCAGTGTGAGGACAAAAATAAAATATTATGTTAAATATATCATTGTGTTTCTTGGTGAGCACTCAAAGAAAAAAATCCTGGTTATTTTAAATTGAGACAAAAATAACCTAGCTCTGTAGTAGGAACATTTTCTAATCCAGGAGTCTTCAATTGTTTTTAATGAAAGCTTCTTCTAATAAATAACAAAAAATGTGAGCTACAAAGTTACTACGTTCCAAGAAATAATTTAGATACTAAAATAAAATAAGAAGTTGAACAGAGTGTAATCTGTGATAAATAAAAAAACAGACTGAAAATCTCTTGTACAACACCACGGTAAGGTAGATTTCTATGGAAAGGTAGATTCATCTTGTACAACACCATGGTAAGGTAGATTTCTATGGTAAGGTAAATTTCTCTTGTACAACACCATGGTAAGGTAGCTTTCTATGGTAAGGTTGATTTCTCTTGTAAAACACCACGGTAAGGGAGATTTCTATGGTAAGGTAGATTTCTCTTGTACAACACCATGGTAAGGTAGATCTCTCTAACGTAAGGTAGATTTATCTTGTACATCAACACAATAAGGTAGATTTCTATAGTACAACACCATGGTAAGGTAGATCTCTCTAACGTAAGGTAGATTTATATGGTACAACAACTCAATAAGGTATAGATTTTATGCTAATCTTAGCAGGGATTTACAGGGGTGTCAACTAACAAAAGCTGCAGCTTGCAAACTTAAAAAAATTACAAACATCAGGCTGAGTTTGTTTATGTTTATTTTGGTATTTTTCCAAAAAAATGTTCTCATGTTTACTCCTAATATTACACCAAAACAGGTATTTTACTTAAATTATTGATGACCCAGCTCTAGGAACCAATAGAACAAGAGAAATTAGTAAGCGTTTTGCAGTTAGATAAGTACATTTTCAGATAGGGTTAGCCCTGATATGTATTACCCTCTTGAGTACTGGGTTCTTTGTTATCCTGGATGTTGTATAATTAAACAAATATAATAATACAAATATAATATTTTTAAATTCCACATATGGGCCTATGGGAAAGTTAAGCATCACATTCTGATAAACTTCCATTCTTTTTTATTATCTTTTAGTGCCTTAGTGTCTCTTTAAGTGCTGATGCACTGGTTTAAAACCTTTTGCGAGTGGTGTTTAGTACCCGTAAATTTCCCTTCAGATTATTTATATTACAGGTCTGCCATAATTGTGAGTGCTCAGTAAAGTCTGAATGGAATAGAGATTTATTATAAATCTAAGAAGGAGTAAAAAATCAATGGAAACGCTTGCCGTAATTTGTACCTCTGGCTTGCCACAGTCATCAGGAGTAGCTCTCTCACAATCATGCTGTGATGGGTGAATATAAGAATTAGGGGAAAAAAGGTCACTTTAGAATATAGGGGATTGAATGAGGCCCCTGGTTACTGGCATAGAGATAGTTGTATGCATGCGTAATGCAGTCATGGGCGTAGGAGCCCAAACAAATCTGTTGGGTGCAATGCATCGGGGCCCTGCTGTGTAAAAAGAAAATATTTTTAAATGTATTTGTTCACATTCTCAATGCCCCTGCCCCCAATATATATATATATATATATATATACATATATATATATAATATAAATTATGTGTCAAAGTTTTTGTGGGAATGATATAGCTCCACAGCCTAGGACATATCTGGTAATACATGATTAAGTTTAATTTTGCTACTTTTTGTGTTACCTGTTCATATAATCGAGGGGGGGGGATTTGTCTCTCTCATCCCCCCCCCCCCCCCCCCCCACAAGTTCCTATGCCCCTGGATGCAGTGCAGCTTGAACTAGAAACTTGCACTGGTATAGGGTCCGCACTTACCACTGCACTGCAGCACATATATAGGAATATGCAGCAGGAGTCGTCTGCCAATTTATCATCAAAAGGGTTATTATTTAGAGACATGTATATATTTTTTTTAGGTGTCCGTAATTGTATGTGCATATTTAAATTAATCTTGAGTATTGATATCTGCACAACTTTTGTTATTTTCGCTTTTCTGTGGTCCTTTAAATGTTAATGTAGTTATAGGAACATTAACGATGCTTCACTATATAATCCAACAGAGCACTAAATACAAGTTAAAATAAGTATATTTCTTCTGAATTGATGCATATCGCCAGTTTTGCAATGCCGTGCCCTGTGAGTGGGCGGTGTGCAATTTTTAGTATGTGCAAGAAGTTTTGTGATGAAGAGATGGGTGTGCCCTTGGCCTTCCTTAAACTAGCCCACTTGAGCCTTGCACATCCCACGGGGAAGCTGTGGTTTAAAACCAGAGAACGTATCTAATTTCACTCATAGAAATGATTGGACTTGGCACTGTAAAAAAGGATTAGAAGAACATTTTTGTCATGATTAGTGACCCTTTACCACTGTATATGATTATTTTGGACCACAAACCCTCAAATCCTTATAAAACATTGATTTATATTTTAATCTAGTATGTAGGAGAAAAAAAAACATCCAACTTTCTCACATGATTTTGTCAACTAATTACCCTGGCAAGACAAAAATAAACCATCTTAAAAGTAGTATGTCACTGAACAAGGTCTTAGCTCATTATATTATGGAGAAAAGAAGAAAAAGTGCTATTTTTAATTTTCAAGGCTCTCCTGACGTGTCGCACTAACCACTTTTCATTATGTGCTGTATTTTTCATGGAAACAAAAAAATTAATTTAGAAGTAATTTCATATTATTATACAGTTCTTCCAAGTTTGGGGAAGTTTTCATGTAACATTTACATTTCTTATAAGTGTTTACACTATAATCATATTGATGTGGTGAAAACCTGAAATCATACACTCTACAAATGAAGTTTATAAAGTCTACAGTTTTGGCAAATATAAGATTTTGTGTCTTTCCCTAAAAAAAAAAAATGTAATGGTTTAAATGCAAAAATGAGTTTACTAAAATGAATCCTAAGAACTTAAATAACTGTATAATTGTGCTTTAGCCCAGAGAAATTTGTTATTTTTAAAAATGCTTTCAGATAAAAACATTTAGTAAAGGGTAAAATTATTTTACAAAGGAAACAATTATATCTATATATAAAACAAAAACAAACAGATAATCAGTACATTTACATTTTAAACATTTGTATACAGTTATTGTTTACTGCAGTTTTTTTTTACCTAATTATGTCTGTTATTTTCTCAGGAGGATGTGTTCTTGTAAACTAATGAACTTTCCATTACTACTATTGAAAGCGCAGACAGTTTAAGGCATCACAGAAACATTGTGAGGATAGAAGCTTTCACATGATAAATGTGTGTGTGTTTGAATACATATTATAAATATATTATATATAATATATACATATTCATTTATGTATACATATATGAATGGATGAATGTAAGAGCCATTGTTAGCCTAATAAATTTGAATAATATTGGACTATATAAAAATGCTCTAATATATATATATATATATATATATATATATATATATATATATATATATATATATATATATATACGGTATATAGTAAATAAATAGTACAGCTTTTCAATCCATAGCCCATCTTAAACATGGCTTCCTTGAAGCTTATGCCTGCTATATTACACAGCTTTAATGCAAAGCCAATGTTGGATTATACACAAGCTGAGAATCCTATCCATGTACAGCTGTTTCAAGCTTACTGGATATCATCATTGTGGGGCGGGATCCCAGCTTGTGTTGTGGACCTTATGAGTAGTTAGTTCACCACAACAATCATTCAATATATGGTGGGCAAAAGAGCGATAAAAGCCCTCCACCGTACAGTAGTACAGTAAATAAGCAGTACATCTGTGTTCACATTTGAATGTTTAAAACAAGTTAAAAAATCTCACTCCAGGGTCAGTGGATGTTAATGTTTAGGCCTAATGATACATTATATAAAGTGTTATATTTTTATTTTGTCTTGCTGCCCCATGACAACTGATTTTATATATATATATATATATATATATATATATATATATATATATATATATATATATATGATATAAAAAGTCTACACACCCCTGTTAAAATGTCAGGTTTCTGTGCTGTAAAAAAACGAGACAAAGATAAATAATTTCAGAACTTTTTCCACCTTTAATGTGACCTATAAACTGTACAACTCAATTGAAAAACAAACTGAAATCTTTTAGGTAGGGGGAAGAAAAAATATAAAAATAAAATAATATGGTTGCATAAGTATGCACACCCTTAAACTAATACTTTGTTGAAGCAACTTTTGATTTTATTACAGCACTCAGTCTTTTTGGGTATGAGTCTATCAGCATGGCACATTTTGACTTGGCAAGATTTGCCCACTCTTTTTTGCAAAAACACTCCAAATCTGTCAGATTGCGAGGGCATCTCCTGTGCACAGCCCTCTTCAGATCACCCCACAGATTTTCAATCGGAATCAGGTCTGGGCTCTGGCTGGGCCTTTCCAAAACTTTAATCTTCTTCTGGTGAAGCCATTCCTTTGTTGATTTGGATGTATGCTTTGGGTCCTTGTCATGCTGAAAGATGAAGTTCCTCTTCATGTTCAGCTTTCTAGCAGAAGCCTGAAGGTTTTGTTCCAATATTGACTGGTATTTGGAACTGTTCATAATTCCCTCTATCTTAACTAAGGCCCCACTTTCAGCTGAAGAAAAACAGCCCCAAAGCATGATGCTGCCACCACAATGCTTCACTGTGGGTATGGTGTTCTTTTGGTGATGTGCAGTGTTGTTTTTGCGCCAAACATATCTTGTGGAATTATGGCCAAAAAGTTCAACCTTGGTTTCATCAGACCATAACACCTTTTCCCACATGCTTTTGGGAGACTTCAGATGTGTTTTTGCAAAATGTATCCTGGCTTAGATGTTTTTCTTCGTAAGAAAAGGCTTTCGTCTTGCCACTCTACCCCATAGCCCAGACATATGAAGAATAAGGGAGATTGTTGTCACATGTACCACACAGCCAGTACTTGCCAGATATTCTTGCAGCTCCTTTAATGTTGCTGTAGGCCTCTTGGTAGCCTCCCAGACCAGTTTTCTTCTCCCTTTTTTTAATGAATTTTGGAGGGAGCTCCAGTTCTTGGTAATGTCACTGTTGTGCCATATTTTCTCCACTTGATGATGACTTCTTCACTGTGTTCCATGGTATATCTAATGCCTTGGAAATTCTTTTGTACCCTTCTCCTGACTGATACATTTTAACAATGAGATCCCTCTGATGCTTTGGAAGCTCTCTGTGGACCATGGCTTTTGCTGTGGGATGCGACTAAGAAACTTTCAGGAAAGACAAACTAGAGCAGCTGAACTTTATTTGGGGTTAATCAGAGGCATTTTAAATGATGGCAGGTGCATGCTGACTCCTATTTAACACAATTTGGAATGTGATTGTTGAATTCTGAACACAGCTACATCCCCAGTTATAAGAGGGTGTGCCGACTTATGCAACCACATTATTTTAATATTTTATTTTTCTTCCCTCCACCTACAAGATTTCAGTTTGTTTTTCAATTGAGTTGTACAGTTTATAGGTCACATTAAAGGTGGAAAAAGTTCTGAAATGATTTATCTTTGTCTCATTTTTTTACAGCACAGAAACCTGACATTTTAACAGGGGTGTGTAGACTTTTTATATCCACTGTATATATATATGTGTGTGTATTTATATATATATTTATAATGGGTCTGAAGATTGGAGTAGCCGTGAATGTGCCGTAATCCCAATGAATACCTTTTTAATTAAACAAATGTGGTCACTCTAAATAAAGCATTTGTCCACTAAAAAGGTATCACTTTTTACTGCAAAATATATATATATATATATATATATATATATATATATATATATATATACAGTATATATATATATATATATATATATTTTTTTTTTTTTTTACTTCCTTAATCTGTTATTTAGCTGCATGTCAAACAAGTTTACAAAATATACGCCAAAAAAAAAATTGTATATATATTCCTTTTCAAATTCTTTTGCTCTTGTTATATAAAATAACCTCTCTATGTGGAATAGTATATGAACCAGGGATATATCATTTGAGGAAATGGTTAAACTTGCTTCTCTAATTGGCAGAAAGTTTGTAGTTTAAAATTATATAGTGACAGTAGTGTAGAGACATCAAAAATTATAGAGCAGACACTGTCCAGGACAACATGTAATTTAAAATGTACTGAAGAATGTATACCACATTGAAAAGTAAGTGAAGTGCCTCTTGAAATGTGTGTTTTGCATGGAAAGGGTGTAATTATCCACTGCTCGTGAAATGTTTGCATTTATTCTAAATCAATATTTACCATTCAAGAAAAACAAGCCGACAACTTTTTATGTGTAATGAGAAATTGTGACTTTCCTAATTCAGTCAGTCCACCTCAAAAATATAACAGTATAGAGGAAGCGGCAGCTGAGAAGAAAACGGGATTATATGGTGTTGAAGGGAAGAAAATGTTGACATAATGTAAAATAATTTAAAGGGACACAGCAAAGGTTCCAAATATATATTGTTGTTCAGTCATTCAGTCATTTCTGACTCTCTGTGATCATATGGATGCGGAATGCCAGACACATCTGTCTGTGTTTCTGGTTGTTCTTATCCATATAGATTTCTTGGCAGAGTTATCGGAATGGGCTGCCAGTCCCTTTTCCAGTGGACTGCAATTTGTCTGACCTCTCTGCTAAGATCTGCCCATCTTGGGGGACCCTACATGGTATAGCTCACATCTTCATTGAAGTACACAAGCCCCTTCACCGTGACAAGGTGGCGACCCAGAAGGGGATCTAAAGCTATAGGTGTTTGCAAATGAAAGTTGTTATAGGGACATTAATACATCAATAATGTCAGCTATAAATACAATGGGAACTCTTAGGTGTAATAACGTTATTTAGTTAAACAAGAGGTATAATGAAAAACGTAAACCCAAAAGAAACAAAGAATACCCATCCAGACTTTATATCAAGCCCTAAAAAAAAATATTAAAATATATCGTATTATGTACCACTAAAAATAAAAAATAGATTATGTTTTTATTTTATTTTATTATAATTCATGCTAGACCTTAATAAAGTACCAGCAAATTGTCAAAATATTAGCATACTATGATGGATCTAATTTTTTTATTTAGTTAATTTACTAGCTCTGAGATTGTATAAGCTCTGATTTGTTGAATGAAATGCTGGACATTGTTCTCAGCCGAATGTGGTTGCTACAGTCAGTCTATGCATGTACATATTACCATTAACATTGTAATAAATTCTTATTAATCATACAAATTAATTGATAGTGAACTAATTGTTAGGACCTCCGATATACCGTAATCACGGCACTGCTATGATCAAGTTGTTGAGCTCTATGGAGAATCCTTAACTCCCTCTAGGTTGATTAGCTGTACCAGATCAAAGTCGTAAAACCACCCAAGAAATTGCTGAAAAGCTGCATTTCCACAATCAGTTTTTAAAATATAAAAATGTTCTCTGTAAATGAGTGCTGGCAAGGTTACAAATATAATTTTAATCCCCATGCAGCTTGCATGCACAATAGGTCAGAACCTTGTTCTGAAAACCTTTAATTAAGATGTATTAAGGTAAGGCCCTGATCAGGTTACTAAGCTGCATAATGACTGACAGAAGGAGACACTGACACCATAGGAAGCCCTGACACTGTTTGAAAGATGCATTTCCACAAAAATTAAAGGTGTTTTTTGTTTTTTTTACAGCACCCACTTATATGCATAAATTGTAAAATGTAAAATCTGCACTTTTAAGGTAATATTTTAAATGCTTTAAATATTACTGGACATTAAAGGACCACTGACTTGTCATATTAATAGTATATTCTTATGAAGAAATTGCTAAATGATATCAAAATGTATTAAATAAATTAATACATCCTTTGCTTTTAAATGACTATGTAAGACATTTGCTTTTTTCCTAAGAGGAATATATGTCTTGAAAGAATATAACACATCTCTATTCAGTCTTTTTACAATAATGACAATATGAATAGCTACTTAATAATACAAAAGCACATCCAGTAATATAACCCTACTGTTCAGCATGCAGGCAGACAAGCAGTACAAGATGGAAGCCCCACGACACAAGCAGAATCATATTTATTTAAGATGTCCTTTAAAAATGACTTCATGCTAATTCCTTATATAGCAACTTATGCTGTTAGTTTTTTACATACGTGTGCAGTGTCCTAAACTACAGTGGTCCCTTAACAGCATATCTCAGTTCCCTGTTTTTAATTTTTATAATCTGACACATGCTACTTATATCAGACACACACAATATGTTGAGTCATTCTATACACATACAGATTTATTTTTTTGAAAAATAAAACTTGTTATCCATACCTCCAGAATTGCTCACATAGGCCCTGTGTTCCTACCAATAGAAACACTGCATTTGGGTATTTATTTTAAACCTTTAGTAACCTTCAAGCCAACAACAGTACAATGCAGAGATCCACACAGCAATGTCTGACTCATCCTTGCAGCCTTGTGCAGGGGACTACACATACCATGATGCCTTACTGCACAAACTGTTTCACAGATTGAAGCAAATGTATTAGCTGTCTGTGATTGGCCAAAACTATTTTTTTTTGCTGATTTAGCAGGGATTTCTAGGGTTTTTAGCTCTGAAAATCAACTGCTTGCAATCTCAAGCGATTTTGCAAGCTTCAGAGTAAGCTTAATAATGTTTATTTTGGTATGTTTCATGAAAAAACATTTTTTATACACTACTGTTTCTCCTCTATTAGATGCACTCATAATCCTGGAAACTTAAAGGGACACTATAAGTGCTCTTCATGGTGTTAAAGAGCACTAGTTTCTTTGTTAAAATGATCTTTTGCTTTTTTCTAATTACACTAATAATAACTAAATATTAGCACTCTTAGGTCTGTTTACAAACACACTGCTGACTGTTCATGATTAACTACATCTGCTGACAACAGCTGTTCTAAGCTCTGTGAAAACAAGAGTTATTGCTTCTCTCTGCTTTCAGGAATTTCATCAGCCATCAGTTAACCCACAAGTAACATATTGTGGAGTTTTCAGCAGTCCTTTCCCTGCACAGATTAATTTCGGACAGGTTAACCATCTTTCTGATCTGCTCTCTGCACAGAGCTCTTGCTGTGACTGTCTGGAGGCAAGCCTAATTCTCATGTAAACAGACACTTCATTTATGATTTTTTTCTGTGAAAAAGGCTCTTATTTCAAACATTTCAATATGTTTTCAGGAGTACATTACAGTGATGTGTTCCAAGATGTGCTAAATTAACTGACCCTTTAAATATGCCTTTAATGCAGATAAGGTATAATGTGTTTCAGCTGTAATCATGCAGGGCATTTCACTTTTAAGAAAAAATCACAGATCAAGTCATTACACCATTCTTTGGAAATATAAAATACACAGATATATAAGATTTCCTAGCACTTCTGAGACACAGAATTAAGGTGGTACCTTCTAACTTATTAAAATTATTTTAATTACTCTAAGTGTTAAATGGAACCTTTACTTGTACTTAAAGAATAACATTTTCCCATGACTGAGTCAATTTAAAGACAAATTAGGAAGTAAACTCTGAGTTCCCATGGCATATACTGGGTGTCACATCCCTGATATACATTGTATGTCTCTCATCTCCTTTCACCTCATTGTACAATTGGCTCTCGTTCCGTGTTCTGCCTCATTTCCAGAACTGGCTTAATCATTACACTGCATGAAATAAGTGCTATGCAAATAATGTTCCCAGTGTAGAAAGCTTCTATTTAGTTATTCACAAAAAGAGTGACCCTTTTGCAATAATATATAAAGATTTATTATTTTATGCCACGGTGCATTGGTGTCTTACTGTTACAGATTGTCTCTAAGCAAAATCAATTTTATTCCCAGCAAATTCATCAGTCTTAAATCACTTATTTTACTCACTTTTCTAAGAAGGAAATTACTTTCTACCTTCAAACATATGTTTACATTTAAATTCTTATTTATATTATTGATAAACATTTTCCTAAAATAATGTGTTATTTATAATTTGCTGAAGCATATATTTTTATTTTAGAAGCTAAGTTATTGATTGAACACTTATTATTGTTTCTGTTTTGTGACTTTTAAAACTTGTAAGCTTTGGTTTGTTTCTGTATTCTATTTGCATTTATAACTATTACTATTAACTGTACATTACTGAAGGTTATGTTTGCACATTAATAATAATAATACTTATAATATTACTTGAGTTATATTGTCCTTTTCCCTTAGAATAAGTCAAAGCATTTAGAAGGAAAAATAAAAATAAAGTAAAATAGAGTTTTATATCTTATCTTGGCCAGGGCCTTATCTACCTTTTTGGAGACCCTAGGCAGTGAAGTGGAGGAGCCCCTGCAAGTGAGTATACAAGTTATGCACGGATCGATTTCTGCCTTTTCTGTACGTGTAAGTTCCCTTTCCTGTTGTAACTTTCTTGTTCTAGTTGGTTACTCCCTAGTAGCCAGTCTATAAACTGCAACATTTCATTTTTTTTAAGCCAGGAACAAGTGGTGCCCCTCACACATAAGCGCCCCTGGGCGGCTGCCTTGTTGGCCTAATAAGTAATCTGGCCATGATCTTGGCAAAGAGAAGTTGCCTTCAATCTGTTCTATAAATGATCCATTTCGGATTGAGCATGGTAGCAAGTTCCAGAATGTTTGTACATTTCATACACAAAGCTCTGGACTCTTTAAGGGATTCTGGGAAATTTAAGGGATTCTGGGAATGGTTACTAGCTTTTCACTTGTAGATCTCAGAGCACAAGCTGCAATATAAGGAGTGAGGAGCACCTTTAGGTAGCTGGCACCTTCATCATGTAGGTCAAGCTTGAAACATATGCAGCATTTCACAGGGAGCCAGTATAATGCACAGAGGACAAGTGTTATGTGGCAGGAACGAGGTTGGTTTGTCAATAACATTGCAGCAGCATTCTGTACCGACTGTAAGTGATGTATCTCTTTATTTGACAGTTCTAGATACAGGCAGTTGGAGAAGTCCAGTTGTGACGATTTAAAGGCATGAACCAAAGTGTGAAGGTCTTCTAGTGGATTCAAGTATTTTATCCTGACTATGTTCTTCAGATGAAAAAAATCACTGCTGATACCTTATAATTACATGATAAAAATATGTTACATGATGTTACATATTATTTTATTTTACATAACTGTTTCTTCTGTACTTATTTTATTTTCTTGACAACTTTAGTGCATGGTTGGTAAGAAATGATTACAGTTCAACATGGCTGTCTCAGACAGATAACATACAATATTAGCTCTTTATAACTTTTAAATAAAGTCCTGTTACATTTATGGTTTGCCTTAGAACTAATGTAAATGGAACAGAGTAACATAAGTAGTAATACTTTTGTGGAATAGCCACCCAAGAACAGTATGAGAATGCCAACAAGCTTGAATTTACATAGGACTATTTTTTAATTACAGCAGACTATGATGACATAGGTTATGGTGAGAGGCAGATTGAATAAACTGTGACAAAAATTCATCTGCATTCAAAATCTCCTTCTTTCTCATGAAGTTGATCAGCAGAACTCAAAAGGGCAGACCAACTGTATTGCATATATAATATAAAAATAAGGAGCTGTACATTCTAAAAACATTTTGCATATTTTTCAAGTATAGTTATTTAAAATATTGCATTTAACTATAGAACTAAAATGGTCATCTCAAACAGACTGGTGACCATGTTTATTTCACCAAATGGTTCTTATCTATCATCAAAACTATGGAGTAGATTCACTAAAATAAGAAGTGTTGCCCCTTAAATCAAGAGAGAGGTTTCCATAAGTTTTTTTTCTAAGGGTTCACTTCTCACCTACCTTGCTCTGTATTTCAACAATTTTCATTTCTGGGCCTGAACCATGTTGGCTTATGCTTCTACATATCCATGGTGTAAGGCTTGAAATGTAATCTATCTTGAACTTCCAGCATATTTGCCTTTATTAACTGTGGGATATAACATGAAACTGTGAAACATTATCAGGCTCTGTTTATTCTGGGGAACAGAGAGAGGGTGTTGGCTGTCATTGCATATCAGTAATTTGTATGGCCCCTTAGTAGCCAAATAGTTATTTGTGCCAATAGAATAGTACTACACTACTTGTGCCTTTGCCTCCTGCCATTCACTGACACAATGGAAAAAAATTATCCTGTAATTTGGAAAGAAAAACTAAAAATGCACTTTTTTCCCCTTGACATGGAAAATATGAATAACTTGATAATTCCTTTTTAAATATGAAATTGTACCTTACCTTATTCTTCATTGCACTTTGAGATTTGTAATATTAAGTATTTGTGTGCAAATGCCAAAATTCCCGAGAAATGTGTTGGATCCACCTCTGTATTTGGCACCGTCGACTTGAGTTGTTGCCACTGCAACTAAGAAATAAATGACCAGTTCTATTAGTCATCAGAAAAAACAGTACATTTTAAACTGTGTGTAACCCTTGGTCCAGCCAAACATAGGGGCATAACGACAAATGTTTTCCTTTCAATACTGTCATCAAGGTTTGGCCCTAGAGTGTAAACAAGAGAGAATGTACCAGATTACCGAGCCCGTAGCTGCAGGAGAGTTTTGCTTATCCACCAGATATATACCATACCCTTACCCTTACCTTAAAAGGACACTGTGAAGCCCCTAGCCTCATAATGATAAATTATTTTATAACTGTATCTCTTAGAACCTAGAGCTGGATAACTCTACTAGTCTAGCCTGATTGCCTCTGTATCAATTGCTACATCCAGGAGACACCAGCAGCCCTTAGTAGACCAACAGCCACAGTAAAGTCAAGGACCGTAAGTCCAACATGAAGCTTGCAACTGCCGAGTTACGTTAGACTGGGCTGCAAGCTACAGGCTTGAGATGCAATTCGTAGCTTGTTCATAGAACGTTGGATCAGTTAGTGTAGACCGTAGTTAGGGTTTATATGGCGCCAATAAAAAAAGAGATTGTTAGCGTTACGTCAGTCCTACTGGCAACAATTACGAGTTACGATCGGACCCACATTCCACAATAATGTATTCTTAATAAAGCCGTAAATATCATATTCTATTGCATGCAAGTTACAGTATACAGTATGTATTAAAACATTGATTGCCGGGATCGATATAACATGGAAATTAAACATGATATAAAGTATTTTTTAGACCGATTTGTGAGCTTGAGAATGTTGTGCTATTAATTCCTAGACCTAACATCACTTTCCCTTTTATATCAAGTACAGTAGTGTGTTTTTATTTGCATTTATGGGTGTTCCTTACTTGCATGTTGATAGAGTGTTGTTCTTGTAGAAATCATTTCTCTGACACAAACCTGTTGCTTTCACAGATATTTCACAGGTTTCTTAGAACATGATGTCACTGATGTGTAGGCACACCCCCTGTCCCAGCCTCCCCGTCAGTCAAAATAATTTACATTGAGTCCTATGCACACATACCCCTGCAACCTGATTAGTGGAAGTGACTTAGGAGGAGGACTTATAGAGGGGCCAGTCTGTGACACATAAACACACAGAAATCCATATATTTTTTTAAATGTGATATCTTCATCAAAAAGGCAAGTATTTCAAAAATTCAAAAAGTATCTCAACTTGCCTTCATGAGATCTTTCCTCTGGTGTCCTTGTTGGGAAAAATAATATTACAAATATCCTTACTGTGTATTGGTCTTTACCCCCCTTGTGAGTCCTCTCCAGCCCAAGTTGGGCTTTGGGCACCATTTGCATGTTACGGTCTAGCTGGCGGGTGGCTTTGTTGCAATTTAATAGCATGATCAAAGGATTTGCCTGCTGTGAAGTTCCACGTTCACATTCCATAGGCATTTTTCAGCCATCCTGCGGCTTTCCCCACGTAAGTCGTCTGCGGGGACGTTTACAGGGCTATTTTAATAGCCGCAAGTCCTACTTTCAATGTTACGGCTATGTTTTAAGACGTAGCCCAAATTTAATGAGGCTGCATACTTACCTCCAAACTGAATCTATGCCTGTGGGTCACATTTTTTCGAAACATTTAAATGTGTTCAATTTTCTTTAACTCACAACTACAGCCTCCACATGCAAACCATGTACTCCTAAGTAAGATTTCTTGGGGCATAATCATATAATGTAACAATATTTAGGCAAGCCCGTTATTCACTTTTTAAACACTCGCAATACTTCTTAGACAAAGCCAAAAGTAAATGAGACCATAATCATGACGTCAGTAAAACATGGAGTTTATACTACAAGTAATTAATGTTTAGTACTACAATTTGTGATTGGACTCGCAATCCAGCGATATAGAAATAAGTTACAAAAATAAATTTTTTTATTGCAGATATGGGGAAGAAGTGGAGGGCGTGACAGATTTTTTTTTCCTGGGATCCAAGATATCTTCAGATGGTGACTGCAGCCATAAAATGAGAACATGTTTGCTTCTGGGGAAGAAAGCTATGGCAAGTCTGGACATCTAGTGAAAAGTAAAGAAATTACTATATCAACAAAGATCTGCATTTGTAGAACTATGGTATTCCCAGTAGTAACATACGGATGTGAGAGCTGACCCATAAAGAAGGCAGAGAGTCATAGAATTGATGCCTTTGAATTGTGGTATTTGCGGAAACTGCTTAGAGTCCCTTGGACTGCAAGAAGTACTTCAGGAGATCAAGACAAACTGTTCACTGGAAGGTATGATGATAAGGCTAAAACATAAATATTTTGACGATATCATGAGAAGACAGGATTTCCTAGAGAATCTGATGCTGGAAAAGGTTGAAGGCACAAGAAGAGGGGGGGGGGGCAGAGGAAGAGATGAATAGATGAGGTCATTGGAGCAATAAACATGAGCTTGGTGGAGCTTAGAGACGCAATGACTGACAGATGTGCCTGGTGTGCTGCAGTCCATAAGGTCACAGAGAGTTGGACACGACTGAACGATTTTATACATAAAAGGGACATTATTGGAATCTGATCTATTAAACTTATATGTCAAAATCTAAATATCAAAAGTAACTAACTGAAAAAAAAACTGAGCGAAATTACAGAGAAAAGGTATCTGTCTTTTTTGTAAACTAATTTTTGCTAGACTTCAAAATTGAAAAGAGCAGCGAGCCTTTAGCTGGGATACTACCCAATCATCTAATTTATGTACAATTTGTCTAATTGCAGTCTACCTCCTCTACAGATCTTTAGTATTAACAAATTCAGCTGGTTATCAGTTTGTGATTTTTCAATCTTGTTTCGGTGCTTTGAAAACCAGCACTATATATGTTTGATTTTAAGTTCGAAAACGAGGCCCTCCATTCTTCATTTTATTTTGCCATGTCCTTAACCCCTGTATATCGCTACAGAATATGCTGGTGAGTTATAAATAAAAGATAATAATAATACATTGTAAACGTACTACTACAGCCCAAGTTTGGAGTCAAGTAGAGTTAACCATCCAGTCCCCCCCCCCCCCCCCCCCCCAATCATTTGCATGTATAACCTGGGTCTTTAAATGGCTCTGCACTCTTCCCTTTCTGTCATTTCTCTCATTCTTACACTCTCTCCTTTCTTTTTTCTCATAATTCCCTTCTTTCTTTCTTATAATTCTCTCTCTTCACTCTATTTTTTTTTACTTTCTTCTATTTGTTTTTCTCTTTCCTTGTTTTTTGTCTTTCTTTCACTCTCCCTATATCCAACTATATATATTTAAACAATAACTACAATAAGATAAAAATGACTTGGTACTAACCCAGCCACATGTACTTCTTCAATATACTGTAACATCAGATTTTAGTAAGCAGGAGTTCCAATAAAAGATCTAATGAGATTAGCCCATAAAACTGTACTTGCTTCATGTCGTGCTCTGTTTAAAAGTCCTCCCTACTATTCCTACCATGTGAACAGGTTTTCCTTCAAATGATAGGTATTTAAAAAGTTCAGAAATCTAGAAAGTGTTTATAGACACGTTATTTAATGGGCTGTTAGGTTTATGTTTCAGACGTGGTGAGTCGAAGCAGAGGTTGTGGGGACGTTGCAACTGTGACCACTTTTATTGCCCAACTGGAGATTTAGCAATACATTCCAGCCAGGTAGTGTAAGTCACTTATGAGCAACAGCTGAGGTGTAATTTATACGGGTAATATATTCAAAGAGCCTCGGGTCAAACTGAGGTTAGAAAAGCACAATCCGGAGAAAAAAAAGGTAGGAATATGCTTTTCAAAAACAATTAATAATTTTATATTTTTTTATGGAGTGGGAGATCTAATACCAGCTCTTGGGAGCTTATGATTTTATTATTAATCTGGTACATATGGTAATATGCATAAAGGGTCATGTACAAACATTTCCTTAGTGAAATAAAATGGACCATAAAGGATTTTTTTTCTATGACGTTTACTTTGGGATACTCTTTGAGATACTCTGGCAATAATTTGTTATATGAAATAAATAATACAAATTTAAATTACAAAACTAATAATAGGAGAAAATCCATGCATTATTGTATTATATTTTTGAAATGGTAACATTTGGGGGCAAACGTTTTCTCTCAATTTTACATTGCTACGTTATCTTGGATACTTATAAAAAACATAATAATAAACATAAATAAATTAATAAATTCTACAAAACTAACAATACCAGAAATTCATTCATTGTGGTATAGGCTTGAAAAAGTGCAAACAGTGGGACAAAAAAAGTTTCTAATTCCACTAACTATGGGCCTTATTCAATTACAAGCCCGGATTACGTTAGGCAGGCAGTATGTCTGCGGGCTTGAAATTTGCTACAATTACAGGGCGATTCAATTGAAGAAGGCCACAATTTACGGGCCGAAAGCCGAAACAGTAAACCTTTAATCGTATGTAGCATTTCAGAGCTTGATCATGATCAATTAAGCAAGGCCGTAACTCCCAATTTATAAACAGCCAACAGTAAATCATCATTTCTTCAATAAAACATGGAGGTTACACGTCAATCAACTAGCGTTTAGAGGCCTGATATGCGATCAGACTCGCAATTCGGCAATATACAAAATATAAAAAATGAATGCCTATAAGTTCAAGTCCATGTGGGTGGCCTGATATGTATTTACTCATTTATTCCCGAGATTGATATGACACGGAAATGAAACATAAAAAAATAATTCTATTGCAGATTTGCAAATAAAAAATCACTACAGCACTGTAAATAATGAATTGCTCAACAGTCTCAAGCTCGCAAATCGGCAGGAAATTTATTTTATTTTTATATTTCATTTTGGGGCTAAATCGATCTCGGGTATCAATCAATACATATCAGGTCACCCATATGGACTAGAACAGTATTGCCATTCATTTTCATAATTCTTTATTTTGCGGGCTTGATCGTATATTGGACCCCTGTACCTAATTGAATGACATGTAACCTCCATGTTTTACTGCGGTAATAATGACAGTCTCATTTCTATTGGCTGATTTGAAATGGGAGGTTACGGGCTTGCTTAATTGATCTTGATCCCGCCCTGAAGTGCTACGTACCAGTGCATGGTTTACGGTTTCAACTTTGGGCCAGTAACATTTTGGCTTGAGCAATTGAATAGCATCATAATTGGAGCCCGCAACTCAGCCGCAGCCATTCGGCCAGCTGCAATTGAGTTGGGTCGTGCAATTGAATGTGGCTCCAAGTTTTTTTTCTTTACATCGTTTAGTTGTTTACGGCTTTCCGTGACCTCATGGACCGTAACACACCAGGCACATCTTTACGCCATGGTCATGCTGATCCACTTGGTATACTTGATATACTGGAGTGGGTTGCCAGTTCCTTCTCCAGTGGGCCACAGCATACAGCTTCTGGTATTCCTAGGTGGTCTACCATCTAAGTACTGGCGAGGGGCAACCCTGCTTGGCTTCAGGGTGCTGTGACATCTAGGGTACCTTACTGGAATCGAACCCAGGTCACAGGGATAAAAGCACCAAATCCTAACCACTGGACCACCAGGGTATTCCAGCCATTTTTTAACCCTGCCCCATACATTTGCCCCTTATGAAGATGACAACTATAATGGAGTGCAAATACAGTTTTGTAGTGTACATTTTCTCTTGGTTATGCTTTGCGTTGGGCAAAGATGCTTGGAAAACGATAAATACAGATAAATAGCAAAAAAATCATACATTGTGGGGGTATGCTTTTTAAACAGTACAAATATTGGGGCAAAAAAGTCCATAGTTTGACTATAGTTTCTACCTGGTCTATTTATCAAACAGATTAAATATTCCAATAGCTCTATTGCCTAATCATAAGAACCACTTTCCCTAATGCTAGCCAGGTTTAAATATAACCACAGTCCTAACATCACTAAAAGGATTAACCAACAATTAAAACTAAATTCAACTGTGGAACTAAACTAAAATTGAGTATTATCTTCGTAAATATAAGTACATGGTTTGTAAAGATGCCCAATCTATATTTTGATATAATTGTATTATATGTACATGCTTTGCCTCAACATAATAAAAAAATCTTATTGAAACAAAAAAATATATAATTAGAAAAAAAGTTAGGGGGAAGGGAGTGGTGTAAAATTCAGTCTTAACCAGCTATAAGACAAATTGCCTGGACTTCTGCCTGTTCCTTCTTCTTGCACTCCTCCCTCCACTGATCCACCCCCCCCCCATCATTCAGCTCTCAGGATGTGATGTAACAAACACAAAATGGATTCCTTTACTCATAAAGAGAGTCTTTATAAAATACGATTTTTCCCAAGATTGTTTTGGCCATGGCATTTCAGCGGCTGCATATGAATGCAAAGGGCTGCAATCAGTTTATCCCACAGAAAACACGGCCCACAGCAAAGCCCACGGCATCCATTCAGATGCTTAGTGAATATCAGTGTACATCCAAAAGATTTTCCAAATGCTATATTAATTGTATGTGTAAAGTTATCATTATAAGAACAAGTCATGAACTCTTGTACAAGGCAAAGTACAGGAAGTTAGAACTATGAACAAGATTGTTATTCATAATTTACATTGTAGCCAGAAGAGATATTGCAGCACACTGAAAGGAAAGTGAGTCAATGTCTTAAAGAGAATCTCCCTCCTAACACCCACAGACTGCATTATTACTTACCTTAGTTACCGAATATGTAATCATACAAAGCTGATTTCCCGGAAGAATTGCAATATTGGAATAGCAATTGAGCAATTACACAGAATTAGCATTTTAGCATCTTAATTGACCATTGTTGTTGTTAAGTTATTCAGTTGTGTCCAACTCTTTGTGGCCCTATTGACCTCAGAACACCAGGCACATTGTTATGTCTCTGGTTGTGCTTATCCATATGGTTTTCTTTGCAAAAATACTGAAGTGGGTTGCCAGTTCCTTCTCCAAATGGACCATGATTTGTCTGACCTCTCTGCTGCAACCTGCCCATCTTGATCCTACATGGCATAGCGCACAACTTCATTGAAGTACACAATTCCCTTCACCGCAACAAGGTAGTGATCCAGACCATTATAGTGGCCAATGAACAGTCTAAGACTTTTTACTGGTATAAAAACCAATTTACCTGCTCACAATATTTTAAAAAAGTGGTTCTTTAGAGCTTGAAGAAGAGGTGGGTCCTGGATCAAATATGTAACATAAATAGTAGTTTCAGAATATCTCCTCTCAGACAGTAGATAGACCTCATTACTGGTGCCTCTTTAGTCTATATAGTCCAGGTTTATAAAAGAGAAAGTAGGAACAAAGACAGAATAGGAAATATAAAAACAGTTTATTTCATTCTACAAAAATACATTAGATGAAAAAGTATTGTATTAAACTGATAAAGGAAAGTGTAAGTTAGGATACAGTCTTACTATTATTTGTACTTATTTGTGTTTTAATACTATGTACTACTGTATTTAAAAGTCAAATAAACATGCAACAAGTGAAATAAAATAGTTTGGAGACGGCTAAAACTGTGGTGGTCCAGGAATTAGGAGTCAGTGCTTTCACCCCTGCGACCTGGGTTCGATTCTAGTCAGGAAACCAATAGGTCACACCACCCTGAAACCAAGCAGGGTTGGGCCTGTTCAGTATTTGGATGGGAGTCCACCTAGGAATACCACAAGCTGAGGCCCACTGGAGAAGGAACTGCCAACCAACTCAATTATCTCTGCCATGAATACCAAGAGGCTCAGCATGGTGTGTTACAGTCCATGAGGTCACGGAGGGTCGGACATGACTGAATGATTCAAAACAAAATACCGTATTGCAATACTGTTACCACTTCCCGCAATGCTATGCCTTGACTTTGTAGCCTGTTTGCTTGGAAATCTGGTAGGGATCACTATACAGCTATAAACACACATAGACTAACACTTCATAGGAACATTTTCCTATAATAAGATAATAAAAAGTACTTTGTACTTTCTTACAGTAAAGTAACATTGAGTTTGCCATTTAGAGATGCCAGTAAGCCTTTCTTTTTTCTTTTTCTTTATTATAATAAATCCATGCATTATAATCCACAAATATTCAAATTGTCATCTTTGTCTTAAACAAAATAATTCAAAATTCATACAAAAATATACAACATATATAAGTGAGTCAGTAAGTCTTTCTGATCCACCAACATAGAGATTAATATATTTTAGCCTTCTGTGCAGTCGCCTGCATAAAGATGGCTAGGCATGCTCAGACCTAAGTGACTGCACTTAAGTCTATGGATCCAATATGTCGGGATAATCGTTACCTAATGATAATTATTTGTCATTCAAGAAATAAAATAGAATCTGTCAGCAGATGAAAAAGGCTGTTTGATAGCTCAAAGTGGCAAAATGCAATGTTATTTAACTGTAGAAAAATACATTTTTAGAAATAATAACTTCATTGATGAGGGACTCATTGATTTGTCACTTTAAGACATCTTTAATGTAAGCATACTGGAGATTAAACATTCATATATTGTGACATATACAAATTCCCTATTACACTACTCAATCATTATCATTATTATTATGAGAAAATGGAGAGGGAACAAAGGGAAGAAGATGGTGAATGGGAGAAAGAGAAGGAGTGGGAGAGGGTACGAAAAAAAGGGAAGGAGATGAATGGTGAGAAAGAGGAGAGTCGAGAGAGATGAGCGGGGAAAAAGGGTGAGATACAGGTAAGATGAGAGAAAGGGAGGGGAAAAGAGAAGGGAAGGGGTGAAAGAAAGCGAAGAGAATGGGAAAGAGAAAATGGAGAGGGAACAAAGGGAAGAAGAGGGTGAATGGGAGAAAAAGTGGGAGAGGGTAAGAAAAAAAGGGAAGGAGAGGAAAGGTGAGAAAGAGGAGGGTCGAGAGAGATGAGCGGGGAAAAGGGTGAGATACAGGTAAGATGAGAGAAAGGGAGGAGAAAAGAGAAGGGAAGGGGTGAGAGAAAGGGAAGAGAATGGGAAAGAGAAAATGGAGAGAGAACAAAGGGAAGAAGATGGTGAATGGGAGAAGGAGTGGGAGAGGGTAAGAAAAAAAGGGAAGGAGAGGAAAGGTGAGAAAGAGGAGAGTCGAGAGAGATGAGCGGGAAAAGGGTGAGATACAGGTAAGATGAGAGAAAGGGAGGGGAAAAGAGAAGGGAAGGGGTGAAAGAAAGCGAAGAGAATGGGAAAGAGAAAATGGAGAGGGAACAAAGGGAAGAAGAGGGTGAATGGGAGAAAAAGTGGGAGAGGGTAAGAAAAAAAGGGAAGGAGAGGAAAGGTGAGAAAGAGGAGGGTCGAGAGAGATGAGCGGGGAAAAGGGTGAGATACAGGTAAGATGAGAGAAAGGGAGGAGAAAAGAGAAGGGAAGGGGTGAGAGAAAGCGAAGAGAATGGGAAAGAGAAAATGGAGAGGGAACAAAGGGAAGAAGATGGTGAATGGGAGAAGGAGTGGGAGAGGGTAAGAAAAAAAGGGAAGGAGAGGAAAGGTGAGAAAGAGGAGAGTCGAGAGAGATGAGCGGGAAAAGGGTGAGATACAGGTAAGATGAGAGAAAGGGAGGGGAAAAGAGAAGGGAAGGGGTGAGAGAAAGGGAAGGGAAGAGAATGGGAAAGAGAGAATGGAGAGGGAACAAAGGGAAGAAGATGGTGAATGGGAGAAGGAGTGGGAGAGGGTAAGAAAAAAAGGGAAGGAGAGGAGAGGTGAGAAAGAGGAGAGTCGAGAGAGATGAGCGGGGAAAAGGTGAGATACAGGTAAGATGAGAGAAAGGGAGGAGAAAAGAGAAGGGAAGGGGTGAGAGAAAGCGAAGAGAATGGGAAAGAGAAAAATGGAGAGGGAACAAAGGGAAGAAGATGGTGAATGGGAGAAGGAGTGGGAGAGGGTAAGAAAAAAAGGGAAGGAGAGGAAAGGTGAGAAAGAGGAGAGTCGAGAGAGATGAGCGGGGAAAAGGGTGAGATACAGGTAAGATGAGAGAAAGGGAGGAGAAAAGAGAAGGGAAGGGGTGAGAGAAAGCGAAGAGAATGGGAAAGAGAAAATGGAGAGGGAACAAAGGGAAGAAGATGGTGAATGGGAGAAGGAGTGGGAGAGGGTAAGAAAAAAAGGGAAGGAGAGGAAAGGTGAGAAAGAGCAGAGTCGAGAGAGATGAGCGGGAAAAGGGTGAGATACAGGTAAGATGAGAGAAAGGGAGGGGAAAAGAGAAGGGAAGGGGTGAGAGAAAGGGAAGGGAAGAGAATGGGAAAGAGAGAATGGAGAGGGAACAAAGGGAAGAAGATGGTGAATGGGAGAAGGAGTGGGAGAGGGTAAGAAAAAAAGGGAAGGAGAGGAAAGGTGAGAAAGAGGAGAGTCGAGAGAGATGAGCGGGGAAAAGGTGAGATACAGGTAAGATGAGAGAAAGGGAGGGGAAAAGAGAAGGGAAGGGGTGAGAGAAAGGGAAGGGAAGAGAATGGGAAAGAGAGAATGGAGAGGGAACAAAGGGAAGAAGATGGTGAATGGGAGAAGGAGTGGGAGAGGGTAAGAAAAAAAGGGAAGAAGAGGAGAGGAAAGGTGAGAAAGAGGAGAGTCGAGAGAGATGAGCGGGAAAAGGGTGAGATACAGGTAAGATGAGAGAAAGGGAGGGGAAAAGAGAAGGGAAGGGGTGAGAGAAAGGGAAGGGAAGAGAATGGTAAAGAGAAAATGGGAAGTAAAAAGGGGAAGTGAGAGAGAATAGGGAAAAAAATGGGGGAGAAAGTAATAGAGAAAAGGTAAGAGAAGGGAGGGCCATGAGGGGGACCAAAGGAGGACCAAGAGAGGAAGCAGGGGTCAGAGGAGCCGTGTGAAGGCCATCAGGGTCACAGCAGAGCAGAAGTGCCTTGCTGGCCAGAAAAGCGGTGGGTGGGCCAGAGGGGCCACAGGAGGATCAGGAGGTACCACGGTGGGCAGAAGTGGTTGCATGTAAAGTGGGACACCAAGAGGCCCCCTGGAGGACAGGGCACCGGTGGTAACCCTACCACTGCTATGTATATATCTATCCTGCCAGACAGGACAAGAGCGTATAAGATAAGGACAAATCAGGGAAAGAGAAGAGAAGTTGCTAAAGGACCATAGAAATATCTTGTCAAATCGTGGAGAGGACACATATTTGAGTTTGTTTAGAACAGGATAATCACTAAATACACCTCTGCACATTAATATTATTTACTTTGAGACAGTTTCCCAGGGTGTTCATTTCAACATTTTCAGGCAGAATTATAAAAGGGTGTAACCAGCTATGAAAATACAGATTTCTTTTAATAAAATCTGAGCGCTCCTGTTCTTCATCACTGAGGCAGTGGAACATTACATTAGCAGTATATTGCCCTCAGCATCCGTCCTTGTAAACCTAGCAAATTCTACGTTACTAATGGTCTGACCTCATATATAATCAGGGTGTTCTTTTTGTAATATTTCTAAATATTTCATAAAATGCATATGACTACCTCAGATCATTTAAATGGCCCTCGGGGAATGCAATGGACACTCCCAAAATGAGCTGAATTGCAATTTAAATGATGTCACTAAAATATATTGCGTATTGAGAATTATTATGTTGCTCAGTTATTAAAAGTGGAAATTATTTTGGGAATGTTAGATTCCTCCCAAGAAAAAGAAGAGCTTGTATTTTGTTTAGAAACTTTTGATAAAGGTATTAAAGATAATATTTTAGGATTTTTAAAGCAAATGGAATTAAGTGATTTAAATATTGCTTCACTATAGAACATATTTATCCAAAGTTATATATTTAATTGACAAATAAGCTCTATAGAAAAAAAATGTGTTTGTGTCGCTCACTTATGTCCGACTCTCTGTGACCTCATGAACCGCAACACACCATTCTGATCCACTTGGTGTTCATGGCAGAGATACAGAAGTGGGTTGTCAGTTCCTTCTCCAGTGGGCCAGAGCATACAGCTTCTGGTATTCCTAGGTGGTCTCCCATCTAAGTAGTGACCCCATCCCCAGCCCTGCATGGCTTCAGGGAGGTGTGGCCTCTTGGTTCCCTGACTGGAATCAAACCCAGGTCGCAGTGGGGAATGCACCAAATTCGAACCACTGGACCACCAGGGAACTCATAGAATAACATTCTAAGTGGTTAATTAAAAATATTTTTTAGCCTACTAAAAATTACATGCTAAGGTGCAAAAAGTTTTTTTATTTTTTTTATTCTGTGATTGATATTGAGAAAATAAAACATCTATATGGTTTTATACTTCTACAATCATATATTAAAAGGCACTGTTGGTTTGATCAGTATTGAACCTTCCCAGAAGAAATCCATAGTGAGTGAAATGCATATGGTGGGTGATCAGAATACCATCTTAATCAAAGACTTCAATGGCTTGGGCACTAGTCCTAAATATGCTGTATTGAAGGACTAAACCTGAAAACCAAAAACATGTTTTCAGAATGTAAAAATAAATAAATGATACAGCTTAGTATTTATTACCCATTATATGCAAAACCATTTTGGTTTCTGTTTATCAACTTGATTCAGTGGGTGGAAGAATTAAACTGACCCTAGCCCAACTGTAACTTGAGTTCTGTAGTGATTGCAGTTGAAAATCCAAGGTTAATACTGATCAAACCAACAGTGCCTCTTAATATATGATTCTACAAGTATAAAACCATATAGATGTTTAACACAGTATCTCAGAATAAAAAAAAAATCAATTTTTTACACATTAGTATGTCATTTTTAGTAGGCTAAAGAATCGCTTTAATTAGCCACTTAGAGCCTCATTCAAATGTGATTCGGCCATATTTTCTTTTTACAGAAGTTTTTAGTTAGTGAACTTCTATCCAACAGCAAGGTCTTCACTAACTAAAAACTTCTGTAAGCATATATGCTCTGTGTTTATATAGAGCCCTATTCAATTGGACAAATCAATTTGAATGAGGCCCTTAGTATGTTATTCTACAGGGTACCCGGTGGTCCAGTGGTTAGGATTCAGTGCTTTCACCTCTGCGACCTGGGTTCAATTCCATTGAGGGAACCAGGAGGTCACACCATCCAGAAACAATGCAGGTTTGGTCCTGGTTAGTACTTGGATGGGAAGCCACCTAGGAATGCCAGAAGCTGTATGCTATGGCCCACTGGAGAAGGAACAGGCAACCCACTCCAGTATCTCTGTCATGAATACCAAGTGGGTCAGCATGGTGTGTTGTACTATAACTAAATCGAGAAATAGTCTGTACAATATTGGAAACAGTTACAATTGTGTTCTCAGTAAAAGCCATAGACCTTCTAATATAATTGAGTATGCTCTCTGTACAGGCTGTATACATCCAAACACGAAAATAGTGCCTAAATCAGATGCCCTAAATAGGGACCCTCATAGTAGTAATAATAATAATTCTAAGGGGTTATTTGGTCTGCTCCCGAGATATTGCCTGACAATGGTTTCGCCACCTGTGTGGCTTAATCATAGGCTGTTGGTGCTATTCCAATGAGGTTATAGGCCTGCTCTTACTGCTATCACTTTGGTGTGATTGGTTAATGTTAATATTGCAGTATATACCAATACTGGAAGACCAAATTAGACAAGTGAAATAGGCAATTAAACAAGAGACCCAACTATTAGCATTAAAAAGATTCCTAAATCATTCCTCTTTATCACAGATATACTGTATGATTATTATGACTAGAATGTATGCATTCCTGTATTCTAGATTCAAGGCTAATATACTAATAGGTGTTAAGCACACAGGAACCAACTTTATCTTAATAGACTTCTGAGCAAACTTCAATGGATTTAGATATCATTACAGGAGCAATGCGATACGGATTTACAAAATAGTTATGGGACAGTCGCTTGGGGATTAGGATATTAGGGATGGCATTTATCAAGGTTAGATTTACCCACATGAGGTGATAGCTCAGCAGTGTTTTCTTGTGAACTTCACTCATGTTTTTTCTTACAGGTGGCATTGAATAGAGGACTAAGGCCCCTATTCAATTGAGCAATTGTTAGTTACTGGAGCCGGTAATGGAGCCCGTAAACAAATTTGCTATTCAATTGGCGTCTTTTAGCTAACCGCAAACCATTTGCGGGTTACAGGATGAAAATCCCTGCGCTTGTCAAAATCGTAACTCCCTAAGCCTTTGATCTTTCAAGCCTGTAAATGTTACAATCGCAAATCGCTATTCAATTGCTACAATTCCTCAAGGCCGCAAATGTTTTCACACCCATAAATGGCAAATGTAGAAGAAAATCCTACTGGTACCAGATAGGACTCGCAAGGGGTTAAACACCTGATCGTATCACTGTAAATGAAAATAAAAAATCAATACTGCACTTTAAATGAAATACATTAGAATGAATTGCACAACAGTCTCAAGCTCGCAAATCTGCCATCAAAATGTAGTTTTTTTGCGTTTTATTTTCATGTTATGTTGATCCCAGGAATCAAGGAGTAAATATATATCAGGCCACCCACATGGACTAGAACATTTCCTTTATTCATTATTATTATTTTGTACATTGCCGGATTGCGAGACTGATCACATATCGGACTTCTAAACGCTTATTGATTGGCGTTTAACCTCCATGTTTTACTGATGTCATGATGACGGCCTCATTTACTATTGGCTGTTTCTAAATCGGTAGTTATGGCCATGCTTAATTGATGAGGATCACGCTCTGAAATGCTACTTATGATTGCATGGTTTACGGTTTAGGCTTTCGGTCCTTAAATTGAGGGCTTGTTCCATTGAATCGCTCTGTAGCAGATTTGAAGCCCGCAGACTTACGCCCTGTATAAAGGCAACTGCGGTTGAATAGGGGCCTAAGTCTTTTTGTAGCAATCATTTCAATAAAACATAGAGTTTGTTTTTGAAACTATATTAAAAAACATAATTAAAAACACATATTTCAGAACACAACATGCATTCCACTTCTGAAATAGGTTTTCCTTTACATTGGGCAATGTGTTACACCACGTATACTGATAATTCAGTTCTAGGGACTGTTATCTTTGCCTTGAAGGAGCCCTTTCATTATTAAAATTATAAATAAAATGCTATTCCCTAGTGCTCTATTCATTGATATATTAAACTCTGGACTAAAAAGCTCAGACCTAGGGCAGCAGATTTAGAGGGGAAATGTAACAGAAAATAAAGTTTCCATACAGGATAATTGATAACACAAAACAAATGGTCACATAATTAATTACGGTATGTGATATATTATATGGGTATTTAAACATTATATACAATGGTACCTCAACCTCTTAAGATATTTACAACCCTGTTTAATTACTTTGACCTACACTTATGCGGACTTGTGCACAACTGACTGAACAGAACATCTTTTTTGAAAAGCCTGTAATTTCTGTATTTTAATGGGAATCCTCAATAAGTGTTGCTCCTGACCAGACAAAGAGAGGTCCGCTCTCAAATGCTAGTCATAATATTTATGAATATGTTTGTCCAATAAAAAAGATGTCACTATAAAATGCAATACTCATATTATTTATTTTTATATATATATATATATATAATCCATCCTTAGCTTTGCTCAAAGCTGTGTAATACAGCAGACGTATGCTTAAAGGAAGCCATTTTTAAAAGGATAATGTATTACAAGAGCAAAGCATTTGTGGGCACATTTGCATGTCCCAGCATGCAGTGCAATAACTATTTCTCAGAATTCTAGGCAGGAAAGAAGTGATTTAGAGGTTCAAATGGGGACACAAATGTACTATTTATTTACCACATGTCACAAAATTGTACAGCTGCACAGACAGTGGTGAATATATTAAGAATAGTATACATTAGAAAAAAACGTGATTTTGGGATTACAGTATCCACAGGGTCCACTGTCATACTTTTTGCCTTAATTATTGATTATTTATATATTTTCACAGTAGTGGATGGGGTAGTACTCAGAGGAGTAATGGCATTCAAATATAAGAAAACCAAATACAAAAAAAGGATAAAGCGAGAACATGGTAATAAAATAATACTAAATAATATTGATTTTGATTCTAATTTCATATTAATATGTTTAAAGGAACTCTGCAGACAAAAGCTCCATATGCTTGCAATGGTTGTAAGAAACAACAACATTAGCAGCTATGCAAAACCAGAACACAAAATTATTTTTAGAGAAATCACATATTTAGCAGACTCTCCTTGTGTCATGTGGGATTTCATTTTAGACTACTAGTCTGCCTGTAGTTTGAGGGGGAGGTGTAACGGAACCCATCACTGTTTTACCCTGTTTTATGATTATTATGGTTAAAATATGATCCTACTATTATACTGCATGTATGTTGGTTTATGCTCTGCAGAATATTGTCCCAGACATTCGCAGCTACTTGGCATGGGAGATAATCCTGTTACAGAGACTCCGCATAAGATAAAGGAAGTCTATTGTATACAGTGTTTTCATTCTCAGATAAGAACAAAGAAGTGTAATTGAATCAATGTCTGATTGTATCAAAGTTGCCAGGGAGCCTCAGGGAGGTGTGACCAGACCTATTGTTCTCTTTATGTGTATTGTGTGGCCAAATATGGGCATGTGTATTGCCTGTGGGAAGAGATGGGTATAAATATTTCTGCAGAACAAAATAAAGTCAGTATTCATTTGACTCCCAAATTGTGTGTCGTCCAATATGGGAGGTTGGGAATGGTGAGACTGTAGTGCTTCTTGGATATTTTACCGTATACCAGCAGAGATATTGGACTGCGTGTTTCAGCTCCGTTACATTTGGTGGCAAGTGGCGGAATTGTTCCCACGGTCAGAAGGACAGCTACAGGAGACACTATTCCGTGGAGTACAAATTGAGGGCAACGCTAGTATCCGTACAGCGCCCCTGGCTACAGCAGGATGGAACCGGCTAGTTTTCAGACAGCGTTCCATCATGAGGAGGAGGAGGCGGCCGCGGACTACAGGGATGCAGACAGAAAGGAACTCATGGTTACAGTACCTCTTATTTCCCCACAGACAGAGTTTGGAAGAGAACTCCAAAGCAGACTGGCCTTTTTCCCAGGTACGCTTCCCAAAAAACCTTGGAAGGGTAAATGACAGATGTACACAAATACATAATGGAAAAGCAGCGGGCACGGGAGCGGTCCATCTTGGGAGCTGCTAACCCACCTCCCACCATTAACCCCGCCCCAGCACTGCGTCCGGGTGGTGGGAACTACCAAACCCCTCCACGGTACATCAGGTGCCACACGTGTAACCAGCAGGGCCACATGCAGAGAGACTGTCCCAGAAACAGAAACCGCTCCACGTGGAATACTCCAACTAATTCCCCCTACCAGCAGCAGTGTGTACCCCAGGGGGCTGAAGGTGTCGTCCTTCCCCCCCAGCGACAGTGTGTACCCCAGGGAGCTGAAGGTGTCGTCCTTCCTCCCCAACAGCAGTGTGTACCCCAGGGGGCCGAAGGTGTCGTCCTTCCCCCCCAGCGGCAGTGTGTACCCCAGGGAGCAGAAGGTGTCGTCCTTCCCCCCCAGTGACAGTGTGTACCCCAGGGAGCTGAAGGTGTCGTCCTTCCTCCCCAGCAGCAGTGTGTATCCCAGGGGGCCGAAGGTGTCGTCCTTCCTCCCCAGCGGCAGTGTGTACCCCAGGGAGCCGAAGGTGTCGTCCTTCCCCCCCAGCGGCAGTGTGTTTCCCAGGGAGCTGAAGGTGTCGTCCTTCCTCCCCAGCGGCAGTGTGTACCCCAGGGAGCTGAAGGTGTCGTCCTTCCTCCCCAGCGGCAGTGTGTACCCCAGGGAGCTGAAGGTGTCATCCTTCCTCCCCAGCGGCAGTGTGTACCCCAGGGAGCTGAAGGTGTCGTCCTTCCTCCCCAGTGACAGTGTGTACCCCAGGTAAAGAAGGTGCCGTCCTTCCTCCCCAGCAGCAGTGTGTACCCCAGGGGGCCGAAGGTGTTGTCCTTCCTCCCCAGCGGCAGTGTGTACCTCAGGGGGACGAAGGTGTCGTCCTTTCCCCCCAGCGGCATTGTGTACCCCAGGGAGCAGAAGGGGCCGTCCTTCCTCCCCAGCGGCAGTGTGAACCCCAGGGGGCAGAAGGTGTCGTCCTTTCCCCCCAGCGGCAGTGTGAACCCCAGGGGGCAGAAGGGGTCGTCCTTCCCCCCCAGCGGCAGTGTGAACCACAGGGGGCAGAAGGTGTCGTCCTTCCCCCCCAGCAGCAGTGTGAACCCCAGGGAGCTGAAGGGGTCGCCATCTCCCCCCAGCGACAGCTTACCCTAACAAGGGGAGACCCCAATCTCCCAGACGGCGCAGATGGGACCGTGGTCTCTGTGCCTGACCTACCGGGATGCTGGACAGCCTGTCCAGATCCCCAACTACTCTCACTGGGACAACCGGAGGAGGGGGTAAGTACAAATTCCCCTCCCCAGCTAACTCCTAATGTGGCCCCAGGGTTAACAGAGGAAATGTTAACCCCCACTGACCCCCACCTTTCCCTGGCTACTGAGCCGGAATACGTCCTGCAGGTTATACCAGCAGAAGAGCTGGCATCAGGGCAGAGTGCCGCTAGCCTCTGCCCCTCAAGTCCCCTCAGCGTGTTGCCCCATCACCACAACAAAGGGGAGATGTGTGACGAAGTGCCCTTCGCCACTTTGTCTTGTAGAGGACTGTTTGCCAGCCTCCTGCCCTGCGACTATGGCCCTGGGACATATTGCCCTTTGGAACCAGTGTTCGGCCATACCAGAGTGTAAGTCACTCATTCTGGCCATTTACATACAGGGGGGTCATTCTGTACTTGCCCTGTGTGAACCATGATACCCCAGATAACTGTGCCATGAAGCCCATTCATATAATGAAAGACTATGGGAAAGACTTTAGCTACATGGCAATTGATCTGTGTGAAGAGGATCTGAGCGCTATTCGGTAGTTTTGTGCGCTCAGATCCCAGCTATCTGGGGATATGGGAAATGTGAGTAAATGTGAATTGCAGTAATGCTGATGGATTGTCAAACTAGAGAATTGACCAACAAATACTTTTGTCCGGACATCACCCGGCCGATCCGTTGGGATCAGACCGTGTATGCCGGCTTATGGTCACGGGGGAGGTGTGTAACGGAACCCATCACTGTTTTACCCTGTTTTATGATTATTATGGTTAAAATATGATCCTTCTATTATACTGCATGTATGTTGGTTTTTGCTCTGCAGAATATTGTCCCAGACATTTGCAGCTACTTGGCATGGGAGATAATCCTGTTACAGAGACTCCGCATAAGATAAAGGAAGTCTATTGTATACAGTGTTTTCATTCTCAGATAAGAACAAAGAAGTGTAATTGAATCAATGTCTGATTGTATCAAAGTTGCCAGGGAGCCTCGGGGAGGTGTGACCAGACCTATTGTTCTCTTTATGTGTATTGTGTGGCCAAATATGGGCAAGTGTATTGCCTGTGGGAAGAGATGGGTATAAATATTTCTGCAGAACAAAATAAAGTCAGTATTCATTTGACTCCCAAATTGTGTGTCGTCCAATATGGGAGGTTGGGAATGGTGAGACTGTAGTGCTTCTTGGATAGTTTACCGTATACCAGCGGAGATATTGGACTGCGTGTTCCAGCTCCGTTACAGAAGGGTTACCCTACTTTTTTATAGAGTTGTATTGCTATTCAGAGAGCTCAACAGAACTGATTAGTGATTTTATCTGAATCCACGCTTCCTCCGCTAACCCCAGGTTTCTAAGGGCCTCATTCAATTGCGATTTGGCCAATTGTATAGGGCTCTATATAAGCACAGAGCATATTTTTTGTACAGAAGTTTTTAGTTAGTGAACTTCTATTCAAAAGCAACATCTTCACTAACTAAAAACTTCTGTACAAAAAATATGCTTTGTGCTTATATAGAGCCCTATTCAATTGTCCGAATCACAATTGAATGAGGCCCTAATACTTTTAGGAACAAAGATATACCATATGTTATCATTAAAGCAGAACTGAATGCAATATTAAAAAAAATACATTCCGTACTTGCACATTATCAAGTCAAGTTCTTAAAAAAATAATATTATAAATATGAACCATCAGTGGTCATTTAGGAAGGATAAACATTAATCTAGGAATTTCTTATAATTAAAAAATTATATTTTTTATAAAGAGCATTTGGGGTTTGGGGTGTATAATCTTGTATTATAGGTACAGTAGATTATTTTCATCATGAGGAAGGGTTAAAAAAGGAAGTGTCTCCTAAGAGATTGTAATGAGCATAAAGTCATGATGGTTTATGGAAACAGTTATGACTACTCACTCCAGATTTTGCATGTCAGTTTCTAGAAACGTGGATTTCATAATCAGCCCTTTTTCAAAGAGGATTTACCTCACTTGAAAAGCCCACTCCTAGACAACGCCCAAAACACTCCGGAGGGTGAGATCACTCTGGTTTGATCCTCATCACTCGCAGAGGAACCCACCCAAAATTCATCACAGTTCTCAGGTGACATTTGTAGAATGGAAATAGATCGCATGATTGGCTTTGCCTAACGTAGTGAGCTTAACATTTTAAACTTGTAGTTTGTCCTGGCAAACAGTATATGTTGATATAAAAGAACTCTATTTTCCCTGAATTATTTGAATTATTGCATTCTTTATTAAACCAGTAAAAGTTGTATGAGAAAACCCACATGGTATGTATTTAATACGGGCATATTAAGATGGATACATTCGTGTAATTTAAATTTCTACTTGGAAAGAACGACACTGATATTAATACGGTACTGTTCTGCAAATCAAACACCGGAGAATGAAAAAAGAAATATAAAGGTGGATTATAACAATACTGTAAAATATTAAATAATACAACTATGAGAACAATTCATACTACATAAAATAATAGTGTGTTTATATAAAAAAACTATATACAGTAATTCACTTATACAGCTGTCAAATATCTTGCACCCGAGCATCAGCATTGTAGAATTGCATAGGGGCTAAATATATATATATATATATATATATATATATATATATATATATATATATATAATCAGAGATTTACAACCATTACTGAAGATAACCATTACTGAATTAAAATATATATTCCCAAAACCTCCCATCCTTGCATTTAAACAACCACCAAACCTGAAACAAAAACTTGTCAGCAGAAGACTGTCCAATGAACAACTGAATATAAAAAATGGAACCTTGTAACAAACGTGCCTGTAAATTATGTCAACACATTTGTAATGATGACACAGCCACATATAACAACAAAACCTATAACATCAAAGGATCATATACATGCACATCGTCTAATGTGGTTTATATAATACAATGCACTTTATGTGACACAGGCTGTTACATTGGAGAAACCGACCAAAAAATACATTTAAGGATGAATTTACACAGGCATTCAATAAGAAAGCATAATGAAGACAGTTATTGTAGCCCAGTGGGAAACCATTTTAGCCAGAATGATCTCTCATCCAAAAATTTAAAGTCAAAATACTCAGAGGAAAATTTAAAAACATCCAAGAGAGAAAATAATTTGAAATAAAGATGATCACACTAAAAATACAGGACTTAATATAGACTTGGGCTTTCTAACACATTATCAGATTTTCATGTGATTTTTTCTTCTTATACCATAACAGACTAGCACTCTTAGTAAGATGCTTGTCCAACAGAAAAGATATCACTGTGGACTACAGTGGTCTGCTTTTATATTATAAATATATATTTATATAGTAAATTAAAAGTACATCTGCGTTCACATTTGAATGTTTAAAGCAAGTTAAAAAACCTGCTTCCAGCTCAGAGTTCCGAGAAAAACAGTTATTACACTGCATTCTGGGAAGCTGAGCTCGGACACACAAATATGCCCACAAACGCCTCGCTTTTCATTCCGCAGCCATTATCAAACATGGCTTCCTTTAAGCTTATGCATGCTGTATTACACAGCTTTAATGCAAAGCCAAGGTTGGAATAAACACAGGCTGAGTATCCAATCCATGTACAGCTGTTTCAAGCTTACTGGCTATCATCAGCATGAAGCGGGATCTCAGACTGTGTTGTGGAAATTATGAGTAGGTAGTTCCCCACAAAAATATATATATATATATATATATATAGAGAGAGAGAGAGAGAGAGACGGGGGACTCATTATTTTGCCACTAAATGTACTATGAGCTCAATGTACACAACATGTAATTGACCCAGTTAAATTCAGATTAAATAATCTCTTCATTTTTTATTTGTGTATGAGGACAAAAGACATCTATATTTAAGGTCACCAATGTCTGTGATCTCATGGACCATAACACACCATGCTGATCCACTAGGTATTCATGGCAGAGATACTGGAGTGGGTTGCCAATTCCTTCTCCAGTGGGCCACAGCATACAGCTCTTGGTATTCCCAGGTCTCACATTCCAGTACTGACCAGGCCCAACTCTACTCATCTTCAGGGTGGTGTGACCTCTTTGTTCCCTGACTGAAATCAAACCCATGTTGCAGCGGTGAGTGGTGAAAGCACAGAATCCTTACTACTGGACCACCAGGGAACCACAAACCAGCAATACAGATATATAAAACACCAGTAAAGTTGTGTCATCTTGAACTCATTCACGAATAAAAAGATTATTCAATGCGATCTGTTGTGCTACTATATATATATATATATATATATATATATATATATATATATATATATACATATTTGAAGGAGCTATGTTTAAAATAGCATTTTGGATTTAAGAGCAAGAACGCATTGTCTGCTCATTTGCATGTCCCCGCCCAGTGGCAGTACAATAACTGTATTTCTGAGAATCCTGAGTGGGTAATAAGTTGTTAAACTTACTTTTAGACTTGCAGAGGGGCTTACAAATGTATTATTATATATATAGGGTAGCACACTGATTCACATTGAATAATCTTTTTTTATCTATATATTTAATATTTATATGTGTGTATCTACTGTATGTGTATATATGAATATGTTTGTTAAACATTATTTAATTTTAAAAAGGTTATTAAATATAGGTGCAAGGTACATAAAACACTTACCTATTACATACAGTTTGTCTTTGCACTTTGTCAAGTGTGACAAATTCCTTGCAATAAAGTATGTCGCCTCGTGCTCCTTACTGGAGATATAAGACAGAGTGCCTTCCGTGGCTGACTTACCTGTCAGTGTACTGATTCAATAATGAGGGTGATTTCTCAAACATATGGGCAGAATCTCATACTCATAATGGACTTATTCTGAAATTAATAAGGATGATGGCATTGGAGCCCATTAAAGAGAATGATGGGGGCAGAGGATGACTGCTTTGAAATGAGAATATGCTCAGATGTAACATAATTCCACATTACCGTAAAGACTTGAGGCATATGAATGTTATGCCTAGAGTATACTGAACATGCAGAAACATGGCTTAACCTATTCAGTGCTGGAACATTTTGTGCGGTATGGTATTCTTGCACTCCATACACATACAAAAATAGATATTATATACAATTACAATAGCTTGTCCTTGACAGTATAGAGTATTTTACATTTAATGTACTGTTTAACCAACTTTCTATACAAAATCTTGTTTATACCGAAACGTAGTGTTAAAGAACTGCCTAATTAATGCTCTCTTGGTTGAAATGTTTGTCCTTTTTAGTAGTGCTAGGGACAATGAGAAAAATGAAGAAGGGACTTTTTTTGTTATATTTTCTAGCTAAAGTTTGGTTTGCTAATATTTGCACACAATTTTTTATTGTTATTATTATTATTATCCTTTATTTACAAAGCTCCAACATATTCCGTAGAGCTAATTACAGGGGTGCAAGCTGCACTCGTCTACCCTCTGTAGCTCAAGAATACACAGTACTGTCGTACTGACTGTGCAGTGTCACATAGTAGCCAATCAGTAATCAAAATATAGCAACCTTCTGCAACATACTGCTGATAAATGGTCACTTAGTACTATCTGTATGATTTTAGGCAGAAATAAGAGCTTTTAAGCTCCTCCTAATAAAATAAAGTCATGGCCGGATTACCCGTTAGGCTAACTAGGCAGCCGCTCAGGGGCGCTCCAATGTGAGGGGCGACACTTTTTAAAAAACAATGGTTACTGGCTTAACAAAAATGAAATGCTGCAGTATATAGACTGGATTCTAGGGGGTAGCAGCCTAGAACAAGACAGTTACAACAGGAAATGTAACTTACACGCACAGAAATGGCAAACATCAGTCCGTGCATACCTTGTGTACTTACTCGCAGGGGCTCCTCCACTTCACTGCCTAGGGGCTCCAAAAAGGTAGATCCGGCACTGAATACAGTCCATAAAAGTAAATGGATACAGAAGTACATTCTATTCCTAGTGAAATTGAGAAACCTCCTATGTCGCTTTCATGCTTGAGAAAACAAACAAACAATTGTGTTATATGTCCCTTTAAAGGTAGTAATGAAGCGATAATGAATGAATAAAGGAATCATGACATCCACAGTGCCCTTCTACCACATATGCCTGGAGACACTTAAATGTAACTACAGCACTTTCTCAAAGATATTTTTTGATGCACATTACCCCCGCAATGTCCACCCCCAGATAAAGAGACTCAAATTCACTGGTAGATATACCTTGTGTTAAGTCTTCAGCAGTCTATAGACAATTACTGCCAGATGTCATTCATAATGTTATAAAGAAGTGGGTTTATTAGTGTGGATCTGGCCATTGTCTTTGAGATATGTAGCTCTGTACTATATGAGGATGGATTATATGTTATTTTAGTTCTAGTACAATTTACTTATAGTGTACATTATAAAAAAAAAGTGTTCTGGCAAAACAAGACTTTCCAACAATAAATATAACAAGATGCATGTTAGATTCCAACCCAAAGCCCTGTTATCTTAAAATATAAGATTGGATCATTTCAATGGGACTGTTTAGGGGGTAACAGTCATTATGTCTGTTTAAGTCATCATTAATGTCTGTAGTTTTTTTTAATCAACCACAATACTCAGCCTTAATTGCAGAGTTTTCCTTTTATCTTACCTTGTTTCTTTAGGATGGAAAACTCCTGTTTATTTTGGGAATTCTTGGAACAGTTCAGACAAGGTAAACAGGAAACTATTAGAGACAGCATACATGATACTTGAATGTACAGTATATACATGATCCTTCCAGTGCCTGGTAAATAGATGGTGGAGCAAAGACAAGACTTCAAAGGGACATGGAAGATGTCTGGATTTCACTAGGAATATAATATATCCATGCATATATTTACATTTATGAACTTCATTTTATTAAGAAGTGTTTAGAACCACTGTTTTATTGCCTAAAATCTTACAAGAAGTTCCTAAGTTCTTTCTCTTGCCCATGAAGATAGCATACTTCTAAGTACAAGGGTTGTCCTGTCTCATAGCAAACAATAAGTAGCAACAATATGTAACATGCTGCTTGAGAGAGGTCATTGACAGGCTAATTTTACTGCACTTAACTATGTGTATTCATGAGTTTCATGAGCTACAAAGAGCATACCCAAACAGGTAGAAATTTTATGATTTCAGACAGAGAAAACAGAGCATTTAGGCACAAACAAAGTACATAAAAGTAAAAAATATCAGGTATATTATATTATATTGGTAGTGCAATCCAGCAACCTACAGCTTACTTTTAAAAAGAGAATAAAACAATAACATTTTTAACATTTAGATACAGTTATGTTTTATAGCAAGGATCTGTTTTCTATTCAAAACTGATATTATCTGCTATTTTCTGGGGAGGACGTGTCCTTGAGCTTATGATTAGTCCTTATGAAAGCACTGTCAGTTTTAGATGTCACATTCCCATTGTTCAGATAGAAATTTATTTTGCATTCAAAATTTTCACCACTAATGAAGTTGATCAAGAGAAAGCAAAATGGTACATTCCACATACCATATGAAAACATCACTGTATGAAACATTTATTTTAAAGGCATTCAAAAGAATGGGAACAAATCATATTATAAAAAAATCTAAATTACTTATTTTTAAAACTTTTTTTTGTATTTCATGTGACGCCATCTGCAGCTCTGATCAAGCACTACATTCCTCCTTTGCTGCTAAATTACTTTAGGAGGCTTCTTTGTCAATAATGGGGGGGGGGGGGGGGGGTGTCTGTGAGTGAACCCAGAAACAGCTCTGTGCACAGCAATGTACACCCCCATAAATGACATAGAATTCGCTATGATGGCTCAACAGCAAAGGAGTACACGCAGAGCTGCAAATGGAGTCACATGGAATACAAATAAAAAGTTTTAAAAACTAGTTACTTTTTTAAAATAATATCCTTAATTCTCAATCTTTGGCATGCTTCTTACACAGCAGAATGCCCTTTTAACAAAAACTTTCATGCAGTGATCCTTGAGCTATTACTAAACAATTCTTATTTTTGACATAGAATTATTTGTTAAACCACATCCTGCATTGGTTTCTATAGAAAAAAATATACACATTAGATCATTTTAATCCCTATTCCTGTTTTAAAAATAATTCTAAAAATATTAAGTACATCAATGATCATATATGATGATTTATTATTAAAACGGTCAGGCATTATTGAAAGTTAAATACATGAGAAAACCTCTCCTCCAAGAAACTTGTAATGTGCATTAAATCAATTCCTGGGAAAGTATACTTCTACGTTGCTTAGCCTGAAGATATTACATTTTGGCTGGCTTTGTAATGATGTCATCCACTGCCAGCTTCCAGAGAAAAGAAAAGATCACACTGAGCTTGTGCTGTTACATACTAACATGTAGTAACCACACGACAGCTCAAGAGCAAAACATTTCCTAAGAATGATAAGCAACCTTGTACTTCAGGTACAGTGTGTCCGGTCATTGTGGAGACTGAAGGTAATGTACTAACATCTTAATAAACAAAGCAAGGAAACAAAACATAAGTCTAACTCATTGGTGTATTTAGGTTTTATGTTGCCCTAGGCCATTCAGATGTGGGCGCCCCCATATCACACTTGCGGCTCCTGTTCTCCCATTTCTGTATCTCAAATCATAATATATCTTAAAAAAAATATATATATATAAAAAATATGTATACATATATTTAAATATTTCTATATACTGTATAAATATATAGTTTTTTAACTTATTTTAGACGTTCAAATGTGAATATAAATGAACTATTTATTTACTGTACTACTACACGGTGGAGAGCTTCTATCGCTCTTTTGCCCACCATAAAAATGTATTGTTGTTGTAAACTACCTCCCCACAAAATCTACTAATAAGCTAGGAACCAGTCCCACACTGATGAGATGGAACAGCTGTCTGTGGGTAGGTTTCCTGGCTTGTGTTTAATCCATCCTGTGCTTTGCTTAAATCTGTGTAATACAACAGGCATATGCATAAAGGATGCCTTGTTTAAAATGGTATTGGATTATAAGAGTGAATCCTTTGTTTGCACATTTGTATGCCTCTGCCCAGGTTCCCAGAATGCAGTGGAATTACTGTATTTCTTGGAATTCTGAGCAGGAAATTGTTTGTTTTTTCAAACTTGTTACTATTTATTTACTATATATATATATATATATATATATATATATATATATATATAGTAAATAAATAATACATTTGTGTTCACATTTGAATGTTTAAAACAAGTTGAAAAAAACTTATTTCATGCCCAGAATTCCGAGAAATACAGCAATACACTGCATTCTGGGAACCTTGGCAGAGACATGCAAATGTGCCCACAAAGACTACGCTCTTGCAATCCATAACCATATGAAACATGGCTTCCCTGTATATAGACTGTGCATATATATATATATATATATATATATATATATACATATATTTATATATATATATATATATATATATATATATACATATATATATATATATATATATATATATATATATATATATAGAGAGAGAGAGAGTGAGGTAGCCGTGAATGTCCAGTAATCCAGTTGAATAATCAGAGTATTGCAGTGAATAGTGATACCTTTTTTTTTGGACAAACGTATTCATAATAAAGCGACGAGCTTTCGAGAGATAATGCCTCTCTTTATGACTTGATAAAGAGAGACATTATCTCTCGAAAGATCGTCGCTTTATTATGAATATGTTTGTCCAATAAAAAAGGTATCACTATTCACTGCAATACTCTGATTATTCAACTATCACATATTATAATTGTCTAACTGCGATTCGTCGTCACGCTTCAGACGAATCGCAGTTACACAATTATAAAGTGCTGCGCATTGCGCATAGCGCGGCTCGAGCCGCGCATGCGCAGAGCGTGGCGCAAGCCGCGCTCTGCGCCCGAGTCGCGCTTGCACAGAGCGCGGCACGGGGGGGAGAGAGATGCATAGGAGGGAGAAGGGGGAAAGAGACACAGGGGAGGGGTTTAGAGACACGGGAGGGAGAGGGAGGTAAAAACAGGGGGGCAGGAGATACAAAGGAGGTAGACGAGGTGGAAGGAGACACAAGGGAGGGAGAGGAGGGGGGAAATAAGACACGAGGGAGGAAGTAGACAGAGGGAGAGACTCGCAATGAGCTCCAAGGGGCTCATTGCAAGGCCTGTGATGAGCGCTAAAGGCGCTCATCACAAGGCCAGTAAAATAGAGGGGGAGAGGCTTACATTGTGTGGCAAACAGCATTGCCAGGCTTCAGTTTTTATTGCCGTCATTTTTGACGGGCAAGTCGCTAGTATATATATATATATATATATATATATATATATATATATATATATATATATATATATTATGTCAGAAAGTGTCAAGAACATATGCAAACTTATTTCAATATACTGCACTACATCTTCAGGCAACCTGCTGCCCCCTGAAAATATATTGCCCTATGTATATAGTTTAAAAAAAATGCACCTCCTGCTCAGAACTCTAAGAAATACAGTTAATACACTGCAGAGACATGTAAATGAGTACACAATTCATATAATCCAATATGCTGTTATGCTGTCTATGCTGTCACCCCCCTTGGCATTTTTCATGTTTTGATGCCTTCACCCCCTAAAGTCAATACTTTGTAGAGCCACCTTTTGCGGCAATCACAGCTCCAAGTCGCTTTAGATCTTACCACTTGGATTTTTGCCCATTCCTCCTTGCAAAATTGCTCTGGCTCCTTCAAGTAGGATGGTTTGCGCTTGTGAACAGCAATCTTTAAGTCTGACCACATATTTCCTATTGGATTGAGGTCTGGGCTTTGACTGGGCTATTCCAACACATTTACATGTTTCCCTCTCTGGTCTGATGAGGCTAAAATTGATTTGGGAAAACAGACAATCAGAGTCAAGTGTGCCACTTGCGTGAAGCTGAGAAAAAACAGAAAGTCAGCAACTTTGGGCTGATGATCGATCTACAGAAAAGTGAAAACCTGGAGTTCATTGATAGGCTTGTCAATGAAACAATCAATTGGACTGTTTTTATTTTGTTTTTGCCTCACCCAGGTTTAGCTGAAAGAGAGCAGATAGTTTGGTAGTGCTCCAGTGGGAGCTAGGACAGTTTTTTTTATTTGATTTGTTTGGATTTAGTATTAATGCAACACTGGGTAATAATATAGAAAATTTTGGAAAAGTATTAAAGCTACCTGTCATTCTGTACCTCCATCAAAGTGCTAAAGTGGGCACAATCCCACATCAACATGTCACAATATATATACACACTGTATTTTTCCATGTATAAGACAAGCTTTTTTGACAACCTTTTGTTTTTTAAATTAAGGGGGTCGTCTTATACATGGAATAGAGCACTTAGTGACAGTGATCCTCTCCAGGCCGCTCTCTCCTATCTCTCCTCCAGACCGCTCCTGGCATTCTGAGAGCATGGCAGGGGGTGAGTGCAGGGGCCCGGGGTGGTGCTGGGGCTGTAGCTGGCGGAGCTTCTGGCATTGGAAGTCCCCGCACACTCCTAGAGAACCCTCCGCAGAGCCTCCTTCGAGCAGGACACCAGGAGCAGCCTGGTGCCCGGAGCCACCCGGTGCCCTTACTTCAGAACCAGGCTGCACCCCCAGGACCAGGCCCATGGAGAGGATCATCATCAGGACTGGCAGCAGCTAAAGCGGTGATGGTGAGAACCGGGGAATATGGTGGGAGAGGCGGGCTCCTAATACTGGCTTCATTGGGATACTTTTCTAAATTTTAGGCTTAAAATCATAGGGGTCGTCTTATACATGGGGTCGTCTTTTACACGGACAAATACATACACAGTTAGACAAAACTATCTTAAACTTAGGAGATAGGTTGATTTATAGGAGCCAGACAGACAGTTTCAATGGCATGGAACGATGTCCATCATAGAGACGTACTAAACATTTTTAGATATTTAGAAGCCAGCAGTACAATTTTTTGGACCCATGGGTGGAGGCTCACAAGGAGTTTTCCACCCCTATGTACATACCTATAACTGAATAAAAGAATATTCAGGTTTTAATGTGTCACCCCATAAAGCTGTATACCTGCGTAGCGATGACTTTATGAGTCAGAAATGTAGAAGTATTTTAGTGAGGAACTACTTTATAGAAGGGTTGTAGAGAATGGAACAGCCTCCAACAAAATGTGGTAGTGTAAAATAATTTGGCATTTGTCTCCATGAGTCCTGATTGGTGGGTTATAAGCCACGTTTTTAAGGCAGACCACATGGGTGGAATTGATGGTGGCTAGCTGTTATCTGCTATTAAAATTGACATTTCTGTCAGATAAAATAATAGTTCATAACCATGGTCCTCAGGGAACATCAGCAGAAACATGGATATTATGACAGATATAAACAAAAGCAAGCCTTATCTACCTATTATGTCTAATTAAGTGATTTTATTTACAAAATACTCAGAAAAATATTATGTGAATCCCAGTAGCATAGGAATTCCTCAACGGAATTTGTTTCTATCAGTTTCCCTGAATAGCTCTTCCAGTTATACACCATCCTTTCTGTTTGGTAACAGCTGGGATATTGTGGCAGAACAACTAAGTTTCACCAACGTGGTAAGAGGACCAACATGTGATTGAGTTAGTATAAATGTATACAATATGTTAATGCCCCTTTACCTATCGTACACATGCTCTTTTTATCTCTGTATATGTATTATGGCACAAATATCTATGGATTCATGGATTTCTTCCATAAAACTTTTAAAGGACCACAGCACGATGAAAAAAATATACAACTGAAAAATGGAGTTTGTTAAAAGAATAAGTAAGCAAGAGAAAAGTCATAAAGCTATTTTTTTTTAACTGGAAAAATTAAATTGTACGCGTTTGGTGGTCCTTGGCGGCATACATGTTGCTTCAGTGAATGTTGCATTTGTGAGAAGCATTATGCTCTGAATGAGAAGGGGCTGGTAGTTAACCTTGCAAACTGCCTTCTTTTGAACTTGTGCAAGAGAAGGGAGTAGGTGTCAAATGGCGGAAGGTTCAACTAGCAAATTCTGCTTTCCCTTTCCTCCTCCGCCACCCCATCCTTTCATAATTCAGTATGTAAATTTATACCATTAGGTCGTAATATAGCAGGCAATAAACAGACAAGATGTCTACAGCGTCTGCAAAACTATATTTTGGAAGAATGTATTTTTTTGTGTATGGCTTATACAATAGGTAATATTGTTAGTTTTTTATATACTTCACAAATGTGAGTTTTTTTTTTCCAAAACCACAGTGGCCTGTTTAATATAAAATAAACATATACATTGTTTTTGTGTGGACTTTTTTTTAAAATACATTACACATGTTTGCTTTTAGTCACACAACTCTGGGCTGAATGACTCCTGGATACCCCATACATTCTTGCAACAACAGTAGTCATACTAATATTGATCAAAAGGTAAAAAGCAGCTGTGTGCGACTTTGTGCTCTAGTTCCAGGCCACTCTTATCCTGCCTTATATATTCAGTCTGTCTGAAGCCTGTCCGATGAAAAAAATGTGTTTGAAATATCCGTGTCTGTCTAAGAGCATAATCAATAATAAAAAAAGTGTATTTGCAGGAAACTGGAGGCATCCATGATTCTTTGGTGAAAGTTTCATGTATAAAAGATGTGCTTACTTTTCTGTATGAGCGCAATAAGTAGTTGTCCTTTCAGTCTGTCCGTTTCTCATTGTGTGCAGGGAAGGGGGTAGGTGTCAAATTCCAAAAAGCACAACAAATTTAACAAAGCCCTTTTCTTCTACTTCACCCTTCCGTTTCCATCTAGTTATTAACATGCACAGCAGGAAAGTCCATGACTATGTTCAGCTCTCCAGGACCGATTGTCTATTCCTGGCATACATAGCTGTGATCAATGTTAGTTTGTTACATACTACACATACCCTTTCCCTAAAATAGGAGGCCCCAAAACAATATGGAGCAACAGAGGACTTAATGCATGTTAGTGTATAATTATGGATTAACCCCTAACTGACTGGGATGTTTATTACATCAAAATGTTCCAGTATGTAACCACTCTTATCTTGCATCCGTTATTTACTCTCTTTGTGTAAGAATCATAATGTCATTATTTACCAATTGGTGGTTCCTTATAGCCTGTTACCGTTGCTCATTCTGAAAGGAAACTGTGAGTTGTGCAGTATTGTACATACACCAAAATGATGCAATGAGTCGGTGAGATTATGATCCATATAATGCTATCCTTTCTATGGAATAAATGAGACATTTTGACTTTACTTTGCTTGTGGTCATTTTGTCTTCTGAGTACTTTGATCAGGACAAGAGAGGTGCTGTATGGAAGAGTGGTTGAAGGATCACCCAGGGAAAGAGCTCATCCCTAGCAGAGTGTATCCTTCCCTAACAGTGCCCCAGATGTTTACGCAAATGCCCTAAAATTGCTCATTTATGGGAAGAAACATAGCGTACCTTAGAAAAATTGTGAGACAGTCAACTCAACAACCAACCTGCATTATGGAGAGCATCCACAAAATGTCACACACCCCCTTTCCTATTCCCTTCCCTCCTTTATATATATATATATATATATATATATATATATATATATATATATATATATATTATTGTTTTTGTGTACTATTAAGTCTTTATGGTTAATCAATATCAAAAAGGAAGAAAGGAAAAGAAAGAAAACATTTAAGATATTGTTACTTGCAATGTATAATTAGATTTTGTGCTCTTTCCTTGTATTTCATAAAATGGATTTAAGCAGAATGTCACTTAAATAATATCTATCTGCATCTTAAAGGACCACTGCAGTTCAAGAAAAAGAGACATTTATTTTCAAGTATGTAACAAAGTAAGAATATTAGCAAATGTGTGGAAATAAAGCATTTTTGAAAGAATACCTGTAGTTTTGAAACTCTGTTTAGGAGTATAGGAATCCATTATGTATTTGTTACAACACTTGCTGAGAGTTTGATAATGGTGGGTAGTTTGTAGTTATCAGTGGATGGAGAGATGGGGGAGGAGGGAACATTTCAGAAGCCCAAACGATTTTGTTTGATAACTGGATAAGAATGAATTGATACTACAACCCTTCCCCCTCACTGGTCCTGAAGGATGCAACCATAGCTCTCCAGAAAATAAAACACTCCTCTCAAACACACAACTTCCACCAATGTATCATGGATGCCTCCATGGTCCTTCAGAGACATCAACATTTTTTTTCTAATTAAAAACTAGCTGTATGATTTTGTATTGCTTAATAAGTCAGATGTTTAAAACATTTTTGTTTTTTATTGTTCAGTAGTCCTTGAAACACCATGACAAAAAATAAAGAAATGTAAAAAGCTTATAATACAAATGAAATACCTCCATCTATACAAGTCTCACACAATATACTAAATGTACAATGTTCAATAAGCAGACTTTCAGGGGACCAATGCACCTAATATAACACTACTTATACCTAGCAGTAGTTGTAAATGCTTTTCAATAAACCTAGACAATTTTGAAATATCAGATTATTTATAAATGTTTCCCAAAGTGGCCCATAACATGAATTGTTGTTCTATTTAACTGGGAATGGTTTCTTTATATAATGTGTATATTCTGTTTACATGAGCTCTTTTTACTGCAATAACCGTTTTTGTTACTTTGGAAATGCAATATTTGTCTTACCTACCAGATACTCATTTGTTGTCTGTATATTTTGAAATTATTATTATATTTTTATTTCTAGCTCTCAGGGAAACCTTTTGGTTGCTCTTAATGTTAGTTAATCATTTAGTCTTAATATATCAGACTTGTGCAGCCTATGGCTAAATCAGACTCAAGGATCCTGTCTGTACCTCCTGCTGCAGACAGCAGATGTTCTTTAATATGTCCTAAATCTTCTAATGGGAACCATGCCCCACTTGGAAATGATCATTTAAAGTGACAGTGCTACTGATGGTTTCAGAAGTTCCATTACCTGACCAGCAATGTGTTCAGGCTGAAACAAAACATCAGTTCTTGCCCTTGAAGGCCCAATTTTCTGAATATTACTGGTTAAGTCACTGATTAACCCATCTTTAGTCAAAGAACAAAGATTTAAAGGACCACTTTAGAGGTCTTTAAAAAAAAGTTTTCTAAAGAATACAAGTTCCTGAGAACATTTTTGTATGTAACTCGGATCCCTGATGATGATTAATAATAATAATAATAATTACTAATATACAGCCGTATTAAATTGCGATTCAGTAAATTTAAAAGGGCTTTATTTAAGCACACAGCATATTATTTTACAGAAGTTTTTAGTTGGTGAAGACCTTGCTTTTGGATAGAAGTCCACTAACTAAAAACTTCTGTAAAAAAATATGCTGTGTGCTTAAATAAAGCACTTTTAAATTTACTGAATCGCAATTTAATAAGGCTGATAGTTTGTAAAGTGTGTGTAACGGTCCAGGGGAGCACATGCGCACTTTACAAACTATCTGTACAGAATTCCGTACATCCCACAGTGCGCACCGCGTGGCACCAGCCGAGCATGCGCAAATCACGGAGCCAGCAGAGGGGCGGAAAGGGACAAAGAGGGGGAAGGGGGGAAAGAGACACAGAGGAGGGAGGAGAGGGGAAGAGACAGAAGGGGAAAGGGGGAAAGAGACACAGGGGAGGGAGGAGGGTAAAGAGACACAGGGGGGAAAACACATAGGAGAGGGAGGAAGAAGGAAAGGGACACAGGGGAAAGGGGGGAAGAGACAAATAGGAGGGAGGAGAAGGGAAAGAAGTATAGGGGAGGGAGAGGGGGAAAGAGACACAGGAAAGGGAGATGGGGGAAAGAGACACAGGAGAGGGAGATGGGGGAAGAGACAAAGGGGAGGAAGAGGGGGGAAGAGACACAGGGGAGGGATGGGGAGAAGAGTCACAGGGGGGGATAGGAGGGAAAGAGACAGGGGTCTGAAAGGGGGAGGAAAGAGACTGGGTGGATGGCAGAGACACAGGGGAGGGGGCGTAGTCCCCAAATGTAAGCATCTAAACGACCCTTACACACCCCAAAACCTCTCAAAATGCCTTTAAAAATGCATTAGCACCTAAACTGAGCCATTTAGGGCCAAAAAAAATTAGAAAAAAAGTTAGCATTTTTTGGGGGGAGTTTCGAACTGCTGGATAGTGCTGGATAGTGCCAGTTTAGCTGGAGTTTTTTGAAAATGGGGAATTGATGCCGGTGACGGTTGCTGGAGAGTCCCGATTAGTTGGGTGCCGGATAACCAGGATTCTACTGTATATATATTAACCCGTCATTTATGACGGGCAAACGACTAGTAATAATAATAATAATACTGTGATGGCTCATATGAGTAATAATACCCTTGTACTGTAATGATAAGTTACAGAAACTATTATACTCTCTTTTAAACAAACAGAAAATAAAAACAAATTGAAACAAAAAGCCTTGGGAGCCTGTTCTTAAGTACGGGTCATTTGTAAGTCAGGTCGTTTTTAAAGTGGGGATCTCCTGTAAATAGCACTTGATAAAAACATTTTTTTAATTAAATTTACTGTGGATTTAAATAGTCACATAATATTTTTCAATGACCCACCAGGCTGTAAAGGTCAGAATCTTTCCATTTCTTACTGAAGTATTGTGGCTGGAGTCGTTATGTCCAGATGGAAGTACACAATTGAAAAACTCTTTGAAACATACATTAGGTAGCTGTGTTACCTGGGCAGCAAGACATGTACATGTACCTTTCTAGTATGGGTGAGGAGAAGCTGACCGTCATGTTATCATTTCTGATGGGTAAAAACCTAAAGGATCTTTATGGGGGTGTCATGCAATGAGAAGCAAATTTAGGCAAAAAGTTCAACTTGGTCATACTTTAGTGACTATTATGAAATGAATAGGAAAATAAAGGCAAATATATGTGCAAGTAAACCTCTTAGACATCACTTATATCTGTGCAGATGGGTGTGAGACCCAATGCTATGAGTAATCTCACAGGAGCAAAAAAGGTGGAAACCAACAGTGAGTAATTTATTTTCAGAGAATAGTCCGTAGGCACAGGGCAAATTGAGAACAGCTGGACTTCTGGACTCATTTAAATACACTCATTCCAAAAAGGCTTGCATATGTGTCACTATGAGTTACACGGAGCAATCTATATGGCCAAACAGGGTGATGAAACCTATACTTTAAGAAGAAGAATTTTCACACAGTACACAGTCACAGTACATTTGATTACTATCAGTTATAAAGTGGATAAAGGCAGGTGACACTGTACATAAAAAGGCTAAATTCAATGTTATGCATTACATTGTGGTTATATGCTTTATAAAAAATGTAATTGTTACTAACTTCGGAAGTATTCCAATCCCAGAAATACCTATGACGTCAGCTCTTCCAACACAGCTCTCAGTTCTAAGCTATGTGGTTTTTGGAGGAAATAACCCCATTGTCATGGGTTGGTATGACAATTAAGTTAATTTATGAGGCATTTTATTAACATTTAGGAATTTTAAATAGACTTAGTGTATTTAAAATATGTACAATATCCTGTGGCGGTGCTAGTGCATGGGGGGCTCGGTGCAAAAAGAAAAAAGTGCTGTATTTCCTGCCAGTCCCCTTTTAAAGTTCTGATTCTCTATAGCATTGCCCCGATATAACGCTGTTTTTGCCTGCCAGACACCTTTTAACTCTCTGATTCTCTATAGCATTTCATATAAAACCAAAAAAGTTTAAATTTCAATTGTGTGTTATTTTCATGAACTATCCCTATCTTCCCCATGTTAAACTGACACATTTAGAGCTGTTTCACTTATCACTCCTACTGCCTTGAACCTATCTACAGTATTCACCCCCTTGGCATTTTTCCTGTTTTGTTGCTTCACAACCTGGAATTAACTTTAAATGTTTGAGGATTTGCATCATTTAATTTACAGAACATGCCCACAACTTTGAAGATGTTTTTTTTATTATTGTTGTGAAGCAAACAACAAATAGGACAAAATAACAGAAAAAGCCAATGTGCATAACTATTCACCACCCCCTAAAGTCAATACTTTTGCGGCAATCACAGCTCCAGGTCGCTTTGGATAAGTCTCTATGAGCTTGCCACATCTTACCACTGGGATTTTTGCCCACTCCTCCTTGCAAAACTGCTCCAGCTCCTGCAAGTTAAATGGTTTGTACTTGTGAACAGCAATATTTAAGTGTGACCACAGATTTTCTATTGGATTGAGGTCTGGGCTTTGACTAGTCCATTCCAACACATTTACATGTTTCCACTTAAACCCCTCAAGTGTTGCTTAAGGAGTGTGTTTTGGGTCATTGTCTTGCTGGAAGGTGAACCTCCGTCCTAGCCTCAAATCACGCACAGAGTGGTACAGGTTTTGCTCAAGAATATCCCTGTATTTAGCACCATCCATCTTTCCCTCAACTCTGACCAGTTTCCCAATCCTGGCTGCTGAAAAACATCCCACAGCATGATGCTGCCACCACCATGTTTTACTAAGGGTATGGTGTTCTTTGGGTGATGAGATGTGTTGGGTTCAATTTTAGTCTCATCAGACCAGATCACCTTCCTCCATACATTTTGGGAGTCTCCCACATGCCTTTTCACAAACTCAATACATGCCATTTAGTTTTTTGCTGAAAGTAATGGCTTTCTTCTGGCCACTCTGCCATAAAGCCCAACTCTATGGAGCGTACAGCTTATTGTCGTCCTATGTACAGATACTCCAGTCTCTGCTGTGGAACTCTGCAGCTCCTCCAGGGTTACCTTAGGTCTCTGTGGTGTCTCTCTGATTAATGCTCTCTTGGCCCGGTCCATGAGTTTTGGTGGGCGACGGTCTCTTGGCAGGTTTGCTGTTGTGCCATGTTCTTTCCATTTCGATATGATAGATTTGATGGTGCTCCTGGGGATCATCAAAGATTTGGATGTTTTTTTATAACCTAACCTTGACTTGTACTTCTTAATAACATTGTGCCCCACTTGTTTGGAGAGTTCCTTGGTCTTCATGGCAGTGTTTGGTTAGTGGTGCCTCTTGCTTAGGTGTTGCAGCCTCTGGGGCCTTTCAAAAAAGGTGTGTATATGTAATGACCGATCATGTGACACTTAGATTGCACACTGGTGGACATCATTTCACTAATTATGTGACTTCTGAAGGTAATTGCTTGCACCAGAGCTTTTTATGGGCTTCATAACAAAGGCGCTGAATACATACGCACATGCCAATATTCTGTTTTCTATTACTAAAAAATAGTTTTATGTATATATTTTTCTAATTTCACTTCACCAACGTAGACTGGGGTGAATACTTTTGCAAGGCACTGTATATATATATATATATATGTATATATGTGTGCATATATATATATATATATATATATATACATGCACACCTATAGATATATATACTGTCTTACCTGCCAAATGCTGCACTCCACTGGGGTGAGGAGGGACCACGGCAGGCCAGAGGGCCGAAGGTGGGCACAGTGGTCCGAGGGTGCTGCAGGTTTCACAAGGGGGCCACAGGGGACTCTTGGAGGCCTGGGGCAGGGGCTCCACCTCTGGCTGGAAGGTTGGCAAGGGTATCTGGAGCCATGAAGACTTCAGTGCATCCGACGGAATATCCTTGGTGGAGGATCCATGCGGCAAACATGGTGAGATGGTCCCACCAGGGCTGTATCTTTGGAGCCCCTAGGCAGTGACGTGGAGGAGCCCCTGCAAGTGAGTATGCAAGGTATGCACGGCCCCATTTTTGCCTTTTTTGGACGTGTAAGTTCCCTTTCCTGTTGTAACTGTCTTGTTCTAGGTGATTACCCCGTAGTAGCTAGTCTATGAACTGCAACATTTCATTTTTTCTATTGATAGGAACCATTTTTTTTAAGTGCCACCCCTCACAGAGAAGCGCACCTGGGCCATGGGTCCCACAGGTGATCGAGGGGGTTCAATTGTGTGGAATTTGGAGGCCAGTGAAGTACTTGGAAGTCTTTATTGTGCTCCTCCAACCAATCCTGGACAATTCTGGCCATATGACATGTTGCATTGTCCTGCTGGAAAATCCCATATGCTCCAGGGAAGACAGTCAATATTTATGGGTGTACTTGATCTGCAAGGATGGATAGATTACCCAATTAGTTGAGAGTGCCTTCCAAAGGTATGAGTGGACACAGACAATGTCAAGAAAACATTCCCCAGACCATAAAGCTGCCACTACCAGCTTGGGTTTTTCCAACAATGGTTGCAGAGTGTTTCTTCTCTGAGGTTTCATGTCTGAAATGGCAACATCTGTCGATGGAGCAGAAAATGTGACTCATCAGAGAAGGCAACCCTTTGTCAATCAGAAGAGGTCCAATATTTGTATCATCGTGCCAGTCGAACCAGTTTCTGACGATGAACCCTTGTAAGCATGGGTGCAGTGACCAGCCGCTTGCTTCAGAGTCCCATACGCAACAGGGTTGGCTGTACTGTCGTTTTAGACACATGTCTGGTAGCCCCCCTGGTTTTGTTTGGATGGTGAGTTGCCTCAACTTTAGTGGGTCGATTTGTCCTCACACGCCTTTGCAGCTGACGTTCACCCCTGACATCAATGGCAAATGGTGGTCCGCAGTTTCCACACCGTTTATTTGCAATGGTCCAGTCATGGTGCACTTTAACCGCAGCAGCAAGCGAACACAAACTGCGCTGTTTCAGAAATACTCCGCAGTTGGCCCAAGAGCCAATGACCACTTTTCAAAGTTGGATAAATCCCAAGTTTTACCCATGGCAGTGATGGTTGATATGTTTGAAGAACAAACTAGCTTTGTGTCATTTTCCCTGCCTTCTCAGTCACATGTATATTTTAATCATAAGGTGGTGCTTAGCTTAAATTAGGTAATCTAAGGGTTTTCTTTGGAATACCTGCAGAAATAAGCATATAATTGTACATTTCTGGTATTATTAGGTTTCCTTAAAATGTATAATTTTTAACATTTTCAATAATTTAATAAAAATAATAATGTTTCCATAAAACAAATGCCGTATAAAATACCAGTGAGCACTGCTTCCATTAGGTCAAAGAATCCCATCTCATTTCACAATTTCTCTTAATACTGTGTAGCATCTCAGGCAGGTCAGACACTTTACTCCTTTCTAGTTCACAGTAAAAGACACTGGAAATAAAATGCACCTTTAGGAATAATTATAGTAAACTAATCTAATTAGCGTAGTATATGAGCATGACCTTACATTTCAAAACTTTAATAAGAGAAACTACAAATGTTTCCCCAAGAAGCGAAAAACAAGAGCTTTTATCTACTGGAAATATTTTTTTTTGTTATTTTTTAGTTTTTTATTAATTTATACTTTTTTTATTCTGTTGTAATTTTGAATTGCACATGCTTTTTTTCGTTTGTGTTGCATTATACATTTATATTTCTGGGATTCAGAAAATATATTTAATATTCATAGAATAAAAATGTTGAGAAACAAACACTGAATTTAATAGTTTTATTGCATTCAATATTTATATTTTTTCTTATGTTCACTAGAATTATTCACATGGGTAATATAAAGTAATTTAAAATGTATTGTATTTAGTGGCGTTCTTAAGTTTTTGCGAATTTAGCTTTCTAAGAGTTTACTGGGTTGACTAAAATTCTTTATTGACGAGCAAAAATATGTCTACACAATTTTAGAGACATAGATTTAACAGTACATTAGAACCAAAAGCCCCATCTAGCTTGCACTTAATATGGTTACTTGTTGTAGATGAAACGGTTATGGGTATGGTTGCTACTATACATCCCAGTACTTTTTCAGTGTGTTGAATAATGCAACTTTAAATTCAATTGGTCCTTAACATTTTTTGATCACCCAATCCAAGCCCCTGGCCTTCCCCAAATAATCTTGCAAAAAGGTTCTGGGAACTACATTTCCAACTGGAGCCTTGTTCCCAATCATAATAGATTAAGTGTACTTGGCAATACACTATCCTTGGATTGAGACCTGCAACAGAGACATCCCCAAGTCACCAGGATCAGATAACATATATCCAGTGACCCCATTCTGTCAACAACATCCAGTTCCCCAATTTTCAAGGTAGGATGACCAAAAGTAGTGACTCTGATTGTGCCTGACCAGCAGCCAAATTAAATTTGAAGTCCGGAGCGGCATCGGCACACCCGCAAAGGCTGCAGGCTTGAAATTTGGTTGCATTACAGAGCTATTAAATGTAACCATGCCGCGAGTTACGGGCGTAAATGCAAAACCGTACACCATTCTTGCGCACGTTGGATGTGCACCCATGAACATGATCAATTAGTCAAACCGTAGTTACGAGTTTAGACGTAGCCAGTGGCAAATGAGATCGTCATCATCACATCACTGAAAAATGGAGGTTAGATTTCAAAGACTTACAGGTTTCGATTACGAGTTTCGATCGGACCTGAATTCCAGAAATAATGCAATATTAATAAATCAGTAAATATGATATTCTAGTCCATGCAAGTTCCATTATATGTATTAACACATTGATTGCCGGGATCAATATAACATGGAAATTAAACAGAAATAAAAGTATTTTATATTGCAGATTTGTGCGCTTGATCATGTTGTACTATTAATTTTAACACCTAACATCACTCTCCCTTTAATTGAAAATACAGTAGTGTGTTTATATTTGCATTTACAATGCTATGAATAGGACTTTACCAGTTGGCTTTTTGGCTCCATTGGCAGTTATGGGTTAGAATACCAGTGGATTCGTAGCAATTTAATAGCGATTTTTGAACACAACAGTTACAGGCTTGACAGATCAAAGGATTTGCGTCTGCAGAGTTCAAATTTCGATGTCCCGTAGGGTTTTTCCACCTGTAACTGAACTGAAATGTTATGTTCATATATATATATATATATATATATATATATATATATATATATACAGTATCTCACAAAAGTGAGTACACCCCTCACATTTTTTAAATATTTTATTATATCTTTTCATGTGACAACACTGAAGAAATTGCACTCTGCTACGATGAAGTAGTAAGTGTACAGCCTGTATAACTGTGTAAATTTGCTGTCCCCTCAAAATAACTCAACACACAGCCATTAATGTCTAAACCGTTGGCAACAAAAGTGAGTACATCCCTAAGTCCATCATCTTTACCTTCAGCTTCTTTAGCAAGGCAGTGGTCATCTTGAAGTTGTGTTTGGGGTCGGTATCATGTTGAAATACTGCCCTAAGGCCCAGGATCCAAAGGGAGGGGATCATGCTCTGCTTCAGTATGTCACAGTACATGTTGGCATTCATGGTTCCCTCAATGAACTGTAGGTCCCCAGTCCGACAGCACTCATGCAGGCCCCAGGGCAGTATTCCAACATAACGACCCCAAACACACCTCCAAGATGACTCCTGCCTTGTTAAAGAAGCTGAAGGTAAAGGTGATGGACTGGTCAAGCATGTCACCAGACCTAAACCCTATTGAGCATCTGTGGGCCATCCTCAAACTAAAGGTGGGAGAGTGCAAAGGCTCTAACATCCACCAGCTCTGTGATGTCATCATGGAGGAGTAGAAGAGGACTCCAGTGGCAACCTGTGAAGCTCTGGTGAACTCCATGCCCAGGAGGGTTAAGGCAGTGCTGGAAAATAATGGTGGCCACACAAAATATTGACACTTTGGGCCCAATTTGGACATTTCCACTTAGGGCTGTACTCACTTTTGTTGCCAACGGTTAAGACTTTAATGGCTGTGTGTTGAGTTATTTTGAAGGGACAGCAAATTTACACTGTTATACAGGCTGTATACTTACTACTTTACATTGTAGCAGAGTGTTGTTTCTTCAGTATTATCACATGAAAAGATATAATAAAATATTTACAAAAATGTGATGGGTGTACTCACTTTTGTGAGATACTATTTATATATATATATATATATATATATATATATATATATATATATATATATATGTGTGTATTATGGTCCTTTATTATAAGCACGATTCCCAGAAGGTTATCTAGACTTCTCAAGCTAATTATTTTATTATCATATCTTAAACAACTGCTTATGCTGTTAGTTTGCTACATATTTCACAAACACATGAAGCTTTCTTAACTGCAGTGGCGGTTTTAGTTTCTCTACTGTGTGTAAAAACTCCAAAAATAGGTTGTGTAGAATTATCTGTCTATAGAAACTCTTTTCAGACATCTCTTGTGGAACATAATTCTTAATCTGTTTCAATCAACCTCATACACCACACAATATAAATGAATCTGCTATAATTATAACAACTTCCGAAAGTGGTGGACTTCCATTTTCCATATCCCTAGAACACTCACTCCAGGAGGCTTACTTGAGAAATGCACAATGACTTAACTTTTTTTTAGATTTTAAAGGGGAAATTATATAAAATAATATAAAATTAATCTGACATTTCTGGGTGTATAATTAAAACTAGGATTTAATTGGGCGTAGTTAAAATTAACTGAAAAATAGTTACATAGTTACATAGTATTTAAGGTTGATTAAAGACCCTTAGTCCATCAAGTTCAACCTTTTTAGATATCTTCTGATCATTTTAATATGTGGACTATGTGTTAATAATTGTTAATTGATCCAGAGGAAGGCAAACAGAAAATAAAAACACTGAAACTTTGCCAATGTCTCATATGGGGGAAAAAAAGCTAAATTCCTTCCTGACCCAGAGACTGGCGATTACATTTCTCCCTGGATCCATATTTCTTTGCTAGTTATTTTATTAATCTTCATAACTTAGCCCCTCCATTACCCTTATTAGTTTTGTTGCCCTTCTCTGTACTTTTTCCAGCTCTAAAATGTTTTTTTTTAAGTGGTGCCCAAAACTGTAATCAATATTCCAAATGAGGGCGTACTAGGGATTTGTATAGTGGCAGAATTATATTTGCTTCCCTGGCTTCTATACCCTTCTTAATACATGCTAATATTTTATTTGCCTTTGCAGCTGCTGCTTGGCATTGAGCACTGCTACTTAGGTGGTTGTCCACAAGTACTCCCAAATCCCTTTCAATATCAGATACCCCTATATTTGCTCTATTAAGATTGTAAATGGCTATTTTTCCTTCCCAAATGCATAACCTTACATTTATTTGTATTAAATCTCATCTGCCATTTAGCCGCCCATTTCTTTAATTTATGCAAATCCCTTTGTGGGAAAGTACATCATTATCTGATTTAATTACCTTGCACAACTTAGTGTCATCAGCAAAAATGGAGACACTACTTAAGAGTCCTACTTCTACGTCATTAATAAATATGTTAATAAGGAGAGGACCTAATACTGTACCTTTAGGAACCCCTACATCCACTGAGTTGCCCTAATCCAAGTTCCTACTAACCTCCTCAAATAAGCTAATTAGATTGGTCTGACACGACCTTTCCTTCATAAATCCATGTTGACTGCTACCTATGATCTTGTTCATATAGACATATTCTTGTATACTGTCCCTTATTAACCCTTCTAAAAGCTTCCCAACTACAGATGTGAGTCTCACTGATCTTTAATTCCCCGGATTTGCTCTTGCTCCCTTCTTAAATATAGGTATCACCTCTGTATTTCTCCAGTCATCTAGTAGGGACCCTGTGGTGAGTGAGTCTCTAAAAATTAGATATAATGGTTTGGCTATTACAGAACTCAGTTCCCTCAGTACCTATGGATGTATTCCATCAGGACCTGGGGCTTTATTACCATGTATTTTCTCCAATCTGTTTTGGATTTCTTCCTGCATTAACCAATTATTTGTTGAAGGTAGTATAGCCCCATTATGTTGCAATGTCCCAACCACTGGTACCTCCCTTGTGTATACCAAAGGAAAGAACCTATTTAGCTCATCTTCCTTTTCCTGGTCACTAATTATCAGACGGTCTGTGTCACATTGTAATGTTCCTATATCTTCCTTCCTCACCTTCTTGCCATTAATATATTTAAAAAAATATTTTAGGGTTAGTCTTACTCTCCTTTGCAACTGACTTCTAATTTTCTATTTTAGCCAGTCTAATAGCCCTTTTGCAAGACTTGTTGATTTCCTTATGTTCACATAAAGCTGCCTCTGTTCCCTCCTTCTTGTATAATTTAAATGCATGTGTTTTTGTTCCTTATCATGATCTTGAAGTCATTGTTAAGCCACATGGGATGTGATTTACTCCTTTTAATTTTATTCCCACATGGTAAATGCTAATGTGTATGCATATTTAGTAAGGATTTGAATGTTGTCTATTTATTTTCAGTATTTTTTCCTGCAAGTGCTTTATCCCAGTATCTACATTGTATTGCTGACGTTAGCCCATTAAAGTTAGCCCTTTTAAAATTTAAAGTTTTTGTTGGCCCCTTACAACTCTGTTTTTTGTATTCAATATCAAAGGAAACTGTGTTGTGATCACTATTCCCCAAGGGTTCCCCTATTTTAACATTTTATGGTCCCATTTCTAGTGGGTTCTTGTATTACCTGATGCCTGAGTGTACTCAAGAACCTGCTCCCCTTAACTGAACTGTTGGTCTCATTTATCCAGTCTATTTCAGGGTAATTAAAGTCTCCCATTATTATCTATCTGTAACAATAATTGCAGTTCCTCACTTTCAATTATAGAATTAGTTCCTCCACTCAACCCACAACGATTTAATGTTGCCGCTAGTTCCATTATAAGTATCTTCTCTGACTACAGGTTTAAAACCAGGCTTAACATACAGAGAAATCCCCCCTCATCTTCTACCATTACCCCTATATTTCCTAAATAAATTATAACCATCCAAATTAACTGTCCAGTCATGAGATTCATCCCACCATGTTTCAGTAATGCCTATTAAGTCCAATTTTTCTTGTACTGCTAATAATTCTAACTCGCCTATTTTCCCAGGCAAACTTCTTGCAGTTGCAAGCATACACTTTATGTTACTATGGCTCTGCCATAGTGAAGTGCTTGTCACTGTATTTGAGTTACCTAGTAATACCTCCCTACTGTCTATTGTAACCTTCTCCTCTCCATGGGTAGATAATTCATCCCTTTCCCCCTCTACCTTTTCTACCCCAATACTTCTATATAGTCCCTGACCCCCACCTACACCTGAATTTGTATAAAGATTGCTTTTCTACACCTTAACCCAAACAAAACAAATTTATATATATTTTTTTTATTTCTATTTTTTCTTATAATACCCCTTTTCTTTGAACTCCCTCCTTTTATTTTATCTCCTACACACTAACTACACTTACACTAGAAATGATTTGCAGCTCACAAGTTCGCTCCTTCCCTTGTTAAAATAGATCCTGCCTACTCACCTTCACGATGATTACAGAGCACAGGACAGAAAACACTGCACCGATTCACAGAACTGATTCAAACAGAACACCACACAAGTGCACACAGAGAAACCTTTACACAGGCCAAACCACACCCACTCTCACCTGGTCACTGACTATAGCCCACAGGACAGAAAACACTACACTGATTTACAGAACTGATTAAAAAAACATATGTAGATTTAAATCTCTAATGGAGTTCACATTGCAAGGTGCTTATTACCTATACACTACATACATGCATACAGACCTTTACTTTGGAAATTAAAGCACAAAAGAATAGGAGCTTCAATCCACAGGGAGATTGGTAAAAATGCATAAAAATACAGATAATGATAGTTCTTATGTTGCATAAATGAAGGTTCCCAGGGACAATGGATAAAGTTAAATCAATGGATAAAGGTTGAGTGGTGTGCTGTTTCAGGGACAGGTTTAGCCTTAGGGGGAAGCCAGGAAGACAATTTACTGATAACACAATAAAAATAATTTCCTTAGCCCTCTATATTTGATAGAGTAAATAAATCACAATTAAAGAGTTAATTGCTAAGATCAGGTGCTGAATGGAGTTTAAATCATGAACAAAATATCTGAAACCGTTCTTTGACTCCACAGAGCTGGTCAAACATGTATAATAGATGATTCAAAACATATTGAGTATGCTAGGAAATATTAGTGATTATATGCACTTAATATGGTTACTTTTTGCAGATGAATCTGTTAAGGGCATTGTTACTACTAGTACTTTTGCAGTGTGTTGAATAATGCAACTTTAAATTAAATTGATCTTTACATTTTTTAATCACCCAAACTAAGCTCCTGGCCTTCCCCATGTAATCTTGCAAAAAGGCTATAACCACTTCCTCTGGGAACTCCATTTCCCACTGGAGCTTTTTTCCTAGTAAGAGTTACCCCCTAAAGATCTATCATAGTAGCCCAAGTCTACGTGACAACAATCTATCCTTGGATTGAGAACTGCTACAAGCTTGACTCCAACAATATATGGACCAGGAACTACCAGATGTGCAAGCCAGGTTCCTGGCGCAAGAGATCAAATTGCCAATGTCCGCTGGATAATAGAGAAAGCAAGGGAGTTCCCAAAAAATATTTACTTCTGCTATATAGACTATTCTGTGTGGATCACTACAAAATGTGGCATGTCCTTAAAGAGATGGGAGTACCAGATCATCTCATCCTCCTCCTAAAGAATCTGTATGTCAACCAAGAAGCCACGGCCAGAACCGAACATGGGACAACAGAATGTTTCAAGATCGGAAAAGGAGTGCGACAAGGTTGTATATTGTCACCTTATTTATTCAACTTATATGTAGAATACATCATGCGTAAGGCTGGACTGGATGAATCCAGAGCCGGAATCAATATTGCTGGAACGAATATCACCAACCTCAGATACGCCGATGATACTACTCTGATGGCTGAAAGTGAGGAGGAACTAAATGACTTGTTGATGAGGGTAAAAGAAGAGAGTGCAAAAGTTGGCCTGCTGCTCAACGTTAAAAAGACGAAGATCATGGCAAACGGCAATCTCACTTCCTGGTAAATAGACGGGGAAGAAGTGGAGGCAGTGACAGATTTTATTTTCCTTGGATCCAAGATCTCTGCAGATGGTGACTGTAGTCATGAAATTAAAAGACGTTTGCTTCTGAGGAGGAAAGCTATGGCAAGCTTGGACAAGCTAGTAAAAAGTAAAGATATTAAACTATCAACAAAGGTCCACATAGTTCGAATTATGGTATTCCCAGTAGTAACATATGGGTGTGAGAGCTGGAGCATAAAGAAGTCTGAGCGCCGTAGAATTGATGCCTTTGAATTGTGGTGTTGGAGAAGACTGCTTAGAGTCCCTTGCACTGCAAGAAGATCCAATAAATCGATATTTCAGGAAATCAAGACAAACTGTTCACTAGAAGGTATGATCATAAGGCTGAAGCTCAAATATTTTGGCCATTTTATGAGACGGCAGGATTCCCTAGAAAAGTCTTTGATGCTGGGAAGGATTGACGGAACAAGAAGAACGGGACGAGAAAGGCGGAGATGGATAGATGAGGTCACTGAAGCAATGAACATGAACTTGATGTAGCTCAGAGGGGCAGTGACTGAGAGATGCACCTGGAGTGCAGTGGTCCATAGAGTCACAGAGATTTGGACGCAACTGAACGACTAAACAACAGCAATAGAGACATCCCCAGGCCGCCAGGATCAGAGAACAGACATCCAGTGGTGACCCCATTACTTCGACAACATCCGCGTCCCCAGTTCTCAAGGCAGTGACTCTGATTGTGCCAGTTGGTCCAGTCAACTTGTAATACAAATGAACAGAAATGTTTGGCTCTTATCTTCATCCTTCAAAAAGTAAAAACAAACAAAAAAACAAAAAAACATGTATACACAAATACTCTATTTATTTACTGTTCTACTATAAGGTAGAGGGCTTCTATTGCTCTTTTGCCCACCGTAAATTAAATGATTGTTGTAGTGAACTTCCTACTCAAAATATCCACTACACAAGCTAAGGGACCGGCCCCACGCTGATGATAGGCAGTAACCTTGAAACAGCTGTACGTGGGTGGGATTCCTTGCTTGTGTATAATCCATCCTAAGCTTTGCTTTTTAGCAGGCATATGGTTAATGGAATCCATGTTTACAATGGTTATGGATTGCAAGAGCAAAGCCTTTGTTGGCACATCTGCATGTGCCTGGCAAGGTTTCCAGAACGCAGTGTAATAACTGTATTTCCCTGAAGAGCATATATATATATATATATATATATATATATATATATATATATATATATATATATATAAATAAACAAAATCACAATTCTCAATTAAATTCCAAGCTGCAGTTGATTGATTTGAAAAAATATGTGTAAGTATATAATTGAGCTTGAATGTTAGGTATAAACTATCTGAAAGGATCCTCCCTCTCCATTAGTAACTTAAGCTCAAGTGATTCACCATCTCTTACAGTAGGGACAATAAGCAGGAAGAGCATGGTCACTTAGTTAAGCTAGCATAATCACACTAGCTCACATCTGCTAAAGACTTTTCATTATTCTTATTTATACCAATTGGGCATGCTCTTTTTTGCTTCATGTGAGGGTTAATTAATCACCTTACATAAAGTCACTAGTACAGAGGGTTAATTTTACTAGGCAATTTATGCTTAAATACCTGACTTTCAACACCTCCAGTCAAGTACTGTATATATTGCAGTTATAGGTATTTATATGTATACTTCTCAATTCTGCAGTCACGGAACCCTTACAATGTCCCTTTAAGTATTATTAATTATTAAGAAAATACAATCCAAATCTAGTTACGGACCTATTTGGAATTTATATAAAAATAAGTTCACTTCATTACTCTTTACTCTATCTCTATTTTGGATAGATCCAAGAATTCTTCGGCCGATCCATAAGCAGAAAGACGTTTGGAAAGTGCCCAGCAACAGCAAAGAGAACAATTGTCTTTTGCCAGCAGAAATTGCATAGATATGGAAAGAAAAAAAAACGTTATTGGCCAGGGGCTTTTTCCTTATCTTTTCTTTTTAAAAAGTCAATAGCGAACATACTTTAGTTCTCCAAAGTTTCAGCCAGACAAATAAAAAAACAAAATGGTTGAAAAACATAACTTTGCATCGGAAGAGACTGGTAAAAAAAAATCAAACAATAAAAGTATATTATATATTTAATTTAACATATCATTAGATGCCATAACCTTTGCACTTTATTCATGGGAGAGGCTTTTTGTCTAATAAATACTTCAGAAAGTTAATATGGCCAGTTGAATCTGTATGCGATTTCCAACATTACACAAAATAAATACCAGGAGACTGGTGGGGTTTATATGAGTTTGAAGGAAAAAATATCCACCCACTATATCCCTTGCTGAGGATTACAAGCAAATATGTGCAGCCAAGTCTTGTGTTTAGGTAAAGTCTTGAGAAAATGTTTTGTTTTTTTAAGTCACAGAAGGGGTTCAATGACGGGGGCAGTGAGAAATTGACAGTTTCCTACATTTAAAAGACAGCTGTTCCTTCTCAGGTAATATTCCTAATGAGATCTACTGTAACATTTGCTCAGAAATATGTCAAACTGAAATAATTTCTTGCCCCTTGAGAATTGTAATATGTCTTTCTTTGCTCAGTCTAGGTAATTATCCTGCAATGTCATATGTAAATAATACTGTGTGTTTAACTACTCCTCAAGACTCAAGAGAGGGTTTTATTAATCATGGAGAGGTGGGAATGCCATAGTCGGTGGTCAGACTGACTTTTTAATGACAATACCTTTTACTCTCACATGGTATGTCACAGAAGAGGGTATTTATTAAATTGGGAATCATTTAGTAAACAAGTAAAATGAACAATTCCATGTTTATAAGTATTTTATCAACATTATTTAGCTGGTAAAACATTTATCCCAAGTTACAAGTACTGTTGTTAAAATAACATAGGAATTTTGACTTAATGTATCCAAAGAAACACTCCCAGTGAACAAAAGTAAACAGGAATAAGGGGAAATAATGGTAAAGTGTAAATAACACTACCCACGCATACAACCAGGGGCGGAGCTAACAGGGGTGCAGGTGGTGCAATGCACCAGGGCCCTGCTCAGAGGGGGGTCCAGCTATGGATAGGAGTGTTGGTGGTAGCAGGTATGGTAAAGGGTCTTGGGGAAGGGTGCTGTTATGGAAAGGAGTCTTAGGGAGGGGAACTGTTTTGGGAAGAAGTCATGAGCACTGGCACTGATTGAGTTAGAACCATGGGAACCCAGCCCCCCCCCCCCAAAAAAAAATGTACATCCTACCATGGGGGCCCAAATTTTATTTTTTTGCACGGGGGCCCTCTATTCTCTAGCTCCGCCACTGCATACAATGTATGATTTTTCTTCACCCAGTTTACCCCACTTTTATACTAAAGTGATCCTTTAACTGCTGCTCATAGATGCCCTTTTTAATAACCAGTACGAAATGCTTTTGCAAATTATCATTCAAACTGCTGCATCGGTATTAGAAACATATTCAATATTTTTGTATTAAAATAGTAAGGTAGGAATCGACTACTTTTTCCAATGAATGGTGATGAGTCTATGGGTAAAATTTACCATTTGATATGGGTTCCCTCCCCTTTTTGATCACAACCTTGTCATGGTGAAGGTGCTTTTTTACCTCAATGAAGCTGTGAGCTAAACCATGTAGGGTCACCCATGAAGAGCAGGTCATTGCAGGAAGGTCAGACAAATTGTGATCTATTGGGGAAGGACATGACAACTCACTCCAGGATCTTTGCTAAGATAACCTTAGTGATAAGAACAACCATAGACTTAACAATGTGCCTGACATGCTGCAATCCATAGGGTCACAGATAGTCAGACACGAGTGAACGACTGAACAACAACATAGATTCCCTAGAACAAATAAGATGAAATCACCTCCAGTTGTTTTTTTGTAACATTTTACCAACAAAAATCAGCAGTTTGATATCTCAAAGCCTTTCTATATATACTATATAGAGGCATCTAAAGACTATATACTATGCCTTTATAATGTATACCTTCCCATGACAATAGTATCTGCTTTACATATTACACTAATCTGACATATATACAAACCAGGCAATGTACAGTATGGCACAGCTTGTTTATATGTCTTTACGTTTATAGCGTATATTTAGTTTATAAACTGGAGAACATTATAACTTGAGACATTGTGGTTTGCGTTTTGTTTATTCTATATTTGTTGAATCTGGGAGGCTAAACCATCTCTAAGACTATGAGTTCCTTTTGTATAACAGCTGAATCTTTTACTGTGTTATTTGATGAAGGTACGCCGGGGAGGTCAGTGACCAAGCATTATCTCCTATGCAGTTTCCCACAGTGTGTATTCTTCCCAGGAAATGCTTTCTCAGCTCAGGTTATTTCCAGAAATGTTCTCAGACTACATAGCTTGCAGTAAAACATTTCATTCCTTCTCTTTATCCTTTATCTTAAGCCTCCTGTGATGACAACATTTATAGCCCTTATATTTGAAGGGGCCAAGAACAACAGGATTAATAATGTCTTTTTTAAATGTGCATTGTGCTTGTAATTTTATGACTTTTTTTCAAATAAAATGCACAAATTATTTTTTAAGGAGAGATTATACAATAACATAAAGAAGTCAGAGCACCATAGAATCGATATGATTGAATTGGGGCATTGGAGAGCTGCTTAGAGTTCCTTGGACTGCAAGAAGATCCAATAAATCAGTACTACAGGAAATCAAGACAAGTTGTTCACTTGAATGTTTGATCATGAGGCTGAAGCTGAAATGTTTTGGCCATATCGTGAGAAGGCAGGATAACCTAGATATGACTCTGATGTTTGAAAAAAATTAAAGGCACAAGAAGAAGGGGGAGGCAAAGGCAAAGATGGAGATGGATAAATTAGATAATTGAAGCAACAGACATGAGCTTGATGGAGCTCAGAGGGGCAGTGGGTCGACAGATGTGACTGGCAAAATGAGGTCCATAGGGTCATGGAGAGTCGGACACGACTGAATGACTAAACCACATGAACAAATACAGTAACAATATTAGGGATCAATAACAATATTAGGGATCAATAGTTTTTTTGTCTCCAAGGAGAATAACTATAAATTATGTTTGTTTTCAATGTATATATTGAGAAAATTAAAAAGAAAAGTAGTATTCCACACTGATTTGTGGTAAATTAGAGAAGTGGCTCAACCATTTTGTTATGGGGACTGGCAGGTTTCCTGTTAATGCTCATTGGCAGAGGTGTAGGAGCCAGAATAATTCTGGGGGGGGGGGGGGGGGGGGGGGATACAGCTCATTGTATACACAGGGCGTAAAAATAGCTTACATATACATCCATACAAAGATAGACAAAACTGGGGAGGATTTGTCCCCCCATCCCCCCAGTTCCTACACCCATGTTTATTGGGACCAGCTTCGAGATCATGGACAATTTGACAGTTTAATATTATATGTGATCCAATAAATTTTCCTTTTTTTAATCACTAAATGGAATATTGAACATTTTAACAGTATATCTAAGTTTCCCTGTTTTTATCTTTCAATAATCTAACACATGCTGCTTATATCAGAAATTGAGTCATTCTATACACGTACAGATTTATTTTATTTAAAAATTGGTTTCCACACCTGCAGAGTTGCTTACATAGGTCATCTGGTACCTACCAATAGAATCACAGCATTTGTTGAGCAATATCTGAGCTCCTTCTTGTTTTCTTGTGCAGGGGAAAAAAACACACATCCCATGATGCTTTTCTGCACAAACTGACTTTCCAATCATCAGACTCCAAGCTAACAGGTGAAGCCATCCAAAATGTAACTTCCTATACAGATGGCGTGCAAAAATAAGATTTTCTCTGGCAATGATTTTATGCTCATGATTTACCAAGCAGATTAAGGCTAAGGAGCGTCCAACAGTTTTGTTCACTTCCCAAATATACAATTATACAAGTTTTTCCTTAACTTAATAGCTATTTTAATTACGTTGCACATTAACCTATGCTGTGGCCAGTGCACTATTTTACTTATTACATTTTCTTAGAATTTCTTTTCATATGTACTTAAAGGGCAACTGTCATTTGTTTTTCTAGAAATCAATTAAATAAGCATAGCATTTATATATTGCAACTTTTATACTCAATTATTCTTTACTGCATGGCTCCATTTTGCTTTCTTTCCTGCTGCTGTTTCTTTCTCAGGTGTGTATATCTTTGTAAACACAGGCAGATGTAACTGCCACATTTCCTTTGTGCTGATAGAAACTTTCTGTGTTTTCAAATTCTCCTCCCTCTTCAGGAAGTTGACCTATTAGAGCCAAATTGGTAGATTACTCAATTGCATATAAAAATAAATTGCATGCCATATTATTTATTTACATTTTAAAAACATATTTTACATATTTTTAAGTGTTTTTTTTTTCAATAGTAGATTTAAAAAATATGACCACAGTGGTCCTTTAAGAAGTAGTGCCTGGAGATGGTTTATTGCTAATACAATGTGTGTATTTTGGGCAAAAATTACGTAGACCTAGATTCTTACAAACACAGCATTGTTACTATTTTTTAAGAAAAGGAAACATTCAATTTTATGTATTCATTTAAGTAACAAATATGATATTCTCAAAAGACTTGTTGCATTATTTAACAGGTTATATATAACACAGGCTTTGTATTACTTTTATAATATATATATAAATGCAAACACCTCAGATACAGATACTTTCTAAACCCCCATGGTTGGCCTCACAGCTTTTATTAGCCAATTCTAGTTAAAAAATGAGCAATTTCCTGAAGGTATACAATATTCAGAGAGAAATTCTCAGCCCCCCAAGTGGATGTGAGTCGGGGAGGAAGCGTCTTCTCAAACAAATCATATTTTTACAAATAGTCAGTATATCACTAGCTGTTAATGTACAGGACATGTAAAGACATCTGTAAATGTATATGTAAAGACACTGTACAGTGTTTGGATGGAAGAGTCCAAACCACCTCTATGCATTAAAGAAATGGAGGACTCCCACATGTTTTAAACATAAACAATAAAACAAATGACCTGAATCTTAGAAATATTAGTTAAGAGGACACCCCAATATCAAGATTAAAGTTATTCTAAAAGGAGCAAGGAAAGCTGGATTTACATTGTAATAGCTATTTATTTATAAGGCAAATTGTTTTTTAGATAATTATTTTCTGTTGTATCTAAAATTAGCATCTCCAAAATACTATTTAACTGATTTGATGTGCTAATTATTATTAAAGTCTGTCTCTTTGGTGGCAAAAACAATGACCACCTAAGGTTATCAGACAGTTGGATCCACTCACCCATACTTATCAAGCATTCTAAGTGGCAATTTAAGACCCTTTGTCTATCTATACCTCTTTCCTTGGTACCATCACATATATAGTTGTGAGCGTACGAGTTGTTGCTAACGCTGCGGGCTCGCGTAGCGAGCCGCGGCCCTCGCGAAGCGAGGGCCGGGGCTCGCATAGCGAGTCGCGGGCCTCGCGTAGCGAGGGCCGCGGCTCGCGCAGCGAGTCGCGGGCCGCGCGTAGCGAGGGCACTGTGCCAGGTTCTCAGTTGCTGGCAGGGAGCGCCGAAGGCGCTCCTTGCCAGCAACTGAGGACCCTCGCGAAGCGAGGGCCTCAGTTGCTGGCATGGAGCGCCGCAGGCGCTCCTTGCCAGCAACTGAGGACCCTCGCGAAGCGAGGGCCTCAGTTGCTGGCTTGGAGTGCCGCAGGCGCTCCTTGCCAGCAACTGAGGACCCTCGCGAAGCGAGGGCCTCAGTTGCTGGCTTGGAGCGCCGCAGGCGCTCCATGCCAGCACCTGAGGACCTCGCAAAGGGAGGTCTTCAGTTGCAGCAACTGCGACCCTTGCAAAAAAAAATTTACGTCGCAACACATTACGACACTCGCAAACAACATACGACACACGTTCACACACATTACGACACTCGCAAACAACATACGACAGACGTTCACACACATTACGGACTCGCAACACTCGGACGCAACTCGCGAACATTACAAAATTACAAACACAATACATACACACAGCACATACATAAAAAACTGACCTACACAAACAGGAAGCACCCAGGACCTCAAAAATGCAACTTACAACTTCATTGCACTCAAAATAAAAGAGTTTAGACACTAAATACTTTGTTAAGCGACACAAAAAATGGCCGACGAATAAAACGAAAACGAGGCTACACACGCAAACACCATACGAGACACGTTACTACACATTACGACTTCGCAAACATCGGACGCAACACGCCGACATACAAACATTTAAAACTTAACAAAGACACACAACAAACACATAAAAAGCTTACCTACAGCAAGAGGAACCAGCCAGCACCTCAAAAAAACAAGTTACACCTACATTTAAATCAAAATAAACACTTTACACACTAATACCATCGCTAAGCGAGAGAAAAAATGGCCGACGAACAAAACGAAAACGAGGCTTCAGACGTAACTACACTACACTTACTCGCAATAATGAAACACATACTATGCGGAACGTATCACAATCATATTAAACACCATTTTGAACAGTAATACGCCTAAAATGGCGGATGGAACGCAAATTGTAAGCTGGAACGCAAATAGCGCATGCGTATTGCGTTCTAACGGTCTCACTTTCCAGAACTTTCTACAAGTTTATAAATACTGCCTATTTCCAAATAAAAAATACATTTCTCCTCAGGTGATCAACGGAGTGACTTCTGCTTTTACTTGAGAAGACAATTCTTTACTAATTTACTACTTTACATTGTGCAAATTACAACTGACAGGTAAGCTATAATATATTACATTTTATTATCAGGTCAGGTCAAACAAATAAAAAAATAAACTAGGATTTATGTAGTCATCATGTATTGCACATTTATGTGTATAGGCTCACAAAAAAAAATAAACTGAGCTTTATGTATAGTGACCTCTGACACGCACATATATGTCTATAATGTATAGTCACATGTGACACGCACATATATGTCTATCATGTATACTGACATCTGACACGCACATTTCTGTGTATTGCCCCTTCATAGTGACATGTGACACGCACGTATATGTGTATAATGTATAGTGACATGTGAGACGCACATATATTATGTCTATAATGTATAGTGACATCTGACACGCACATTTCTGTGTATTGCCCCTTCATAGTGACATGTGACACGCACGTATATGTGTATAATGTATAGTGACATGTGAGACGCACATATATTATGTCTATAATGTATAGTGACATTTGACACACACATTTCTGTGTATTGCCCCTTCATAGTGACATGTGACACGCACGTATATGTGTATAATGTATAGTGACATGTGACACGCACATATATGTCTATAATGTATAGTGACATCTGACACGCACATTTCTGTGTATTGCCCCTTCATAGTGACATCTGACACCGACATATATGTCTATAATGTATAGTGACATGTGACACGCACATTTATGTGTATTGCCAATGCAACAAAATTAGCTTACAACAAAATCAGTAAACAAATACATTTAAATGACATTATATCTCATGTATACTGATATGTCACACGCACATATATGTGTATCATCTATAGTTACATCTCACACACACACATTTATGTGTGTTAGAAAAAAATAAAAAATAAGGTTAATTTAACCATTTAAATTTGACTCATGTATACTAATATGTCACACGTACACTTCATGTATGTGACATATGTGTGTAGACACTAACAAAAAATAAGGTTAATTGAATTCATTTACTGCAATTCAATAGATCATATAAAGCTGAATCTTTCTATTTCTTTTAATATTCAAACAGACTCTGCATCAACAGCGTCTCTCAACAATTTGCACCGTGCACTGTGAAGCACAATCCCTTTTAAAGAACACCAACAAATTTGAAGAGGTAAGATACAACAAGACATTACATGCTCAAAAGGCCATGCTTTGCTAGATGAAAAATTATAAATATACAAATAACTATTTCACTTTCTTTTTCAAACAGACACTACAAGAACACCGGCGGATTAAGATTGCCAGGAAGGCACCGTCTCTCATTCAAAACTTCTATCAAGGTAAAGTATTAAGTATAAACAAGAAAGAACCATGAGCCTTATTCAATTGCAACTTTCTCAATTGAATAGAGCTCTATATAAGCACATAATATTTTTTTATACAGAACTTTTTAGTTACTGTACTTCTAACCACAATGAAGGTTTTCAATAACTAAAAAGTTTGCTCAAGAAATATGTTATGTGATTATATAGAGCCCTCTTCAATTGCCAAAATTGCAATTCAATGAGGACCTATATATCTTTAATGGCCAAGGGCCTCACTCAAATGTGATTTGCCCATTTCAATAGGGCTCTATATAAGCACAGAGCATATTTTTTAAAGGAAATTTTTCTTTTGTGAACACGTTCCTTTTGGATACAAGTTCACTAAATACAAAATTCCGTAAAAAATTATGCTCTGTGCTGATATTGAGCTCTATTCCATTGGTCAAAACACAATTGAATGACGAGCTCACAATATAACAAATGCAGTAACCAAAGGCCCTCATTCAATTGCTATTTTGGACAATTAAATATGCCTATAAATAAGAACTTTTAGTCCCTTACTCTATTTTAACAAATATATGTCATGTGCTTATTTACAACCTTAGAGTACTATTACATTGTAAAATATGCAATTGAATGAGGGCCAAACTATGCAACATATGGTACACACAAAGGCCCTCATTCAATTGCAATTTGCCCAATTGAATAGGGCTCTAAATAACAACATAACAATTGCTTAAAACTAAGGTTTTACTTAATAAAAAAATATCAAAAATACAGTTTTTCAATGACTACAAAATGATTTTAAATAATATGCTATGTGCTTATTTAGGGCACAATTCAATTAGCCAAATCGCAATTCAATAACACACAAACTGCTAAACACAAAACAGATTTTCTTATTAAATGTTTAACAACCTATAAGCCTTACAAAGAAGCCAAAATAAGAATAACAAAAGTGTTGCGCACCTAATAGCATTGTACAAAAAATCACACAAACACATAGGAAACTACATTAACATTCTTCTTTAATGTTTAACAACCTATAACCTGTACAATCAAGAAGAAATAAGTTTTGCACAAGTGATGCCCACCAAACAGGATTGTCAAAAAGTAACACAAACACATAGCAAACTACATTAATTATATTATTTCATGTTTCACTAACTATAACCATCCCAATAAAGGTTAAATAAGTATACCACAAGTGGTGCGCACAAAACAGGATTGTACAAAAACTAACATAAACACATAGCAAAATAAATTCATATTTTTATTTAATATATCACAACCCACAAGCCTTACTAAGAACCTTAAATAAGAATAACAAAAGTCGTGGGATTGTACAGAAAGTTACAAAAAATATTTTTGAAAAAAATAACCATAAATGATACAATACAGCCTAATTCATACATTTTTAACTTATTTAAAAGACATTTCACTCAAACAACATTTTCTATTTTACATTACAACAGATACTGCGTGAAGACAATCGGACGAGGACTTTTGCCACAGGACCGGACCATCGGACGAGGACTCGGACCAGACCAGCAGACGAGGAATTTCAACACAGGACCAGACCAGCAGACGAGGAATTTCAACACAGGACCAGACCATCGGACGAGGACTTTCACCAACGGACCACAACATCGGACGAGGGATATCGCTACAGGACCACAATATCGGACGGGGGCTATCGCCACAGGACCACACCATCGGACGAGGACTTCCGACAGAGGACCACACCATTGGACAACGATTTGGAAACGAGGACCAACAAACATTCGGATTTAAATCACACTTCAACCAAGGTAAACTATAATAAGTACTAAAGTATAAAACTAAAGAAACTGCTTTCAGTTGCATCCGTGTCAACAGAAAAATAAAATAATTAATTTACTATCTCCCTTATTTTATTTAAATTGCTACTATGCAATACATAGCTCAATAACCACATCACTTTTTTTTAAGCAAACAAGTTTTGCTGTCGTAAATATGTATCCACAAACAAAGTTTTTAATAAATAAAACCATTATTTTAAATAAATATGTTACATGCTTATTTACAGCAGTATTCCATTGCCCAAATTCTGAGCCACTGAAGACAGGAATTATAAATTTAACTAAATATCAATGATACATTCATGATTTGCCTTTTATTTCAACAATTGTGCACAATAATCTTTAACAGGAATTACAAATTTAAATATACACAATTACATTTATTTGTTTCCGTTTACAGATTAATATGGCTGATAACGAGACCAAAGAAGACAAGAAAAGACGTCAAACTAGAGAAAGACAAGAGAGATGGGCCGCCCAGCAGACACCGGAGGAGAAAGAAATTCGAAGAGAAAAAGAACGCAAAAGACTTGCAAATAAAAGAATATCAGCTGCAAAAATGAAAGATAGAACCAAAAAAAATAAAAAAATAATAAAGCATTTACAAACTGTTCCTAAAACATCAGATGACATTTTACAACATACCAGTCAAGACAGACCAAAAAAAACAACTACAAAAACAAAGCATTTACAAACTCTTACTAAAAACTTACAGGACATTTCAACCGAACAAGTCCAACATATACCAAGAAAAGCTACGAAAAAAACTAAACATTTAGAACCTGTTGTTGAAACATTTCAGGACTTTTCATCTGATGAATATCAAAGTCAACATCCAATATGCGTTGCAAATTGTCCTTTAATGAAGTCTTTAGCAGTAGAGGTTCATAGTTGTGGGGACATGACTACTCAATGTCAATTTTGTGAGGCTTATTATTTTAAACAGGAGAGACCTCGAGATGGACAATTTATTAGTTGTTGTCAAAAAGGAAAGTTCAAACTTCCACAAAGGAAACAATTTCCAACCTATTTACTAAATATTATGACTCAACCTACTTTTCCAAATTACAACAATTTTAAGACAAACATAAGATCCTACAATAGTGCCATATCATTTGCATCTATGGGGGCAACATTGGCTGCTAATGTACCAGGACATGGTCCTTACTGTTTTAAAGTCCAAGGACAAATTTATCATCGGACTTCACATTTACATCCAGAGGAAGGAGAGCAAAGAAAATTCGCTCAACTATATGTCCTAGATACAATGGAAGCTGTTGACCAACGTATGCAGATGGAAGAAAATAAAAAATGCTTACCCAGTGTTTTTATAGAGCTAAATAACATTATGGACAACAATCCCTACAGTAAAGCTTACAAAAAATTGGCAGAAGTAGAAAATGAACAACTACTTCATGCACAAAGACATCAATTACCCATGCCAAAGGTTAATATGGTGCTTAAAAGAGACAGACATACTGATAAACGTCGTTATAACTTGCCAACATCAAATGAGGTTGCAATGGTCTTTCACAATGATGAAGGAGAACCACCATTTCAAAGAGACATTAGAGTATATCCCAGAAATCAGGACCAACCATTTATTAATATTAATATTTTAAGTCCAAATTTAGATCCAATGACATATCCCATCTTTTTCCCACACGGAGAAGCAGGTTGGCAACCAAAATTAAGCCTTCCCAGTTACCCAAATGCTAAAGCCAGAATCCGAAATAATGTTTCTATGCTTGAATTTAAAGTTGCTCAAATTGCCATTAGAGATGATTTTAATCCCATTTTATGTGGTGGAAAACTAACACAACAATGGATTATTGATTCATATTTGCAAGTTGAGGCAAATAATTTAAACTTTATAAAATATCAACAAGATAAACTACGTGTAGAACAATATTGTGGACTCATGGACTATGTTGCTGACGTGGCTACAAGCAGAGACATGACAGCTGGCAAAGCCATCATTTTACCATCTTCCTTTCAAGGATCTCCTCGAAATATGAGAGAAAGATACAATGATGCTATGGCTATTGTGACTAAATTTGGAAAACCCGATTTATTTGTGACATTTACATGTAATCCACAATGGCCAGAAATTCATCAAAATCTACTTCTTGGACAAAGTGCTTCAGATCGACCAGATTTAGTAGCCAGAGTTTTTAAGATAAAATTAAATGAATTAATACGTGACTTTACTATAAATCAGTTATTTGGCAAATGTCTTGCTTATGTATATACCATTGAATTTCAAAAAAGAGGCCTTCCACATGCACATCTTCTCATAATACTTCAAGAGAAAGATAAATTAGATACTTCGGCCAAAGTGGATGCAGTCATAGTTGCTGAACTACCGGATCCAGAACTATATGGTAGACTATATGAGATTGTTACTCATCGCATGATTCATGGACCCTGTGGAGACCTTAATCCACAATCACCATGTATGGAAAATAATCAATGTTCCAAAGATTTTCCCAAAGATTATAGAGACAAAACATATGCCAATTGTGATGGATATCCACTTTATAAAAGAAGAGAAGGAGATAGTGCCATTATTCGTGGAAAAAAAGTGGACAATAGATATGTAGTACCCTACAATCCACATTTACTCATGAAGTACAACGCCCACATCAACGTAGAAGCCTGCACTTCCATCAAATCAATTAAATATGTCTACAAATATATTTACAAAGGTTACGATGCAGCTACTGTAGTCGTCAAAAGTGCAGACAACCCTGAAAGTAGTGAGTTAGTACATGATGAACTTGCATCTCATGTAGATGCTCGCTATGTCAGTGCGCCAGAAGCTATGTGGCGGCTTTTAAAATTTGAAATGCATGATAGATCACATGCAGTATATAGGTTAGCAGTACATTTGCCACAACGACATTTAGTCTATTTCCATTCTGGAAATGAAATGAATGCATTGGCCCAAAGTGAAGATCGTCACACTACACTAACTGCATGGTTTGCATTAAATTCCACTGATGCTCAAGCAACACAATACTTATATATTGAAATTCCATATCACTATGTTTTTGTGAATGGATTATGGAGAGCAAGAAAAACAAGAGGCAATAAAATAATTCCACGAATTTACACAGTCAGTCCAAGAGATGTTGAACGATTTTGCTTACGGATATTACTTTTAAATGTTCCAGGAGCACAAAGTTTTGAACAATTAAGAACTGTTAATGACATTGTATATGAATCCTTCCATTTAGCTGCAAGAAATAGAAACTTACTCGCTGATGATACAGAGTGGGAAAGATGTTTAGAAGAAGCAGCACAATGTCAAATGCCACGACAGATGAGAGAACAATTTGCTTTTATTTGTATCTTCTCAAATGCTCCAAATGCATTAGCTTTGTGGGAGACTTTTAAAAGTAATATGGCTGAAGACTTTATGCGACGATACAATGAACCCATTGCACACTTAAAAGCCTTAATGGAAATTCAAGAAGTCTTTTTAACTCATGGATTAAGTTGTGCAAGTTTTAATTTGCCTGATCCAGGTCTAATAGATGACATTAACTTTGAAGACTATGACATTCAACTACAAGCAGAAAGAACACAAGAAAGACTTGCAACTTTAAATACACTACAATTGCAAGCATTTCATGCCATTAAAAATGCTATAGATGATGACATGGTGACAGAGCGTTATTTCTATCTTGATGGACCTGGCGGATCAGGGAAAACATATTTGTACAATTTATTAATGAGTTCAGTACGAGCACAAGGACAAATAGCAATGGCGTTTGCCACTACTGGAATTGCTGCACTTTTATTAGAAGGTGGAAGAACTGTTCATAGTGGATTCAAACTGCCAGTGCCTATTTTGGAAAATTCAGTGTCAGATATTCGCATGACATCCTTACAAGCAAAGAAATTGAAGAAATGTAAATTAATTATAATAGATGAGGCCACAATGATGTCATGCTATGCCCTCCAATGTATTGACCGTTTGCTTCGTGAAGTCATGGATAATATTTTTCCATTTGGTGGAAAGGTAATTTTGTTGGGTGGCGATTTTAGACAAACATTACCTGTCGTTGTACATGGAAATCGAACAGACATTATTGAAACATGTATAAAGTCAAGTACAGTATGGAAACATTTTACCCATCTTCAACTGCAACAAAATATGAGATCAGAAGGCCAAACTGATTTCAATGATTGGCTTATTAAAATTGGAGAAGGAAGAACAGAAAAAATACTACATTTACCTGACGACACTGTAGAGATCCCACCTCATATGATTTGTCAACAAGATATTATATCGGCTATATTTGAAGGGAGCATAAATAACGAAGAATATTCTGAGCTTGCCAACCAAGTCATACTGACGTGTAAAAATAAAGATGCATTAATACTCAATAATGAAATCTTTAAAAAAATTAATGCACCACAAAAAAATTATCACAGTGCTGATTCTGTACTTGCTGATGACAATGAAAGTCAGGCAAACTTTTCAACTGAATTCATTAACTCTTTAACTCCTTCTGGAATGCCACCACATATTTTGCAGCTAAAGAAAGGTGCAATTATCATGTTACTGCGAAATATGAACCCCAAAAAAGGCCTATGCAATGGCACAAGGTTAATTGTTCAACAATTAAAGGACCATTTTATAGATGCTGAAATTTTAACTGGGACCCATAAAGGAGAGAGAGTTTTCATACCAAGAATAGATTTAGCACCAAGTGAAAGTAGTCTCCCTTTTATACTTCAAAGAAGACAATTTCCCATTATTATGGCATTTGCCATGACCATTAATAAATCACAAGGTCAGACTTTCAAATCTGTGGGTATTTACTTGGAAGAACCAGTTTTTGCACATGGTCAATTGTACGTTGCGTTGTCACGGTGCAAAAATCCACAGGCTATTAAAGTTTACATTGAAAACAATGAAAGTCAAGGTGATTTATTAGAAGATGGACGTATTTTTACTAAAAACATTGTCTACTATGAAGTACTATAACTTTGCAGGATACAAACTAAAGCCATGCAAACATTTTGGAAAAACATTCAAAAATACAAAACAATTTGTTGTTTAATTCAGTCATAATTAATGGAAGTCATGTTTATGGATAATTCGCCTCACAAAATACTTGCCTTGCATTTCTATGAAAAATTATGTTAAAATGTGAAGTCACTATGTTAAGGTTTCATTCATGTTTATCGCCAGTTTATGTGCTCAGTAATGAATTACTTTAATTACGTACGGTTTAAGGAGAGTTTTTACTGTATGCCTTCCTCTACATTCAATGTATATTAAACTTAACAATTATTCTGATACAAATTGCATGTTAATACTGATTAATTTAAAGTTAAACTGTTTTTACATTCAAATGTTAATACTTTTAATTCAAAATTATGTTACAAAATGTATTTACTATGTTCCTGTTTATAATGTTCAAAATTACACAAATGTTTTGCAAAAATTCCAAAGTTACATAAAAAATAAAGTTCAATTTTAAAAATATATACTTTCAAGGTTATTCCTTACATATATTTTAAACTTCATGTTAAAATTCGGCACGTTGCAAAAAGTCTTTTTACTTTTTACTTTCCTCTGGATTCTATGTATATTAAAGTGAACAATTCTTCAGATACAAAATTCATTTTTAAAAACCATTACATCAACGTTTTACAAAAATACATCTTCATATCACAATACTTACAAGGGTCAAAAATATATTTAAATAACTAAACAACTTCACAAACATATACATTACATTGCCGTCATTTTTTGACGGGCAAGTCGCTAGTAATAATATATTTTGGATCTGAGTATCATCTATATGCAGAAGATACTCAGACCTACCTCCCAGCACCTGAACTCTCCCCTCTCTTCTAGCTCAAGTTGCCAGCTGCCTCTCTAGCATATCCTCCTGGATGTCTGTCTACCATCTCAAACTCAACATGTCAAAGACTTAGCTCCTCACCTTCCCATCCTCTTTAGCAGCTTCTACACCTCACAAATCTCTCCCTGTTGACAATGCCAATTTTATGCCCACCTCTCTGACCCGTTGCATTAGGTTTCTACTGGACCCTGCCCTCTCTTTCCTTCCTCACATTCAATCAATCGTAAAATCTTGTCATTTTCACCTAAAAACATCTCCAAAATCTGTCACTTCCTTACACAAGACACAACTAAAAATCAAATTCACTCACTTATCAAATCTCACCATGACTACTGCAACTCTTTCCTTGCTGGTCTCCCCATTATGCGTCTGTCTCCACACCAATCCATAATGAACGTCTCCACTAGACTCATCTACCATACTCAACGCTCAGTGTCTGTAGCTCCTCTCCGTCAGTCTCTCCACTGGCATCCAATAGCCACCAGAATAAAATGACTGTAAAGAAAACAGTTAGGACAATGTATAAAGAGTTTTCAATACTCTTTAATGGAACATTGTCTTCTCCACGTTGTTATATCATGGGAAATATGTGGCATAAAAGATATTGCCAGCCTCTACAAACCTTAGTGAATCTCGCCCAGTTTCATGACGCATCTCTGCAACAAAACAGTTTTACAGATTTTAACAGTTTTTTAACATATTTACTATCTAATCCCATGCATTCATCTCACTTTAAAAAATCCAAATTGCACCCACTCATATAATATTCAATGTCCCCAAACTTCACCTCTTAGCCCAAACTAATTGCTTCACTGTGTACTAGTGTTGATATTTCCAATTCCTAGCCATTGTCTACAAATCTATGTATGGCCTTGCCCTCCATACTTTGGCACACAAACCGCCCCTCTTTCTCCAAAACACTCTCATCAATCTAAATCCCTAACACTCAAAGCCCCATTCCCACCCTTTGCCCAGTCCCATTAGTGTTCCTTCTTCCTCCTTGTACTCATTCAATGGAATAAACTCCCAATTCACATTAGACAAGCATCAAACCTCAATATATTATGCACTTCTCTGAAGAGACACCTCCTCTCTCTGTCCTTACCTGATGCAACTCAAATAATTTACCCTGCCTCTTATGATCGCTTGATCTTGCCCATTACCCTGACCTTGCCTTTGTCCCATTGCACCATTTTAGCCACAGACCCAAACCTCGCCTTTTACTCTGTCTAGTAAGTTTGTTCAGTAAATATACACTGTTTAAACAATGATGTAGAGAGTATATGTTACATATATATATATATATATATATATATATATATATATATATATATATATATATAGTAAATTATTAATCTAACAAGTCGTAAATGACTGCACGACGAAAAAAAAGGCCTTTTGGAGGATGTTTCTATTCCTAGGTTATGGGGCATGTGTACTAAGATTTAACATCTATGATTATTTTTGGTAACAAATTGAATGTTTCAGAAATGTTTAATGTGCCAGGATTAATACTATATACATAACAAAATATTAATACAATACAATTAGTTAAAAGATACTCTTCACTGTACAAGAAAAATGAGGCATGTAAATTTTACTGACATATCTTAAAATAGCTCCAGAAAGCTACTTTCCCAATTGCACAAATATGCTTACGGAATCCACAGTTAAAATGGATAGATGCAAACAGGAATAAACTGTAAGTGCTAATTACTTGCAGAAGCCCAAGTTGTGGTGGGACCAGGGCTTGCTCTGTGTTTCTATGGGAAAAAATCTGCTGGAAGGAAACTGTTCTATCCTGTCCCATGTGAATGTGTAATGCAGTGGATATGGATATGATACCAGGTAGATAAAAAAACGACACTAAAGAACAAACTGTACGTTATCTGTCCTTACAGATCCAAAGCAGTAGAATTTTATTTGTGTATTTACTGTTTAGCAACAAAATCTATATTTGAAAAAAATTGACATTTGAAATTAGCTTTGTAGCTTCCAAAAGATGTGCTTCTCACTACCCCCTATTAGTAATTCCCTATTTTATTCTGCCAGGTGTAGATTTTCCTGCACTGACGTTGTCAAGCAGCAAATGGTGTTAGCACAACAGAAAAAGACTCCTATCAGGAGAGTGCCCCTGGGCAGATCTTCTCCCTCTCCCTGGACACAATAAGGAATGGAGAGCAGCTGATCTGCTCAAGTATCATAAAACACTAACCTTCAAATGTACAATTTTAGTTACACATTTTTTGTTTCTACAGATACTTATCTTATTGCTTATTGATAGCTAAACATTAATAAAACCCTGTATGGGCACTCCAGTGATCTCTTTGAAAGGGAAATTATATTAGGGGCCAATGTGTGGGATCAAAACAACAGTAGACTCACTACCTCATAATAAGATTTACGTTTTTATAACTAAACAACAAGAGGCATGACAAACTGCAAATTAAACAATGTGCCAAAAGTTTTGAAGAAACTCCAATATGTCCAATGTTTTCTATTGGGAAGTAGATTGTTCCTCCTTGAAAACAGCCATTTTTGGCCTCTGTGCAGCTTTTGCAACTGGCCCAAAGTCTTTAAGAACTACTACAGACCACAATCAGCAATGTTGATGGTTTTAGTTTTTGAACATACCAATTTAGTGTTTTAAATGATCAAATTTGCTTTTTCCAAAATTATATTTTCTTTGTTGTCTATATTTGTCACTGTATTCGTATTGTGGCAGCCAGATAGTCAGATTCATGGATTAACAGGCTGTGTTTAATGCACCTTCTAGTAACTAATGACATATTTAACACTTTTTGCACATTTATTATTATAATTCTTTATTTGTAACACTTGCAAAATGCCCCTTTTTGAGAAAAAAAATCCCATATTTTGACATTTTTTCCATAGTTTCAAATGTTTCAAGAGATATACCAGATTTTACCTAATCCAATGTGGGTCTCTTGACTAGTTCAGATGATGCCATGGAGTAGTTCACCTTCCCATCCCTGTTTTTGGGAACTTGGGGCCTCATTTAATTACAAGACCGCAAGTTTAGGTATACAGGCCGTATGTCTATGGGCTTGCTGCGGGCTTGCTACAATTACGGAGCAATTCAATTGAACAAGCCCGCAATTTATGGCCCGCAATCCGAAAATGTAAACCATGCAATCGTATGCAGCATTTCATAGAGTGAGCCAGATCAATTAAGCAAGGCCGTAACTCCCGAGTCAGAAACGGCCAATAGTAAATTAGACCGTCATCATTACTGCAGTATAAGATGGAGGTTAGATGTCAATCAATTCGTGTTTAGAGGTCCCACATGCAAAATACAAAAGAAATAATAATAAAAATTAATGCTGATACTGTTCTAGTCCATATGGGTGGCCTGATATGTATTAACTCATTGATTCCCGAGAGTGATATCACCCCGAAATGATATATAAAAATAAACTTATTTTTACAGCCGATTTGCGAGCTTGAGACTGTTGTGCGATTAATTCTAATGTCTTTCTTCGCTTTCCCAATGATTTTTTATTTGCATTTACAGTGCTAAGGACATGTCTTTAACCCATTTGCGGGTCCCTTTTGATATTTGTAGGATTTTCTTCTACATTTGCCGTTTGGGGGTGTGAAAACATTTGCGGGCTTGAGGATTTGTAGCAATTTAATAGCGATTTGCGATTTTAGCATTCGTAACTCTTACGGACGAGAAACATCAAAGGCTTAGATGAGGCGTAAGTTACAGTTGTAACAATTGCAGGGATTTTCAGCCAGTAACCCGTAGATCATTTGCAACTCGCTAAAAGACGCCAATTGAATAGCAAATCAGTTTACAGGCTACATTACAGGCTCCCGTAAGCTACAATTTCTCAATTGACTGAGGCCCTTGGTCATTTTGAGAGGCTGGCAGCGTGTGATGTAAATTTAAAACAAATGTGAACAAAAATAATTCTAGCAGATTTATCAATAAAGATAACCTCCCAAAATATGTTACCTTACTCTATCAAAGGATGCATTTAAATGATTTAATATTGATTTAATTTGTTTTGATTTATATCATAAATAACCTGTCTGAAGACTGTAGCTGAATTAATAACTTTGTTTACTTTTATTTTATTTAATTGGAAATAATTAATGATCATCTCAGAGTTTCTAAATATGTGATAATTTAAAAATATAGGTAATAACAAGTACATATTCAATTGTTATGAAATAAATAAGCATTTTTATACATTAAACTAGCATTGAAGCTTGCCATTCAGCTTTTCTGATCCACCTGCAAATCGAGATCCATATATTTTGTTAATGAGAGATAATTGCCTTTAACTACTGATTAGCCCTTAGGACATTGGGTCCATGGTCTTGAGTGCAGTTACCTTGCTCTGAGCAAGCCTAGACTTTTGTTGTGCAGACTAGACACAAAACCATGGATCCAATGAATTAGTAACTTTTAAGTTAGTTTGAAGTTAGTTATCTTTTAATAAAGATAAACGGATAAAGTGTTATTGCCTATATTTTTAAATTGTATGATCTTGGGGCTTCCACCATGTCACTTAATTAAGATATCTATCTACTAGTACTAGAGTTTGGGTAATATTCTGCATTCAGAAGAATCTGAGATAAAACACCCTTGAAATAACTAAATTTATAGCATGTCTTTCAAAAATATTACATGTATATTTTTTAACAGATTCTAAAACAAACAAAAAAATATGCATGGGTGCTGTGAGTGTATAAATATCTTCCTGTGCGTGCATAGCCTAAGAATTTTTTTGTGGACCTTCCGACATATCCTCTTGAAAACGTGAATGATTTAATTATTTGAAGAATTTTGTTTGTTATGGAAAAACTTCTAAAATTATCAAGGGCTTTCCAGTGAAAGGAAAATAGTAAACCATCAAGATCTGTCAAACTTCAAGAGAGGAAAAAGAATCTGACAATATAAAAACAATGTGATATCAAAGGCTTGGAAGTCCCATAACCACAGTATGCTTTTTTGAAGAACTAAAATTGTTACTGGGTATATATTTGCTAGACAGTAGAAATATAGAACAACAGTCTTTCGACACATCTTTTAAATAGAATCATTAAAATAACCTTCCATAACTATTTGTTTTTTTAATATTCAAGCATAGTTAGATACACCCATTCTGGATCGCTACCTTGTTGTGGTGTACCTCAATGAAGCTGTGAGATGGGCAGGTCATAGCAGAGAGGTCAGAGAAATCTCAGTCCACTGGAGAAGGAACTGGCACAGACTCCATTATCTTTGTCGCATGGATAGGCACAACCAGAGACACATGTGTCTGGCATGCTGCTGTCCATAGGGTCACGGAGAGTCAGACGCAACGGAATAACTTAACAACAAAATAGTTAGATGCAACCACTGGGGCATACAGTATTTAGCCAACATAGATAACATTGGGGATAAAAGAGAACATGTGAAGTTAAGTGGGATTAAGCAGATGTAAATGGACTCTGTAAGCAATTTTATTTTGCTTTACATAAATGTTTTAACTAGGTGACTAAATTAATTTGATCTCCCTCAGTGTAGTTGTCATATAATATATATATACTTCACTTATTTAAAAGAAGTCCTATCAATTTCCCAGCAAATATCTCACTTCCAGTTCTCTCTAAGGTAGGTGCCATGTTTCACAGCTGTAACCTGAGACAATGCCGACAGGGAAGGTCTTCAAACTACAAGTGTCTCTTACAAGCAGACAGTGACATGCTGTGTGTCTGAGATCGTGCTACTGTGAAGCCTCTCCCCTGTAGGTGTGAATATGGTCACAGCTATGAAACATGGCACGCTACATGAGCAAGAACTGGAAGAGATTGGAAGGTTCCAGAATGTGAGTGCTTCTTAGAGGCAAAGAGTAAATTTTAATATGACTATTACATTGTGAAGAATAAAAATGATTAAGTCATCTAGTTAAAACATTAAACCAAGAGAAAAAAATGTCCCTTTAAAAAATTAAATATTTTCATTTCATATTTTTTCTGTGAGACCTATAAATCAAGATGGGGTAAAATGTTATCGTTTGAAAAAGAAAACACACACATTACCAAATATCCTATATCTGATGCAACAAAGAAAAAATATTTCCATGTCTGACTGAATTTGTGAGTCTTTCTACTATTTGGCAAATAGAAATGGGAGGTTTAAAGATTATTATTATTATTATTATTATCGTTTGTTTGTAACGCGCCAACATATTCCGTAGCGCTATACATAAGTTAAGTTACAGGCAATGACAAGTTAAAGATTCATACATTGCAAAGAGTGGGTGGCCCTGTCTTTGAGCTTGGAATCCAGTGTCCATAGCGCTTTCCCTAAAGCACTGCGCAGGATTGAAGCTCGCAGACTTACAATCTAAAGATGATAAGGAACTCTTTTTTTTACTATTTTGGAAACAAGTTTCCCATTATTATTTCTAATTCTTCACAAATATTTTCATACTGTAACAATAACACTTACATTTTCTTTTTTAAGGTCCCTATAATAGTTTTTTCTTCCAGTATCAGCAGCGTCATCTAAAATTAGGTGATCTAATATATTTAAACACAAAGCCCTTTACTAACCTTCAAGCCAGCTCAATGCTAAGATCGTACAGAGCAGTGTCTGGCTCCTCCTGCTTCCTTCTTGATCCCTTCCTTCTTGATCCCTTCCTGCACAAGCTGCTATCACATATAGCTACAACGTATTAAAATGTATTAGTTGCCTGGAATTGGCTAAAACTAATTATGAATTTTATGCTAATTTTAGCAGGGATTTTTTAGGGGTGTTAACTCATAAAAGCAACTGCTTGCAAACTCTAGAGATTTAGCAAATATCAGATGCATTCGTAATCCAGTAAATTTAAATATGTCTTGAAGGTTATTGTTCTTAAGCATAGATCACCTGTAAAAAGTTCTTCCTCGTTGTAACTACTTTTATCTAGGGTGATCAATTACCTCTCACATAAGGAAGAAGAGTTTTCCCATGATGCCCACAGAGACTTTTCCATATTAAAGCCTATTACATGATAAACTTTTAGACCAACTGGACATGGGGCCTCATTCAATTGAGAATTTGTTGCTTACGGGAGCCCGTAATGTAGCCCGTAAACTAATTTGCTATTCAATTGGCATATTTTTGTGATCCAGAAAATGATCTGTGGGTTACTGGCTAAAAATCCCTGCGGTTTTTACAACCGTAATTTACAATCCATCTAAGCCTTTGATCTTTCACGTCCGCAAGAGTTACAATTGCTACAATCGCATATCGCTATTCAATTGCTACAATTCCACAAATAACAAATATAGGAGAAAATCCAAAGAGTACCAGATAGGACTCGCAAGTGGATTAAAGACCTGTCCGTAGCACTGTAAATGCAAATAAAAAATCAATACTGCACAGATAAAGTGATGAAAGACAATATAATTATCTCAAGTTCACAAATCTGCAGTAGGAAATATTTTTTTTTTATGTTTCATTTCAGTGCTATATTGATCTTGGGAAGCAATGAGTTAAAACATATCAGGCCACCCACATGGACTACAACAGTATCACCATTCATTTTTATTATTTTGTACATTGCAGGATTGCGAGTCTGATCACATATAAAACTTCGAAACTCTAATTGATTGACATGTAACCTCCATGTTTTACTAACGTAATGCTGACAATCTAATTTTCTATTGGTTGTTTCCAAATCGGGAGTTACGGCCTTGCTTAACAGATCTGGATCACGCTGTCAAATGCTACAAATGACTGGATGGTTTATGGTTTCGGCCTGTAAGTTGCGGGCTTGTTCAATTAAATCGCACTGTAATTGTAGCAAATCTCAATCCCGCAGGCTTGCAATTGAATGAGGCCCATGGTCTTCCTTCTTACCACCCTATATAGAGGATATTTTCAAGAAATTCTTGCTTCCCTCTCTCTCTTTTGCCTCTCTCCCTCTCTAGCTGTGCCCTCACTTTCTCTGTGCCCCCTCTATCTGTGTCCCCTGTCTCTGTGTGTGTATGCTCTCGCTCTGTGCCCTCTCTCTCTCTGCCTTCTCTTTGGGCCCTCTGTCTCTCTCTGTGCCCTATGTCTCTCTCTCTGCCCCCTCTCATTCTTGGTGCCCCCCCCCCGTGCCTTTCCTAACTGTTCCCTCTTTCTCTCTCTGTTCTCTCTCTCTCTCTCTCTCTCTGTGCCCTCTCTGTGGAGGCGTTACTCAAATGTGTCAAATATAGTGGATAGGACCTTTATTGTATGGGTGTAGAAACTGGGGGCGGGGGGGGGGGGGCTATGGAGACAAATCCCACCCAGATGTTTCAATGTGTGTAGAGAAGCAGTTGTGTGGTATTTTTATACTATATGGCTAGACCCCACCCCCCACCCCACCACCACCACCACACTCAGATTTTCTTTGGCTCCTACACCCATGCTTTATTTTGTTTTTCTTTAGTACACCAACTCCTTTATTTTTAGATGCACTTGCTGATACCACAGAAAAATAAAACTTGGAGAGATCATTTAAAGAAAAAAATAAAGAGGTACACATTCAAGTTGTAACCATTTGTATCTCTACGTTTTTCTTTGAATCATCAAGTGCGATCAGTGCTTAGGAACATTTTATTGTACTTCTGTAGGTAGAATAGGCTAAATTTGTGTGGTTTGCTGTGATGACTAAGATGTCATTTTTAATTAGCTTTATATCCTTCGCAAAAGCTAATTACTTTTCTTTTTATCAAGATTACTTGATTGCTAATGACAACAGTGCCATGGTTACATATTTTTGTAGTATTCCCAAACCTACCCGTTGTATGTTTTGCAGTTCCCTCTGGAGTTTTGTGTGCAGTAAAGCCTGCAGAAAGAATAATTCACAAGAAAAACACATATTTGCTGACAGCAAGATCAGCAAAATTAGGAGTATCCTTTTTGGCAGAAGGGTAATTGTTAACATATTTACTGCAAATACACACAAATGGTACATCTAGACCTATGCAGTATCTTCAAAGATATACAAGGGCTTATACCTTTTCATAGAATGTAAATAATGCAGAATCTCTGAAACTGTTTCATATATCTGAACAAAGCTATGTCACTGAAACTCATGGTACAGTTAGATTAGTAATGAACATATATTCATATCACATACTTTATATAACAAATCAAAATTTAGCAGAAGAAGATGTGTATTTATACATATATATATATATATATATATATATATATATATATATATATATATGTGTGTGTATATTTATATATGTATATATATATATATATATATATATATATATATATATATATATAAATATATACATGAAAACTATGATTATGTCTGTCCAATAAAAAAGATATCACTATACACTGCAATACTCTGAGGCTTTTTATATGAGTTTTTATTTATGTTCTGTTTTTTTTTATTAAAAGAAAGAGCACAATAGTTTCTGTAACTTTTTATTACATATATATATATATATATGTGATAATCACATATATAGTTGTCGTAATTGCAGGGTTGCCAAAAGTTGTTGGTAACGCAATGTTAAAATTATGGGCTCGCGCTCATTTCCCTGGTGGAGATGAGCGTCACAGGTGCTCATCCCGATGACCCACAGGACTTAGACAATGAGCGCTCATTGCGCTGGTGGAGATGTGTGCTGCAGAGACCCGCAGGACTTAGGCAATGAGCGCCGAAGGCAAAATTACTGCCCATACTACTTAGTACCCGAAGCACGTAGATGGACTGTGGAGCTCGGAAAAAAACAACTTTAACGGCCGAACAGCCGAACTGGAAAGACCTGCAAAACTACACAAATATGACTCAAATTAACTTAGACACTCACACACATCACAGGGAGAGAGCCACGGAGCCTGTGAGTGATGTTGCAAGTTAATTTGAAGCATATTTTGTCTTTTTCACGATCGAAAATTGCAGAAGTAAAAAAAAAAGTCTGCCTTAAACACGACGAAAACGAGGCCGAAGGACGTTAAACGCGGCCGTAGGACATAAAAAGAGGACGAAGGACGTAAATACTAGCCCTAAGCACTAAGACTTAATGCAAACCAGTAACACTTAACCCAAGGCAGTAACACTTAACCCAAGGCATTGTGGTGGTCACAGTGAGCGCCGAAGGGGATCATTGCAAAGCAGGAAGGGTGCGGCTTATCAAAAACTGCAATGAGCTGCAAAGGCGCTCATGGGGGGGCCTGTAAAGTAGACGGGGGAAGAAGCTCACAATGAGCTCCAAATGCACTCATTGCAAGACACGCGATGAACGCCAAGGGCGCTCGGCGCGGAGGTCGGGATGAGTGCCAAAGGTGCTCAGAGGGGCCATAGCCTTGCATTGTGTGGCAAACAACATTGCTTGGCTTAACATTTTATTGCCGTAATTTTTTGACGGGCAAGTCGCTAGTATTTATATATATATTTGTACGTACCTATAGGGGTGGAAATGTCCTTCTTTTCAGTCTCCTAATATATATATATTTTCAAGTAAAGTTCTTCAAAAGAGTATATCGCTCGATGTCTGCAGTACCTCACTGTCAGTCACTCCACTGGCTTCGCACAGCCTCCAGAATACATTTTAAAATCCTGACCCTAACATATAAAGCCCTCAATAATATCACAGCCTCTTATATCTCTGCTCTTGTCTCTAAATACTCTCCCAACCTCCCTCTTTGTTCTTTTAATGACTTTCTTCTGTCCTCCTCTCTTGTCACCTCCTCTCATTCCCGCCTTCAGGACTTTTCTCTTGCTGATCCTATTCTTTGGAACTCCTTGCCTTGCTCCAGTAGACTATCCTCCTGCTTCAAATCCTTCAAAACTTCACTAAAATATCATCTGCTTAAAGAAGCTTATCACCGTCAGCCGTAATTTACGCAAAATATATTGTACCTCACCTTTGTATACCTCACACATACCCTTTAGACTCTAAATTTGCCAGTTTTCAGTCTTGTTGGGTGCTTTAGAGAAAGCACTTTGTATGCTTGACTTAATAATAATAAGGGCCCTCCATTCTTTCGTAATTTGTTAAGATTGTTCTTTACTTGTATCTACCCTGTTTAGTGCTAGGGAATATGTCGGCGCATTTACAAATAAAGGTTAATAATAATGATAATAATAATAATATATAAATAAACTGTAAGTTTTCATTCTATGTATGTTTGATTTTAAGCTCCATTCTTTTTCAATGCGTTATTTTTTTTTTTTAATGTACTTAACCCCTGTAGCACGCTACAGAATATGTTGGTGCATTACAGATAAAGACTAATAATTATATATATATATATATATATATATATTGTAGCGGAACCCATCCCTGTTTTACCCTGTTTTATGATTATTTAATTCTTGGTTAAAATATGATCACATTGCTGTACTGTAGATATGTTGTTTTATGTTCTACAGAATATATTGGCTCAGAATATTAGCCAGGCTTTTGCAGACCTAGGCTAATAGATAATCCTGTTACAGAGATTCAAGAGATAAGAAAGTTGTAAAGGATCCTTGCATTTTCCAAAGTGTTTTCATTCTCAGATAAGAACAAAGAAGTGTAATTGAATCAATGTCTGATTGTATCAAAGTTGCCAGGGAGGTGTGACCCCCCTATTGTTCTCTTTATGTGTATTGTGTGTGGCCAAATATGGGCATGTGTATTACCTGTGGCCAAAGAGATGTATAAATATTTCTGCAATAACAAAATAAAGTCAGTATTCATTTGACTCCCAAATTGTGTGTCGTCCAATATGGGAGGTCGGGGATGGTGAAACTGTAGTGCCTCTTGGGTATTTTATCGTATACCAGCGGAGATTTTGGACTGCGTGTTCCTGCTCCGTTACATTTGTTGGCAAGTGGCGGGATTGTTCCCACGGTCAGAAGGACAGCTACAGGAGACACCATTCTGTGGAGTACAAATTAAGGGCAACGCTAGTATTCGTACAGCGCCCCTGGCTACAGCAGGATGGAACCGGCTAGTTTTCAGACAGCGTTCCATCATGAGGAGGAGGAGGCGGCCGCGGACTACAGGGATGCAGACAGAAAGGAACTCATGGTTACAGTACCTCGTATTACCCCACAGACTGAGTTTGGAAGAGAACTCCAAATCAGACTGGCCTTTTTCCCAGGTACGCTTCCCATGAAAACCTTGGAATGGTTAATGACAGATGTCCACAAATCCATAATGGAAAAGCAGCGGGCACGGGAGCGGTCCACCTTGGGAGCTGCTAACCCACCTCCCACCATTAACCCCCCCCCAGCACTGCGTCCGGGTGGTGGGAACTACCAAACCCCTCCACGGTACATCAGGTGCCACACGTGTAACCAGCAGGGTCACATGCAGAGAGACTGTCCCAGAAACAGAAACCGCTCCACGTGGAATACTCCAACTAATTCCACCTCCAAGCAGCAGTGTGTACCCCAGGGGGCCGAAGGTGTCGTCCTTCCCCCCCAGCGACAGTGTGTACCCCAGGGAGCTGAAGGTGTCGTCCTTCCTCCCCAGCGGCAGTGTGTTCCCCAGGGAGCCGAAGGTGTCATCCTTCCTCCCCAGCGGCAGTGTGAACCCCAGGGGGCAGAAGGTGTCGTCCTTCCCCCTCAGCGGCAGTGTGTACCCCAGGGAGCTGAAGGTGTCGTCCTTCCTTCCCAGCGGCAGTGTGTACCCCAGGGAGCTGAAGGTGTCGTCCTTCCTCCCCAGCGGCAGTGTGTTCCCCAGGGAGCCGAAGGTGTCGTCCTTCCTCCCCAGCGGCAGTGTGAACCCCAGGGGGCAGAAGGTGTCGTCCTTTCCCCCCAGCGGCAGTGTGAACCCCAGGGGGCAGAAGGTGTCGTCCTTCCCCCTCAGCGGCAGTGTGTACCCCAGGGGGCTGAAGGTGTCGTCCTTCCTCATCAGCGGCAGTGCGAACCCCAGGGGGCAGAAGGTGTCGTCCTTTCCCCCCAGCGGCAGTGTGAACCCCAGGGGGCAGAAGGTGTCGTCCTTCCCCCTCAGCGGCAGTGTGTACCCCAGGGGGCTGAAGGTGTCGTCCTTCCTCCCCAGCGGCAGTGTGAACCCCAGGGGGCAGAAGGTGTCGTCCTTTCCCCCCAGCGGCAGTGTGAACCCCAGGGGGCAGAAGGTGTCGTCCTTCCCCCTCAGCGGCAGTGTGAACCCCAGGGGGCAGAAGGTGTCGTCCTTTCCCCCCAACGGCAGTGTGAACCCCAGGGGGCAGAAGGTGTCGTCCTTTCCCCCCAGCGGCAGTGTGAACCCCAGGGGGCAGAAGGTGTCGTCCTTCCCCCTCAGCGGCAGTGTGAACCCCAGGGGGCAGAAGGTGTCGTCCTTTCCCCCCAGCGGCAGTGTGAACCCCAGGGGGCAGAAGGTGTCGTCCTTCCCCCTCAGCGGCAGTGTGTACCCCAGGGAGCTGAAGGTGTCGTCCTTCCTTCCCAGCGGCAGTGTGTACCCCAGGGAGCTGAAGGTGTCGGCCTTCCCCCCCAGCGTCAGTGTGTACCCCAGGGAGCAGAAGGGGCCGTCCTTCCTCCCCAGCGGCAGTGTGAACCCCAGGGGGCAGAAGGTGTCGTCCTTCCCCCCCAGCGGCAGTGTGTACCTCAGGGAGCAGAAGGTGTCGACCTTCCTCCACAGCGGCAGTGGGTACCCCAGGGGGCCAAAGGTGTCGTCCTTCCCCCCCAGCGGCAGTGTGAAACACAGGGGGCAGAAGGTGTCGTCCTTCCCCCCCAGCGACAGTTTACCCTAACCAGGGGAGACACCAATCTCCCAGACGGCGCAGATGGGACCGTGGTCTCTGCGCCCACAGCTTGTCCAGATCCCCAACTACCGTCACTGGGACAACCGGAGGAGGGGGTAAGTACAAATTCCCCTCCCCAGCTAACTTCTAATGTGGCCCCAGGGTTAACAGAGGAAATGTTAACCCCCACTGACCCCCACGTTTCCCTGGCTACTGAGCCGGAATATGTCCCAAGTACCCCAGCAGAAGAGCTGACAGCGGGGCAGAGTGCAGTCGGCCTCTGCCCTCCCTTTGTCCCTTGTACAGAGCAGGATGTCCTGCAGGTTATACCAGCAGAAGAGCTGGCATCAGGGCAGAGTGCCGCTGGCCTCTGCCGCTCAAGTCCCCTCAGCGTGTTGCCCCATCACCACAGCAAAATATCCAGGTACCTGGTTAGACTTCCCCCCAAAGGGGAGATGTGTGACGAAGTGCCCTTCGCCACTTTGGCTTGGAGAGGACTGTTTGCCAGCCTCCTGCCCTGCGACTATGGCCCTGGTACATATTGCCCTTTGGAACCAGTGTTCGGCCATACCAGAGTGTATGTCACTCATTCTGGCCCTTTACATACAGGGGGGTCATTCTGTACTTGACCTGTGTGAACCATGATACCCCAGATAACTGTGCCATGAAGCCCATTCATATAATGAAAGACTATGGGAAAGACTTTAGCTACATGGCAATTGAACTGTGTGAAGAGGATCTGAGCGCTATTCGGTGGTTTTGTGCGCTCAGATCCCAGCTATCTGGGGATATGGGAAATGTGAGTAAATGTGAATTGCAGTAATGCTGATGGGTTGTCAAACTAGAGAATTGACCAACAAATACTTTTGTCCGGACATCCCCAGGCCGATCCGTTGGGATCAGACCGTGTATGCCGGCTTATGGTCACGGGGGAGGTGTGTAGCGGAACCCATCCCTGTTTTACCCTGTTTTATGATTATTTAATTCTTGGTTAAAATATGATCACATTGCTGTACTGTAGATATGTTGTTTTATGTTCTACAGAATATATTGGCTCAGAATATTAGCCAGGCTTTTGCAGACCTAGGCTAATAGATAATCCTGTTACAGAGATTCAAGAGATAAGAAAGTTGTAAAGGATCCTTGCATTTTCCAAAGTGTTTTCATTCTCAGATAAGAACAAAGAAGTGTAATTGAATCAATGTCTGATTGTATCAAAGTTGCCAGGGAGGTGTGACCCCCCTATTGTTCTCTTTATGTGTATTGTGTGTGGCCAAATATGGGCATGTGTATTACCTGTGGCCAAAGAGATGTATAAATATTTCTGCAATAACAAAATAAAGTCAGTATTCATTTGACTCCCAAATTGTGTGTCGTCCAATATGGGAGGTCGGGGATGGTGAAACTGTAGTGCCTCTTGGGTATTTTATCGTATACCAGCGGATATTTTGGACTGCGTGTTCCTGCTCCGTTACATATATATATATATATATATATATATATATATATATATCAGAGAACAGTGGTCTTTTAATCAAACAACAGTGCAAACTTGGCATAATAGGGTAGGTTATCCACAGTCCTACAATACCCCTCAAACTACCTGCTGGGACTATTCCATGTAGTTTATTATATTCTACACCCCTGTAGACAATACAAACCTATAGATGTGTGACATTACCTGTATGTGCTCTCTCTGAACATAACATGATCACTGAAATGCCCTAACAAGCTACTTATTTTAATTATGCATTGATCGTTAATACAATTCCTATTTAGTAATATACTGTATAATAACAATATTCAATATCAAATTTGCTTTCATGCATTTAAAAGATCATGCTTTAAACATTAACAAAGTTGTGTTTTGCATGAAAAAAATATTAAGTAAAACCTCTTGAAATCCTATTAAAACTTAACAGGAAGTGCATAGAGCATACATATGTCTGTAGACATGTTTATTTGCAGGCAAATATGAGTCATAGATATATCTATATCAGTACTCATTGGCTGATAAATCACCAAACACCCACTTTCGGATGCAATAAAGAAAAATGCTTTTAATGTCCACTTACAGTATAGGGAGGGTGGGTGATGGACTGTCCCAACAGCAAAGCATTTCTAACACAACAAATCACCAGCCAATGGAGATCATTGTGTTGGTACATATTGTGTCTAGAAATTTAGCAGCTGCCTGCTAGACAAAACCTCCTCCACCAATTCACCTTATAGTGGGTGGAGACCAACCGTACATGAGTCTGAACATGGAAAGTACATTCATTTTGAGGGCACTGCAGTGGTCACCTAATCATTGTTGTTTGTGTTGTTCAGTCTTGTCTGACTCTCCGTGACCTCATGGACCGTAACACACCATGCTGATCCACTTGGTACTCATAGCAGATATACTGGAAAGGGTTGCCAGCTCCTTCTCTAGAGGACCACAGCATACAGCTCCTGTTTTTTCTGGATGGTCTCCCATTCCTGTACTAACCAGGCCCCTATGGCTTCAGGGTGGCGTGACCTTTAGGTTCCCTGACTGGAATCGAACCCAGGTTGCAGCAGTGGAAGCACCAAATCCTAACCACTGGACTAGCAGGGAACGTGGTCACCTAACTACTAAAGGTTAATTGCTAGCCTGTGGGAAACCAACTTTAAGCACTGTTGGTGGCAGTAATGTTCATATTTTTTGAGTGTGAGGCAAATATACTAAAAGCAGTGGCAGAGCTAGTAAATAGGAGGGGGCAGGCACAATTTTTTTTTGCACTTCCCAAACCCCCTTCTACGTAAAAAATAAAAATGATATATATATATTGGTCTGTGCCATAAGGAGCCGCAGGAGAAACACAGGAAGTTTGCTGTGGCCATAATAGGCAGTGGGGGCCACAGGGCCTGCAGGGGGCACAGTGGGTGCCTGGGGCCTGTTAGGGGCCACAGTGGGCCATAAAAGGCCTTGGGGGCCATAAGCACCCCACGGGGGCACAGGGCACCACGGGGATCACAGGAGACCCACAGGGGGCCACAGAGGGGCCGCAGGGGGCCACAGAGGATCTGCAGGGGCCACGGAAAGGACTGGGGGCCACAGAAGACTACAATTTGTTGCAGATAAAAACATTTTTTTATCTCATGCGGCATATGTGTGAAATGCGACGTCATCAAAATGTCACATCTTAGTACATGTGGCAAAATACATTCCTGTTACATTTGCTGACGAGGACACACCACTTCAATGCAATTGTACATCCATATAAGCCATATTCAACACCAGTTCATTCATTTAAAAAAGGGAAAAAAAAAATTCTAAACACACTTTTTCATCTGCAATATTTAAAAACTGCACTTTCAACATCGCTTCAATTCAAAATTATTCCGATTATCAATGGGGCAGGAATAGTTGATCTATTTGATGTTGTTAAATGATGATATAAAACAAGACACCTAAACTACTGCTGAATAATGTAATACGTTTTCCAAGGTGGCCACTGCCTAGAGGAAATGACATCCGTATCAGGTCAGTTCAGTTCCTCATCCCTCTTCTTCATTCTATCTTTCAACATTTTTAAATTGAAAATAGATCATAATGAAATATTTAACAGTTGTTATGTCCTCTTGACCTTGATTACAACACAGTGAGATGACCGGGTTAAATAGGAGTTTTCACAACATCTGAATTATGTATCATACACATGCTGTAGGTGGGTCTCTTTATACAGTGATTAGTGTGAAGTTTAACATTTTCTGATCCAGATATTTTGTACCAAAATATATATATTACCGGTATATATATATATATATACTTACTGTATTTATATATATACTAGCCAGGAAATGCTGTTTGCCAGACAATGTAAGGCTTATGGTCCTCTGAGTACCTTGGGCGCTCATTGCGAGCCTCTAACAGAGTGCCTTCGGCGCTCAGAGGACCAAAAGCTTTACATTGTCTGTAAGGCTTTTGGTTGTTTTTGGATGTACGAGCTTCGTCCGTTAACTTCGTATTTTTGCGGCATCGTATTTTTTTTTCTAAGTCTAGCGGCTCGTATTTTTTTTTTCAAAATCCCTGCTTATGTGGTTTTTTTTATAGTGAGAGTGAGGCGCCGTAGAGCCTTAACCTCTGCAAATGCTGCCCCTCGCTTTGGGAGGGTCCGCATTTGTGGCCTGCAATGAGCCTTCAGCCCATTGTAGCGGACGTTAGAGCCTCCACCTCCGCAAATGCGGTCCTCGCTTCGCGAGGTCCGCATTTGCGGCCAGAACTGCGCAAAGCGTGACGACGACTCGCAGTTTGACAATTATAAAATGTGATATATATATATATACTAGCGACTTTCCCTCAACCTCTCTCCTCAACCCCCTTCCTCAATCTTAGCCCCCCTGTTCAACCTCAACACCCCATCCTCATCCTCAACCCCCCATCCTCAATTCCCCCTCCTCAACCCCCCATCCTCAACCCCCCTCCTCATCCTAATCCCCCTTCCTCAACCTCCCTCCTCAACCCCCCTCCAAAACCTCAACCCCCCTCCTCAACCTCAACCCCCCATCCTCATCCTCAACCCCCCTCCTCAACCTCAGCCCCCATTCTCATCCTCAACCCCCCCTTCCTCAATCTCAACCCCATCCTCATCCTCAGCCCCCCCATTCTCATCCTCAACCCCCCTCTTCCTCAATCTCAACCCCTATCCTCATCCTCAACCTCCCCATCCTCAACCCCCCCCGTCCTCAACCCCCATCCTCATCCTCAACCCCCCATCCTCAACCCCCCATCCTCAACCCCCCATCCTCAACCCCCCATCCTCAACCCCCCCCATCCTCATCCTCAACCCCCCATCCTCATCCTAACCCCCCCCATCCTCATCCTAAAACCCCCTCCTCAGTTTACCCCTCTTCATCCTAAACCCCCCTCCTCACTTTACCCCTCTAAATACCTCCCCCTCCCTTACCCCTCACTTACCTCCATCTGCAGCTGCTCCTCCGCTCTTCCAGGCCCCTTCCTGCGTCTTGACCTGGCCAATGCTAATGACGTGGCGCGCAAGTGACATCACGTCATTAGCAAAAGCCAGGCCCCGACGTTAGAGAGACACGGGGGGTTAGAGAGACACGGGGGGGGGGGGGGGGGGGCGAGAGGGCCCTTTTCAGTCTTAAAAAAAGGGCTTAAAAACTCGGCTTATACTCAAGTATATACGGTATTTGATTAACATACACCACACAGCATTAGCTCACTTACAATTTCATTGCTGTCATTTTTTAACAGGCAATATTCTAGTAATTCTCATAATCACAGTATGATTCCTGTGTTGGGTGCTATGCAACTATATTACACCTAAGTGTATTTTTGTTAAAATGGGTAAAAAATTATTCCACATTACTACTTACTCTGCTATAGAGACTGTTGACAAAACAAGTTTAGCATATTAACTCCACTTCATTACTAAAAGATCACTATTTTATGCTACGTTGAAACCTATCTTAAACCGTTTGAATGAAAGTTAATAACACCATTGTGCACCACCATGTAGAGGCTTGACAGTTGTGTGGGAAAGTTGTTTCACCATTTCCATCTGATGAAGAATTGATTTTGATATTGCCATTTGGGGATTTGCTCCTTGAATTCCTTCGATAAGAATCTGTACAGATAAAAATGTTCAGCATGTGCCTGATTTTATTTTGACTTCTATGAGATGTGTGAGTGGTAAGTGTTATTATCACTGATATATAAGAAGTCCTCACGCTGATTATATTTTGTTAAAAAGTATTACAACACCCATAATAGTCTCATACCCACTCTTTACAGTTTATATCTGTTCCTTTATTCTGTAACCTAAATAATAATTGATCTAGAAAAGGAAGTTTTAGGTGGGAAGGTGGGATTTGAATTCAACATTCCATATCAATAACAGGACCTTCCAAATGTTTTGCATTGTGTTCAAATGTTTTTGACATGTACTTAACCCTTTTATAGCTCTACGGAAAATGTTGCCTTGATTCCTTGCTCAGCCTTCACAGCTGGTTCTAACATAGCTAAACATGGATATAGTGTATGGGAGCCCACAAAAACGACAAAAGCCCTAATTACAAATACTCAATAACTCAACTAATTTAGCAGCAATTTCAAATGTTATAGAACAAAGTCCTCTAGGAGTTGGGTGACCAGTATCAATAAGTGCCAGCCAAGAGTGGAAATAAATAAATGTTTGCTCAAAATGGCAGTTTGAAGGCACAGAGTATTATATCCAATGTCTGTGCAATTCTTTGTTCAACAGCAGGGGATTTTATACCCCCAGAATAAAGGAACTGTTAGCTGATATATTTTTATACATTGATTGGTAAGGCATATAATTGTCCATTTGGGTGTTAACATTTAAATTTGACTTTGCTAAAGTTAATATTGTTCCTTTTTATGATTGGTTACACATTATCATCTCAAAAGCTGACTTAATTGGTCCAAAGCTAACTTTCTGGGCTGTCGGTCACTGTGCGTGTCAAAGCCTTATCAATATACTCATGGTTCTTGCACAGCGAACTCATATTTTAGTACATTCCACACAATTATGTCTCGCGCATTCTTCAGCTGCAGTCACATAACTTGTATTGTTGTTGATGTTTAGTCGTTTCCGACTCTCCATGATCCTATGGACCATAGCACGGCAGGATCGTTATGTCTCTGATTGTGCTTATTCATAAGATTGTCTTGGCGAAGATACTGGAGTGGGTTGCCTGTTTCTTCTCCAGTGGACCACTATTTGTCTGACATCTCTGCTATGACCTGCCCATCTTGGGTGACCCTACATGGTATAGCTCACAGCTTCATTGAAGTACACAAGCCCCTTCACCATGACAAGGTAGTGATCCAGAAGGGGAACTTGTATTATTAAGACCTTAAAGTTACTTATGGTCATTACTTAATGCATGCCTTATCACAAAAAGGAGATCCCTTTTTTTAACCCTCTATTTTATGGGGTAGAGCTTTTCTGGTGACTTCGGTGGCCCTTTAACTTTTTTAGTGTAGTGTGTGAACATGCCCCTCAATTTCTAGTTGTTGTTCAGTCACTCAGTTGAGTCCGACTCACCGCAACCTCATAGGTCGCAGCACACCAGACACATCTTATGTCTGATTTTGCAACTCCATAAGGTTTTCATGGCAAAGATATTGGAGTGTTATGCCACTTCCTTCTCCAGTGAATTACATTTTCTCTGACCTCTCAGAGCTGACCTTCCCATCTTGGGTAACCCTACATGGTATAGCTCACAGCTTCATTGAGGTACACAAGCCCTTTCCCCACCACATGGTAGTGACCCAGAAGGAGTATCATTTCTAGTAGAGTGCAAGTTTTATTCTGGATTACTGCATTCAAACACCTACTTTATTAGAAGCCCATCACAGTTCTGGCTGTGAGAATTTTTCTGTAATTTCTGCTTTAAAATACAAATTTCAGTAATGTAAAAAACTATTGCACTGCACAGAGGAAATGCTGAAATATTAATGTAATTGTAGTAATTTGGAAAAAACAGCAAACTTCATCAACAGACCTCAGAAATGTAATGAATCTAACAAGAAATGTATTTTCACCAGTATTTAAAATGTTGACTGAATCAAACAGTGCATAAACTATACTTGCAGTTTTAATTAAAAGAAAAACTGATAAATTACTAAGATTTTGATGTTTACAAGGTGGTTATCTGTTAAAGGAAGTTTTTTTTAACGTGCAAATAATCACAGTTGAAACGCTTTATGGATTTATATTATCATAAATAGAAATTGTGGCAGAAATAGTTTGTCTTGATAAAAAAATGATCTCTCTTCATACGTGACAAACTAAATCAGAATCATTAAACTGCGTAGTTCAATCAGATACTGAAAGAGGAGATTAGTACTGCAAATGGTGGAAAATGTATAAATATGATTACATTATCAATTTTAAGTCAGTCTCAATGTTTCTTCATGCAGTAGATGTGGATTCTCAATCTATTAAACAGCACCGTTTGTAAGATGAAACCGGACAACATCGTTTTAGCAGATTGTATTTCGGGGGCAATGGTGTGTTTGTTGAGACCAGCAAGGCTCAGGCCTAGGCCAAGACATTTTCAAGAGGCAGCAGGCAACATTAAGTTTCCGGTACAATTGAATGTAATAATGTGTGTAAAGAAATGTCTATACTTTCTGGCCTCAAGTATACCTGACCCTTCTGATAGGGATAGAAAGCATCAGTCTAGGATTTCAGTATTTTTCTGCTGAACACAGGTACGGGAATGACCAATTCACCTGGGAAAATCAAAGAAATCCAGCACTGTGTCTGCCACTTCAGGACCAATGTTTTTTACTTCTGTAATAAATGTACATGCCTCTGAATATACCCCAGCTTGCATTCCCTGTTGTCAGTAATGTCTCCTAACTCTTCCATACAGTTCTATAGCTCCTTCTAGGCTAAAATCTCCATCACTATTAGCCCTATGTCCCAAAATATCAGAAAAATAAAAAAAAATTATACTATATTATAACTATGGGGGGGGGGGGGGGGGGGGCACTACTACCAGGGGGATCATTATGGACCCTCCAAAAAAAAAACTAAACAAATACAATAAACTTTAAATGTCATTAAAGAAAAAAGTTACATAAAATAAATAAATAAAAAAATAATAATTATAGAAAAATAAAAAAAATACTACTTTTGTAGGGGGGCAAATTCTACTTTCTCTTACTTTGACGATCATTGACATCTTGGTCCTTAGTCTTCTTTGCCCTGGATAAGCTTGTGTTGCTTGAAGAAGATGGCTCGTCTATCTTGATTGAAGGCCCTCAATTCACCATAGCCATTTAAAGCACTTTGCAGATGTCTTTGCCACATGAAACAGATATTAGTTAGTATTATCTTTGCAATTGAAATGGAAAAATGATATTATGATTTTTAAAGGTGTGGCCTAGATTTCCAGACATTTTTTGTGTGTCAATTACTTGTTTCTGACTCTCTGTGACCTCATGGACTGTAACACACCAGGACATCTTTATGTCCATGGTCATGCTGATCCACTTGGTATTCATGGCAGTGATACTGGAGCGGGCTGCCAGCTCCTTTTCCAGTGCGCCACAGCATACAGCTCCTGGTATTCCAAGGTGGTCTCCCGTCCAAGTACTGATAAGGCCCAACCCTGCTCAGCTTCAGGGTGGTGTGACCTCTTTGTTCACTCACTGGAATTGAACGCAGGTCGCAGTGGTGAATGCACCGTATCCTAACCACTGGACCACCAGGGAACCTGTTTCCAGACATATTCCATAGTATATATTTATTTCATGTCCAATATTTACTATTTCTAAAGAGTGTATAAAATCTTAGTACAGTAAACTCCCCATTATCTGGAGCCTATGGGGACTCTCTATTGCCGGATAACTGTAGTTGCCGTTAATCGGGAGTCCCTGAATGTAAGGGTCTAAACGACCCTTAAACCACCCAAATCCCCTCAAAATGCCTTTAAAAAGCATTAGCACTTAAACTGGGCCATTTAGGGCCCAAAGAAATAATTAGAAAAAAAGTTTGCATTTTTTTGCAGTTTCGAACTGCCGGATAGTGCCGGATAGTGCCGGATAGTGCCGGTTATGCCGGTACTCCCATTTAGAGTTTTTAGAGTTTTGAAAATGGGGAATTGATGCCAGTGCCAGTTGCTTGAGAGTGCCGGTTGGTTAGGTGCCAGAATAACCAGGAGTTTACTGTATATGACTTCTCCTAGTTAAGTGCAAACAAAAAGAAGACATATATTCTTTATACTAATCTTACACAATGGTGTTGTTACAGTAATGGTATAGAGGTAAATATGAAAAACAAGGGTGTGTCTAGATATATTTATATTATAGTTCCTCTTTAAAGTGTTACTTTTTTGCCCATTGCACATATGTTGTAATTTTGTTATTTATCTAATTGCGCACTGCACCCAATCTGATCCAGATATTGGTAGGCATGACTGGGAGGGATCCTCCAGTATGGAAAGATATTAAAATGCTTACAAAATGAAACAGAAATCATTGTATAAAATACCACTTCCTCAAGTACAAACGGCGCTTGGCCTCTGTATTAATTGGTTGCATTATTTGTACATACTAGCCAAAAATAAAGATCCAGTGAAATAATATAAGACTACAATTTCTTATCATTTGGAGACTTATGATATTTAAGTTTTTTTTTTTTAGATGGTATTTAAATTATTATCAAAATAGCAAAAATTTATTAAAGAACCACATTGATTATATTTATATACAGCCGTATTAAATTGCAATTCAGCAAATTCTAAAGGGCTCTATATAAGCACATAGCATATTTTTTTACAGAATTTTTTCGTTAGTGAAGACCTTGCTTTTGGATAGAGGTTCACTAACTAAAAATGTCTGTAAAAATAATATGCTCTGTGCTTATATAGAGCCCTTTAGAATTTGTCGAATTGCAATTTAATAAGGCTGATAAAACTTAATTTTAGAATGTAAAAACAATAATACAACCTCTAAAAATTTTTTTATATGCAAGTAGTTGGGTGTGGAATCTACCATTTTGGTCTCCTGAAGGGGATGTTATCCTGGAAGCTTATATCTGCACAATGAGGGTCTGACAGTGATCTCAGCACAACTAAAGGGAAGCTCATTAGTTTACAAGGACACACTCAACTGAGAAAGTCACAGACAGTAGCAGGCAAGAACACAATATGAATCCATGCAGTCCATTTTTTTTGTTCTAATATAATTATATAAATATTACTATAAAGTTTAGTTGTTCAAAATACCAGAGAAAGAGGTGAAAAACAAATAATACACTATATATATATATATATATATATATATATATATATATATATATATATATATATATATATAAATAGATTTTGCAATAGCACATTAAATAGTGTTTACATGAAATATTAGTTAATAGAGATTTACATAAAATATTTTTAGAAACAAGTTTAGAGCGATATAGAGCGGAACCTCTCTGTTCCTCAGCCCCTATATTAGCCCCTATATTAGCCCCTATAAATGCCAAAGCCCTTCAACGCGCGTCTCACAAGGAGCGCCAAAGATGCTCATAGCACACAAACTACACCAGGGGACAGCCTTGCAATAAGCGCAAAAGGAGATCAGCACGGACTTTGCAATCACAGCAAAAGCCTCTGATAACAAAAGATACACCAACCAAGAGGCTCACAATAAGTGCCGAGGGCGCTCATTGTGAGCCACGCGATGAGCGCCATAGGCACTCAGCTCGAGGTTTGCAATTAGCGCCGAAGGATCTCAGACCACCAAAACATTTACTGTCTGTGCCAAACAGAATTACCTGCCTTACAATTTTATTTCCCCGTCATTTTTGACGGGCAAGTCGCTAGTATATACAGTGCCTTTCAAAAGTATTCACCCCCCTTGACTTTTTATGTATTTTGTTACATTACAGCCTTAAATTCAATGTTTTGTTAATCTGAATTTTATGTGATGGATCAGAACACAATAGTCTAAGTTGGTGAAATGAAATGAGAACAATATATACATAAAACTATTTTTTAGAAATAGAAATCAGAAAATTGGCATGTGCGTATGTATTCACCCTTTTTGTTATGAAGCCCATAAAAAGCTCTGGTACAACCAATTACTTTCAGAAGTCACATAATTAGTGAAATGATGTCCACCTGTGTGCAATCTAAGTGTCACATGATCTGTCATTACATATACACACCTTTCTTGAAAGGCCCCAGAGGCTGCAACGCCTAAGCAAGAGGCACCACTAACCAAACACTGCCATTAAGACCAAGGAACTCTCCAAACAAGTAAGGGACAATGTTGTTGAGAAGTACAAGTCAGGGTTAGATTATAACAAAATATTCAAAGTTTTGATGATCCCCAGGAGCACCATCAACTCTATCATAACCAAATGGAAAGAACATAGCGCAACAGCAAACCTTCGAAGAGACAGCTGCCTACCAAACCTCAAGGACCAGGCAAGGAGGACATTAATCACAGCGGCAGCACAGAGACCTAAGGTAACCCTGGAGGAGCTGCAGAGTTCCACAGCAGAGACTGGAGTATCAGTACATAGGACGACAATAAGCCGTACGCTCCAAAGAGTTGGGCTTTATGGCAGAGTGGCCAGAAGAAAGCCATTACTTTCAGCAAAAAACAAAATGGCCCGTTTCGAGTTTGCGAAAAGGCATGTGGGAGACTCCCAAAATGTATGGAGGAAGGTGCTCTGGTCTAATGAGACTAAAATTGAACTTTTTGGCCTTCACATCACATCACCCAAAGAATACCACCCCCACAGTGAAACATGGTGGTGGCAGCATCATGCTGTGGGGATGTTTTTCATCAGCCGGGACTGGAAAACTGGTCAGAGTTGAGGAAAAGATGGATGGTGCTAAATACAGGGATATTCTTGAGAGAAACCTGTACCACTCTGTGCATGATGTGAGGCTAGGACGGAGGTTCTCCTTCCAGCAGGACAATGACCCCAAACACACTGCTAAAGCAACAGTTAAGTGGTTTAAGGGGAAACATGTAAATGTGTTGGAATGGCCTAGTCAAAGCCCAGACCTCAAGACAATAGAAAATATGTGGTCAGACTTAAAGATTGCTGTTCTCAAGCACAAACCATCCAACTTGAAGGAGCTGGAACAGTTTTGCAAGGTGGAATGGGCAAAAATTCCAGTGGTAAGATGTGGCAAGCTCATAGAGACTTATCCAAAGCTACTTGGAGCTGTGATTGCCGCAAAAGGTGGATCTACAAAGTATTGACTTTAGGGGGGTGAATAGTTATGCACATTGACTTTTTCTGTTATTTTGTCCTATGTGTTGTTTGCTTCACAATAATAAAAAAAAAACATCTTCAAAGTTGAGGACATGTTCTGTAAATCAAAGTATGCAAATCCTTAAACAATCCATATTAATTCCAGGTTGTGAGGCAACAAAACACGAAAAATGCCAAGGGGGGAGAATACTTTTGCAAGGCACTGTATATATATTGTATAACATTTTTGCTAATTTTTATATATTGAGTAGCTTTAAGGTGATATCCTTCACACTAAGACATAGAGAAAACAGTGTCCTTTGAATTGATGCCATTTGCTTCATCAACATAAAAAAGACAGCAGTCTTTCGACACCATATACATTTCTTCAAAGCACCAATCCCTATTACCCTCTATCAATACAATAAGTGTGTCTCGCTTTTTTACACAAATGTAATACCTATATATTTTTTCACCCATGCCATTTACTTTCTTAATTGATTTTGATTCACTAGAGTAAACTATGGTTTTGAGTAACGCTTTTAGGGTCTCGAGGTCATGAGTAGGAAATTATTAAAATACGCATGTTGGTCAGTTTTCTTTGTAAAGGTTTTAATATAACACACAATACATCCAAACTAAAGAAATACTTAATATTAAATTCATTCACATGAATTTTCAATCAATTTCTTTTTAGTATCAAGGGAAATGTAAAAATACACTACGCCAGTTAAGAGCTTGTCACCATAGTTTCTCATTTGATATAATGTAGTTCTTTAGAATGACCAGTAAGTAAGTTAAATGCACAATTGCCCAGTGTCAGTATAATCGGAGCTGTATAGTATACATTTCAAATGATGTAAAACTAAATTAAAGCTCAGTATAGGTTATTTCACTAGGGACGTCTTGGCAATGAAGGATAATAAAAATCAGGCTGTTCTAATTTCCTTTGAACAACTGAACATATACAGGCCATTATTTCCTGTAATCTATAGCCCCCCAACACAGGTACGCGTTCCAAGTTAAATTGCCCGAGCCAAAACTGACAGAATGAAACATATACGGAAACAAAAACTTTAATTATTAGACTCATTTAGGTAAAGATATTGTTTCACTAAACACGTATTTTTTGCAGCTAAAGAGGTCTTATATTTTTATTATGAGCTAGAATTTGGAGTGTGTTCGCAAAATTGTTCTGTTGTTGACATATAATTTAGAAACATAGATTTAATGGCAGATAAGAACCAGTTGGTCCTTCCGTCATGCCAACTTGTGTGAAGAATTTGGCATAAAGATTGCAAATATGGTATAATGTAATAAAAAAAAAAGTGATGTTTCAATTGAATGCTATTGGAAACGCATATTCTTCAAGTAAATTTACACTGAAGTTTGTAACTTGTACATGTCAATCTGTATAGGTTATTATTTTAATTTACAGGGTGATGAATTCCCCCTGGGGGTCTGCCTGCATCATTTTCAGTCCAATCCTTCTGGCACTGAGAAGAGTGAGTGCGTGCCGACCACACAGAGTAATTAATTGAATTTAACATGATGAAAATGAGATAAAATACCAGGGGCCACATTAAATTCCAAGCCCGTAACTCAATTGCAGACAGCCGAATGTCTGCGAGTGTGTTGCGTGCTTCCGTTGGTCTCCGATTGTGATGCTATTCAATTGCTCAAGGCCGCAAGTTACCATGCACTGATTCAAGGCAGTTCAGGGCGGGAACATGATCAATTCAGCAAACCCGTAACCGCCCATTTAGAATCAGCCAAAAGAAAACGTCTGAAAACATGGAAATTACATGTCAATCAATTAGATTTGGGGGTCCGATATGCAATCAGACTCGCAAATCCCAATAAAAAAGAATGATGAAAATGAATGCCAATACTGTTCTAGTCCATATGGGTGGCCTGATATGTATTAACTCGAGATCGATTTAACCCTGAAATTGTATAAAAATAATTAAAATTTCCGGCCAATTTGCGGGCTTAAGACTGTAGTGCAATTAATTCTAATGTCTATCATCGCTTTCCCCGTTATTTACAGTGCAGTAGTGATTTTTTATTTGCAGTTACAGTGCTATGAATAGGTGTTTAACCCCCTTGCAGGTCCTCTCTAGCACTCGTAGGATTTTTTCCTTCATTTGCCGTTTACGAGTGTGAAAACATTTGTGGGCTTGGGAAATTGAGCAATTGAATAGCGATTTCAGATTTTTGCCTTGCGAAAGCGACAGATCAAAAGCTTCTGGAGGCTGTAAGTTGCAAGGTTAACCATCGCCCGTAACTCGGAAGCCGCTCCAAGCCTGCAAAAAGACACCAATTGAATAGTAAAATAGCTTGCAACTTCACTTACGGCCACCGGATCTCCTGAAACCTCAATTAAATGGAGGCCAATGTTTTGTGGGTAGCCCAGAATGGTTGATTGAAAGGTGAAACAAAAAAACCTCAATGTAAGTTTGCTGTAAGAAAATGTATTTTTAAAGAGATAAAATACTTGTTATCACCCATAGTTTTAAATTATAAGATATTCAAACCTATGCTATGTCTATTTAATAAATACTCAGGAGAGCGGTGAATTCCTTTACTGTGTTCATCCCTATCAATTACAAAATATTGATCATATATAACATAATAAAGTCAGTACATATAATGGAATTGGGAGAAACATAAAGAGAAAAAAAAACAAACACAGGTTCAACAGAATAATCAAAGGTGAAATATAGCACACCAGCTTCTATTAAAATAGGAAACACTCACTGAATATTATTATTATACTCTATTTATAACACAGCAACATATTCTGTAGTGCTATTCTGGGATTAAGTACAAGGCAAAAGCACATTGCAAAAGAATGGAGGGTCCTGTCTTTGAGCTTTAAATCAAACGTACATAGTGCTTTTTTCCAAAGCATGACACAAGACTGAAAACTCTCAACCTTACAATCCATAGGGTTTTGGTGTGACACAGGAGGGTGATAGGTGCAAGATGGCAGTGTGAAGTCAAAAGGTTCAAGCAAGTGTAGGTGATTCTGAGTTGCTCTGTAGATTGTGGGTGTGAGTAATATAATATTCAATTAGATAGTCTAGTGAAGTGAGGCAAGAAGTTCTATAGAATAGGGGCAGCACAAGAAAAGTCCTGAAAACAGGAGTGAGAGGAAGTGATAAGAGAGGAAGAAGGCCATTATCACAGCGAAAAGGGTGGTTGGGGAGTACTCTGAGACAAAGACAGATATATAAGGGGATTGTTGTTGGGGGCTTTATATGTTGAAGTCTTATTGTTATTATTTTATGTAAGAACTGTCCATGGTCTTCTTGCTTATCACTGTGAGAGGTCATCACAGACAAAGTCATTAGAATAGAGTGTTGATCTTTTTATAATTAAATGACACTTGTTTGTCAAGTATGTACCAAACTAACAATATCATCATCTGTGTAAGCCATGGACATCCATTTTTGGGCTAAATCTGAATTTTTAAAGACTGTTTATGAGTAAAGGAATATATTTTGTGCTTGTTACATCACATCCTAAGAACTAAATGATGGGAGTGTGTGTTTGTAGTTGTGAGTGGAGGGAGGGTTGGGGCGAGGGAACAAACAGAAATCTAAAACCTTTGTTTGATAATAGAATAAGATTGAAATTAACAACACACCCCTTCCACTTCACTGGCCCAGAAGTAGACATCTTAAATCATTCAATGCAACCAGAAATCTAAATGAACCACCCACACAAACAACTTCCACCAACCGTGGATCCCTCCAAGGTCCTCCAGCGGCATCAAAATGTATTTTCTTCTAATTAAAAGATAGCACTATGATTTGTCCTGCTTAATTATGTATATACATATATATATATATATATATATATATATATATATATATATATATATATATATATACTAAGATTCAAATACAATTCTACAAAATTAAAAAGATGTCACTCCAAATCAACTGTTTTTTTTAATTATTAATAAACTTCATGAAGAACTAGCTAAACATTGTCAGTCTTATTAAATTGGGATTCGGCAAATTTAAAAGGGGTCTATATAAGCACATAGCATATTTTTTTTTATAGAAGTTTTTAGTTCGTGAACTTTTATCCAAAAGCAAGGTCTTCACGAACTAAAAACTTCTGTAAAAAAATATGCTGTGTGCTTATATAGAACCCTTTTAAATTTGCTGAATCGCAATTTAATAAGTCTGTGTACTAGCAATTTAATTTTAATGTGAATAATACCTGAGAAAATCTGCATCGTTTCTGCTATATTCATATGCAAATGAATGGCTCCATAATGCTAATTAACTGCTTGGTTGGTGTTTTAATTAAGTTTTCATTCTGTTTGTAGGTCTCTGTGTTGGCAGGCAAAATCAAGCACCCTTGATGCATTGATATCCCCTTCCCCAGCCTTATCAAGGTCTATAAGCCACACATTACTATAAAAGAGCTACACAATCAATGCTGAATATTTAAGAATTGTTTTACTATAGAGGGAAAAATAGGTAAAATAATATATAGACAGTTTTTAATGCTCTATAAGACAAAACTAGCTTGATGTTTGGGTGATAACACCCCTTTAAAACTCAACTATATAACCTATCCCCCGCTCATGAACACTGCTTCTATGAAAATGCATCTTTCTTGAATTTTCTGTAATCAATTAATATTTTGGGGGCCTTCTATCATCCTCCCGTCTCTCAAGCTACACATAATAAAAGAATAAAGTCTTTCTTTGAATTAATTATAAAATTCTTCTTTTAGCATTTCACTATAACAATATATAAATATTCTTACTTGCATTAAATGAAATATTACACATTTGCTGAATTAATATGACTAAAATGAACATAATTTTACATTTGTTTTGATTTTTTTAACAATATAATTGATTTACCCTAAAATGACAAATTATTTTGCAAAAGTCAGGTCCTAATCCCACTTCTGTAATTTACTAAAAGTCATTTCCAGGGAATTACAAACAATTCAATACCATTGATTCTATATAACACTTTGTTTCCCTAAGATTCCTGATGTAGATAAATACAAATTAGTGTCAGTTAATTTAATAATTGTATTTTATATGCATGCAAGCTCAATAATACTTTGTTGTCTCTAATGAATATGGATGAATTCATTGTTTTGCTCGAACCTATAGTTTCATACTCCTACTCACTTGCATCAGTCATGAAATAAATGGGATAATTTCTTCAAATGTTTCCTGATGTGTTAGAGACAAATACTAGCAGAGACCGGTGAATACTTTGTAAGTGGCCATTAGTCAATAATGGTACATAATTGTCTGTCTCGCTGCCTGTCTTTTTCTCTGTCTCTGTCTGAATATGTCTCTCACAGATTCTATCTACAACTCTTTTTGTCTGATCCTGTATATCTGTTTCAGTCATTGCAATTTATTGATAGCTTGCAGGTGGTGCCAGCATTGAGGCCCCAAGGTAAGCGTATATATGGAGCACGCCCACATAAACTTCCCACTATTTCCATGCAATTCTTCCCACGCTACTGGCAGGTTTCTTACTCAGAGGCTTGCAGGGGCTCTACTCAATGGGTAAATACCCGAAGCAAGGAGTTACCTAAATTAAACTTCACACTTCAGTGTATCATTGAGCCATTCATATGGAAAAAAAAATAACAACCAGGACCCCTTTTTAGCCCTTGCCAATCTTAGTGAATTTTGGTCACTATAAGAACTTATATGATATATGGACTCAACCACTACCAAAAAAACAATATAGAGGTGCTCAATCAGAGAATTGAGTTACCTTAATTGGTTAGTTCTATGGACATGATAATCCATGCAGAGAGTATCCTCTTTTAGCTCACTTGTGCCCTTCACAGTGAGAAATATCCTGTTGTATATCAGTCTGGTCTCACTCAATAGAGAGAACCAATCCCGAAATACCAGGCAATTCTACCATGAACAGGAGAAACAGCAAGTCCCAGATATATGTTTCAGTCTTTATTGGGACTCATCAGTGGGATGTAGCTGATAACTCCCCAAGGAACAGTGAGCAAGGAGTCCATGTCTGGAGACTCCTATCACCCTTAGGGAGACTAAGTCCCAAGGGTAATTTGAATAAACAAAAGAGCAAATTAGAGGTGCTCAATCAGAGAACAAACTAACCTCAATACCTTGTCTCATATATTGAAAAAATAACAAGAAGCAACCCACTTCTTAGCCTTTGCAAATACTTGGTCACTATAAGCACACTAAAATGTTTACTTATATGACCTATGGATGCAACCACTAGCAACCAATGTCCCACCCATCTATTTTAATGTTTGTATAAAACAAATATGTTTGAAATACCGATTAGGTATAAAGAACACGGAAATTGGTCCCAATAATGGAAAAAAATACTATTTATCATTTGTAGTGAGAATGCCATTGTGGCTTCTCAACCAATCCCATACCTTATATTATTTCCCATGATGCCCTATTATTATTATTATTGTTTATTTGTAACGCACCAACATATTCTGTAGCACTATACATGGGCAAACCAATAACATTATTATCATGTTGCAAAGGATAGAGGGTCCTGTCTTTGAACTTAGAATCCAGTGTCCAAAGTGCATCCCCAAAGCACCTTGCAAGATTGAAAACTCACAAACTTAAAGTCTAAAGATTGACTTATACTCTATTATTTGATTCACACTGGAAAGCAGAACTGGCACAAAAAGGAGAAGGTGTTTTGTATGTCAAAGTTTCACAGTAACTTTTAAAGGGACTATTTAGGTATTTTTTTGTAATATATTGTAAAATATATAAATGTTTTAACTAGGTGTCAATTACATTTATCCTCCACAATAAAATTGTGAAATATACAGTTAATTTGCTTCTAAGAAGCCCCCATAATAATAGATTATCGTGTTCTTTATGGTCCCCCTGTCTTCCAGTTCTCTCTCATGTAGGGTGTCATGTTTTACAGCTGAGACCTAAAGCAATGCCCACAGGGTGGGGCTTCACACTACCAGTGTCTTATGGTGCTCAGACATACAGCATGTCATTGTCTGCATGCAACAGTGCAGTATGAGACACTTGTGTGAAGTCCTTCACTGTTCACGTGGCTTTAGGATGCAGCTGTTAAACATGGCACCCTACATGAGAGAGAACGGGAAGACAGGATGTTCCAGAAGGTGAGAAATGGTTATGCTGGAGGCTTCTTAGAAGTATGATAAGAACTGAAGAGGTTAACATTAATGAAGTCACCTATAAATCAACAAAAATGTCTAGAGAATCCCTTTAATTTTCTTTAATATTCTGTACAAAGATTTAATTTGCACGTTTTGGTTTACAATGTCAGAATAAAGATTATTTACATTTAAATTGCCATCTAAGATACAGTAGTCTTATATTACCCTGACAGGGGGGATGGGAGGAACCTTGGTTTCAGGTAACACCCTTTTTAAGTTTATTGAAAGACTTCCAATTTGAATAACCCCAATACAATAGAACTGATTGGAGAGCAAGTCCAAGTAGGATAACCATCCCATTCAGACTTCAAGTGAACTATCAGTCCAAGATGGAAGCTCCCATGAATCTAAAGAAGTTTGCCAAATTAAGGTTCTTTTTTTTGTAAAAACATCTTTATGCTCAGGGCTTACATAGGCACTATAGATTTTACTTCACAAATATATGAAGATGTAAACAAACTGCAATTGTCTCTTAAAGGGCAGTTGTGGTCATTTTATGTATCTACATGGTGTTTTGAATAACAAAACTTTACAAAGCAACATGTTTTGTATTAAACCTAATTAAAACACTGAATCAAAGTTCCTGCAACTTCAGAGAGTTGATCAGCAGAAAGCAAAATGGCAGCTTCCAGAACAGTATTAAAGAAAATAACTTAAAGGCTACAATAGATTTTTACATTTTCACTTTTTACTATTTTCAAGTGTAGTTCTTCAAGTGAAATATACGACTAATGTGATCATTTAATGGGACGAAGTAATGTATTGTAAAATTATCCAATAAGAAGAAAAAATACATTGTACATGAATAGTGAAGGTTGCACTGAAAGTGTTAATTTAGCTTCTATTACAAAGGTCATTAAAATCACAATGTAAATCTTGCCAAAATAAATATTTCCAGTGTTCAATGCTGTGCTCTCGGTTTGACATACAGTATATGGATTTATGGCTCCCCATTTTGTATCACGTACACACTGCATACGTTGGCCCGCTGCCTAATTAAAATATAAATACTGTGTAAGCCTCTCTTTTCAAATAACTTATGTTAAATCAATATAGCCTGGCACCGTCTTTAACAATCATTAGATCCCTTGATGCTTCAAATTTACACTATGAAAATGACCTTCATTTGTGGGGAAAAATGAGATTTAGTTTGGATAAAAACTAAGGGAATGTTCAGTATTAACCCAAAATAGAATGTATATTTCTTATTACATTGCTGACAGTCAGACTAGAAAAAAAGACTGAAATAATAAGAGCCACTGGGTTGTCACTTCTTCAGTAGTAACTAAGAGACCTATTCTATTAGAAGCCCGCAAATGCCTCTAACCTGGTATTTTGGCTGCAAGTGTTTTTTTCTCAAATTTTTAAGATGTATTCTAGTGACTCAAGCTCAAAATGTACCTCCTTAAGCCTGAACTCGTAAACCCTACCTTTTTAAGTAAGATTAAAGTGATGTGCTCATATGATCCGGCCCGCAATTTACTCCTTAGACACAGCCAATAGTAAATGAGTCCGTCATCATGATGTCAGTAAAACATGGAAGTTATCATAATCAGCAATCGGAGGCTACATATTAATTAGTGCCAATAGGTTATATTTGCTGATCGGGCTCGCAATCTAGCAATTTATGAAATGCATTAGAGCATCTGTTTTAGTCCATGTGGGTTTCATGATATGTATTAACCCCTTGAGTCCCAGGATCGATATTACTCAGAAATAACATTTAAAAATAATATTTTTTTAATTGCATATTTGTGGGCTTGAGACATTTCTGCAATTTGTTCTAATGTCTTTCCATGCCTTCCCATGCTTTTAAAGTACCCCTTTGTGTGTTTGATTACTGCTATGGCTATAATAAGTGTTTGAAAAAGCTCTTGTAGGTCCTATTTAGCACTTGTAATATTTTTGACAGAAACTTTATTCTTTTTTCAGTTGCGGGTTAGACTTTATTTGCGAGCTAGAGCTACAGATCTAATAGAATATCGATTTTGTGTAACTTTAATTATTTAGAGCCTGTAATATTCAAGCTGTGCTAAAACCAATGGAGTTCTACAGCCGATTTTGCGGGTATGGCTGGCCTGTAGTGATTGTGGGCGGCTAATAGAATATGTGGCAACATTAAGAGCAGTTTTAAGTGTTTATAAATTTGTGAAATGGGCAATAGAATAGGGCCCTTTGTATTTTATGTCGCCTGCTCCTTCCCTATGCTAATGATGACAATAGATAAGTACCAATTGGTTCATCTAGTCTGTCCATTTATCTACTCTTTGGCTAAATTAATCCCCAGGACAAACTTAAACATACTACAGCCATACTTGAATTTGTTTATTGTGTTTGTACGTACCAATGGAAGACTCTCTACTGATCTACTAACTTTTTTGTAAAGTAGTACTTTCACACATTACCCATAACTCTCTCCAATGCCTCTTTTTCTGAAAGATGCATCCCCATGAACTCTATTAAATAAATAGCTACTGATTAGTTTCCAAATAAACAGCTACTGATTAGTAAAAAAAATATGTATTATATTGAAAAGTTGAATGTACTTAAATATTTATATGGTAGATACTGATATGTGGATGTGCACACCCCTAGGAAGCTTATATAAGGTGTACCCTACAGGGTACAGTGTGTGACCTCTAAAGGAAATGATGGTTGGTGGGTTCACAGCTGAAATTGCCAATAAAGAGTCAGGCGGTGAGAAAAAAACAGACAGCAACTGACGGATTGTGATACAAATATTTCAGTCTTTACTTCCTCCTGATTGGCCAAAACATGTTCAAATTGTATACCAATTTAGCCTGGGTTTGGAGGGTGTTAACCCTAAGTTTCAACTGACAGAAATTAAAATATATTTTGCTAACTTCAAGGTAAGTGTTTAAATGCTTATTTTGGTATTTTTTTCATGCAATATTTTTTTTCATACACTACTAATTGTCCTCTTTCAGATGCACCCATAACCAAACTCACTTACATATCCCTTTAACTATTAAGATGGCCAATAGATAATGCATGGGAAGTGTACCAAAAATCACATTACAAGTGACCAGAGTGATAGTCTAAAAGGTGAGAGCTATTTTATGGTTTTAGTTGCCAAGTGTGAAATTTAGATAGGGAGTTTTAATGGAAATTAATAAAGATTGTATCTGTATCCACAATTTCACACTCTCCTCCTAGCTTGTAATCCTTTTAGGACTATAGACAAATGTCTGTCATCATCGCAACAAAACTGATCACTGTACTTAAAAATGAAATGCTGTAATTATGTTTTTTAAATGTTAAAAAGAATTGCACAGTATCAAGTTCTTTTTATAGGACATACTATAAATATGACACTTCAGTGGTCCTTCAACATGCAAGAACCCACAATTGTGTTTACTGTCTTAAGATATTATTTAAGAGATAAAAATGATTTCAGAGAACACACTGAAGTAGAATTGTGCGCTGGAGATATCTTTTTTGTCTGTGTATTTGCAAATTGTCCACCCCCACATATGTTCCTTGGAATTCATTTGTCTACATTCTGGACTGCAAGAAAGAAAAAAAAACGCCTGGGATCTGAAGGAAGGAATGCGATAGGGCATGGGAATCATAGTGTCACCGTGGTCAACAGAGCCTTTTTTGGCTTGTGTTAAAACAAGCTAGCACCGATGGGCTACCACAAAACAAGCACATTGGATCTATCATGATACCTATCACAGTCTGAATGCTTGAGAAACAGTGTGTGGGTTATTTTATATTTTTTTAACAGAGCCTAAGGCGTTACAGAGAGCTGCAGCTTGTATCGTGACTTCAAGTTGCTTCCAATGACCTCGGAAAAAATCCAGTGTACAATTTCAGTTCATTTCAATAATTAAACAGCTGAGAGATAACAGGGATTTTATCAATGGAAATTTAGGAGTATAAATGCTTTATACTTCAGAAAATATCACTTTCCAATATAATCCCTCTTCAGACATAGTTGCCTTATAAATATTTAGCAAATGTGTCAATGTGTTAAAAGAGTTATTATTGTATGCTTGTATATTGTGTGTTAAATACAGTGTTTTATACTATGTGACAAATCAATGAAAAGCTTGGGTTTCAAAGAGAAGTGTATGTGAGTCCTGAAGCCTCTTCATGAAAGAATCTAAAAAACAGCTAATAAACTATTACATTACATGAGAATTAAAATATAATAATGCTAGTACATCTGTATAACTAATTGTACTATGTATCACTTGAAATAAACATTTAAAATGTGTAATTTGATATAGATTCATAACTCTCTCTCTCTCTCTCTCTCTCTCTATATATATATATATATATATATATAAATATGAATATAAAAAATATATACATATGTATATACCTATTTACTGTATTTATATATATATATATATATATATATATATATATATATATATATATATGAAAATATAAATGTATATTATACACTGTATATGTATATATATATATATATATATATATATATATATACACTTATATATATATATAAGATATATATTAGCGACTTGCCCGTCAAAAATGATGGGGCAATACAATTTTAAGCCATGGCAATGCTGTTTGACACACAATGTAAAGCTTTTTCTACTGTGAGGACCTTCAGCGTTCATTGCGAGCCTCGTGCTGAGCGCCTTCGGTTTAGTTTTTGTCGTATGAATGTCTTCGACTCTCATGTTCTAATATACTTTACCTATATGTAATTGATATATCCATCAATGAATAGCCTGAAGAGCTAAGTATCTATTTTTATTTTCCTGCATTACTGTGAGTAGAAAGTGTCATCAATGTCCCAACTGTGCATTAGAAATATGCTGCGTGCGTGAGGGCAAACCGTTGCTTTAGTTGTGTAAAGTGCCATTTTAGATTGGTATTGTGTTAGTGTTGTAAAATGGCGTTGTTTGTCTATGTGCTACTCGGGTCGCAAGCATTTTCTGTACTTCCTAAGTGTGTATTTTTGTACCTCGTATGTCCCTGGAAAAAGTTGTACGTGCCTGGTGGTGTTTTGCACATTTCAAGGTTGTGTAGCCTCGTTTTAATTTTTTTCGTCCGGTCCGACAATTTTTTTCTCACTTGGGTGATATTCAATTTCCAAAACTTGTTAAATTTGACTTTAATTAGCGTGCAACCTCACTGGCAGATGTCATGGCTGTCCCCCCATGCTCTGTGTGTTTTTTTTTGGGGGGGGGGGGTTGTTTTTTGTATTGCTTTTGTTGTATTTGAATGTACGCATTTTGGACGTTAAGTCCGTATTTTTGCAGCCTCATATTTTTTTTTTCTAAGTTCCGTGGGTCATAATTAAAACTCATACGTTCTTGTGTTTTCTGCGCTTCAGGGTCGTGAAGCCTTGTTTTCATTTTTTATTTAGCAGACATTTTTTTCGCACTTTGCCGATTTTCAAGTGGCGAAACTGCATAAAATCGACTTTAATTTGCGTACAACTTCAACCCCAGATGTCCTGACTGCCCCCCCGTGCTGTGTTTGATGTTTTTGTATTTTTTTTTTGTTGATTTTCGTTGTTTTTTGTCTTTTTTGATGTACGCGCTTCGGCCGCTAAGTTCATATTTTTGTGACCTCGTACTTTTTTTAAGCCCCGCGGGTCATATTTTTTTTGTGTGAGTCTGTATTTTGTCTTTACACGTTAGTTTTTTTTTTTCTAAGTCCTGCTTTTCTGGGGGGAGGGGGGGATTTGTACCGAGAGTGAGGCTGCGTAGAGTCTCCACCTCTGCAAATGTGGCCCCTATAATATGTGATATATAAATATATATATATATATATATATATATTTATAGTTGTGAGCAGTGTGGGCTTGCCAAAAAATGTTGGTGATGCCATGGTAAAATTGCGGAAGCTCATCCCTACAACCTGCACGCCTCAGGCATTAAGTGCCGAAGGCGCTAATTGCACTGGTGGAGATGAGCGCCAGATACACAGGACTTAGATTAAAAGAGTGCAGAAGGAGCTCACCGCAACTTAGCGACACCCTCAAAATTACGGCCCGTACGACTTGGGACTTAGCAATGGCAGAGAAATTACGGCCCGTAATAATAGGCATTTAATGGCCGAACCGCCATACCGCAAAAACACACAAATATGCCTTTAATTTACTCACACTCTCACACAGTTCAGGTGGGATATTTTGGCTTATTTTTCAATCGAAAATCACTGAAGCGGGAAAAAAATATTTTACATAACATCTGTTATCCTCCATTCTTTACTTAGCAGCTATGCACAACTTCCCAGTGTGATCTTGGTTTATTGAAAAACATCAACTTTTTTTTATCATATAGGTATACACTAAGTTACAAAAAGAACATTAAATGTCTATCTGTCACTTTGATACATAATTTATCTTCTATCATACAAGCATCAGTATAAAATCATAATTGTGACACATAGTATAGTAGCTTCCCTCTTGTATTTTTATTCTTGAGCATAATGATAAATATTCTTTAACTTTAATTGATACTTATTTCACAAAACTCTGAAGGGAATTCCTAATGGCCTATGTGAGGGGGCTTTTAGTATGGTCTAATTTTTGGAGATTGCAACAGGAAGTCCCCCAAACTACAGACAAATGAACATTATGACGAATTTGCAATATACCACTTTTACTTTCCAACCATGTGCACTCATGACACAAGCTGAACTGATTTCGTATGTTTGACACCCATTTCATAAATCCCCTTTCATCTTTACTCCTAAATGTAGTCAAGGAATCTAATAAACTTTAATATTTTTTAAAAATTAAATATTAGTAATTTGAATTTTAATAAAAAGTTAGGAATATTTATCTCAATGCATAAAAATGAGCAAATTGAAAGTAATTTGTGATATGATATGTGTTGTACAATTACATAAAAGGGTCACATTACTTTGTGGTAGACCATAGCTGTGAGCTATACCATGTAGGATCACCCAAGATGCGCAGGTCAGAGAACAGAGGTCAGACAAATTGTGGTCCACTGGAGAAGGAACTAGCAACCTACTCCTGTATCTTTGCCAAGAAAACCATATGGATAATCACATCACATACAAATGTCAAAGTGAGTTGGACATGACTGGAGGACTGAACAACAACATAGAGTATTTTGGAACTCCAATACAATTTAATGCTGATTAAAATGATTGACCTATCATAATGTTGTTAGATTCTTCTTGGGAAACTGACCGGAAGTTCTAGGTTAAGAGCTACCTTGGATAGTCCACAGACAAAACTGACTCATACTGGACAGGTTTGGAATCTGTAAAATGTATAAAGGTAATGAGTTCAATCAGATTCTAATCTAATTGTAAGGTCAGAACAGACAGCAAACAGTCTGCAACAAATCAAACGACAGGTATTAAATAGACAAATTAGCATGTATGATAATACACATATTACAATGTTTTGCACAGGCAAGGCTCTGTTCAGAGGAGGGCATTATGTTGGGTCAACCTGGGTGCAAGTGAGCACCAATCTCCTTGGGGTAAATTACGTGCAGAAAATGATCTTAGATAAGAAATTCAGAACTGTCCAACACAACTCATTGGTGTTCAGAACAACATATATAACAATAATGTTTACATTTCTAGTACCCTTTTTTTAACCCTATATTCTGAATTAAATGGCTATCATTAATAGTTTATACAATGAAAGTCATTTCACTATTGCTGTTGTTGTTAGAAAACAGGAGGAGAACAAAACTAAATAAGGTCCTCAGTAGAAGAAATTATACGGAGTGAGGAGGGGCCACAGCAGGCCAGAGGGATGAGGGGGTCACAAAGGGCCGAGTCGGCCACAGGGGCCCACAAACACAGAGGGGGCTGCAAGGGGCTGAGGGAGGCCACAGGGGGCCACGTGGAGCCACAGGGGGCTGAGGGGGAACACAGGGGGCTGAGGGAGGCCACAGAGGTTCATAACGGGCCACAGGAGCTGAGGGGGGACACTAAAGGCTGCGGGGGACTGCAGGGGGGCCATGGGGCTAGTGGTGAGGCACAGTGGGCCATAAGGGGCAACAGGGGATCTACAGGAGGTCCATGGGGCCATAAAAAGCCAATGAGGTCACAGGGAGCCCTGGGGGCCACAGTAACCCATGTGGGGCCACAAGGGACCTACGAAGGGCCCCAATGGACCTGCGGGGTCCACATAGGAACCACAAGGGCCATAGGGGGCCACAGAAGACCTGCAAGGGCCACAGATGATCTGCAGAAGCCAGATGGAATCCAAGTAGGCCTCAGAAGACATAAGGGGGCCACAGGGGATCTGTGGTGGTCACTGAGGGCCCTTTGGGGCCACTGGAGTGCTGTGGGGGCCACGGGTGGGCGGCAGGTGCAATAGGGGGGCCACAGAGGACCTTTAGTGTCCAAAGTGGTCCCATGGGAGATAATCTGCGCCCCCTCAGAGGTCAGGGGCCTCTGTGCCTTGCACCAGTTGCACCGGCGGTAGCTCCGCCTCATTAGTTGAATTTGTAGGTAGCTTATCCCTGGTCTTCCTTCCCTCCCCAGCAGATCCCCAGTCACTCCTACCCCCTACCTCCTTTTCTTTTTGCCGGTCAGAATGTTCTGATACTATGGTCTCAGAAAAACTTGCGAGATTAACTTGCGTGATCTTGTGAGACCCGGTATCAGAAAGCTGCAGGTAGGGGAAGTTGATGGGGGCCTTCATAATCTGAGGGGATTTATCCCAGTCACACCCCCGGTTCCTATGCCCATACCAGGTTATAGTTATCTAAATACAAATAGGAAAAAAAACTGTTTTAGAAAACAAAGATGTTGTGAATATCAAATTAAGTAATCTGCCTAATTTATAATTCTACTCTGCTTGTGCTAATGTTATAATCATGTGTACATTTTTATACAATAAACGAAAAAACATAATTACATTTTTTTCTGTCTGCCATTTTTGGTGTGAATTATTCAAACAAATCTGTTAATCGATAAAATAATGAATTGTTGATTTCTGCATTTAAGTTTTCAATCTTTTAGTTATAATAAACAATAAAAGACAGCAGGTTGTTGAATTTATATAAAAATATTCTCTCATTAACTAATCTATTGGTAAAAAAATCTTTTTATAAGACTTAAAGTTTCTTGGATTTTTTTTTTTCTGTGATTGACAATTTATAGATGCAAATAAGAAATAGTGTTTTCTAAAGTCTGAATAGACTCGTAGACTCTTCAAATGTGACTAATTCAAAGCTTCGTAGATACTAGTGGGAAACCATTATCAACTAGCAGATGTTAACTATAAATGTACATTGTTTAGAAAAAGAGTTAATTACCAACTTATTAATTAAATAGAAAGTATGAATCTGTTGTACTGCTAACAAATACATAATTTTCTTCGAGTATTATTAAAGAGTTTTTGTTGTACCTATTAAAGATTCTTGTCTGTAAGTTAATTTCATTATGCTAATAAGCTATCATCATTACAGAACCTAGGCTTTGATCCATGTTAATTGTCGTGATCTTCAAAGACAAAGTCACCACTTACTTTAAATGAATTTTACATCTTTTTAAAGAATCATATGGAAATTAGGGGAAGTAATTAATTTTTTATTATGTGTCTCAATATTTTTTTAGAGAGGAAGTCAATGGTATTGGCTGGAATTCATTTTAGCATTTAACTAGGGGAAACAGCATGAGGCAAAAAATGTTCAGATGCAAAAGATTAAAGAAAATTTGAAGCTTGGACCTAATTTGTCTTGATAAACTTTGGTGTTTAATATGCTCCTTTTGTTCTCAGTACGAAACTGCAGGGTTTTGATTTGTAGAAAGAATTCTTCAAAAACTTTTTATTTCTCTCTTCATTTCTTAGTCTTTCATTTATAGTAAGATAGACCAAGTTGACCTTCAAGCCATAACACTTAAATATCTGTGAACATAGACGACTGAATCTATTTTATCATCTGATATCAGCTGTTATGCACTCGACATCGAGGGGGCTTTTTCTGTAGATAACATTTTTTTTGCTTGACAGGCTGCATAAAGAAACCGAGTATGAATTATAATTACATTCAAATTTTTCATCGACTTGCTAGCCTTTTGTATGTTGGAAATTAATATTAAGTTAAAGCTGCTTTACATTTGTTATTTTGTTTTTTAAAGCGTTCTGGGTAATAAGGGGCTTTTAAAATAATAATACGCTAATACATATTTCAAGAAACAATTGAGCCCACTGTCAGCAAGTGCATACCATTTTTTTATTTATTATATTTTTTTATGGTTATCCTGAATTTATCCTAAACATTATTTGATGTATAAAACATATGGTTAGATTTGGTTAGTAAAATCATCAATATGAAGAGAAATTGTCCAAGACATTATTGAATTCTTATAACCTATAAAATGTATTTGAGCTACAATATGCTAATGTTTTAACTGCTGTTTGGTTGGAAAATATTCCATCTGAGGAAAAATAATTAAACAGTCAAAACAACAAAAAGCCACACACAATTTGGGTAATTACATAAAAATGATTAAAATAAGGCAAAACAAAAATAAAAAGCACAATGCTGGAATAATTTGGGGATAGATTTTACATGTCAACATTTCAGGCTAGTTGGTGAAGGTCACTTAAGAACGAACCATACTGTGGATAGCTATGCTGCACTTTATTGTCACGGCCATTTCCAGATCTGGTGAGATTTGAACTTAGGATAGTGTGCTCACTTCCAGTGGTGTTTACATGTCAGCTATCAAGGAACCTGTAGGATAAGGAGTCAGCTTACATTCTAATTCTATGTTTCCTGGACTTGGTGCCATTATAAATATGGAGTTAGATTGAGCCTCTATGATCAGTCATTGTGATCCTGCACCCAAGCTCGGAAATGTACTATCAGGCTCGTCTTAAGATGTCACGCCATGGTAGAGCTGAGATTTGAACTTAGGAAGGTGTGCTCACTCCCACTAGTGTTCACATGGTCAGTCACCAGGGAACCTGCAGACTGCTGTCCTGGACCTCTCTGTTTACTACATGCAACCTGCCCTGTATCTCAAACTATTTTGTTACATTCTTGTTTCCTGAGCATTTCTTACAACAGGGTTGCTACCTATCCTACCTTCGACTGCCATTTCTGGCAGAAAGACTGAGGCCACAAAAGAGTTCCGAGGAATAGTGCAGACATTCTCCCTGCTCACTGAACAGCACCAAGTCCAGGAAACACAGAACTAGAGTGTGAGCCTGCAGGAGTCCTGGCACACCACTGGAAGATGGCCCTGACATCTATTAACTGTGAACAGCTTGAGTATTGGTCAGTGTAGAACATTAGTGCTTTATGTATTGGTTGGACTGGTTAAGCCACCCAAGAATTCTGGGTTGACCTGCCTGCATTCACCTGGACAATCCTTTAGTTGTCTAGATCTATGAATGGAATTATGTCAGCAGATTTCTGATTGGGCATTAGACACCCAACTTGTAATCACAAATATATATTTTTTTGGGGGGGGGGGGGGGTTGCGTGCCTGATGTATTGGCTTTGAAAAACTAGAAGACCTGCAGCCACCATTACAAAACATGTGCATATATAGCATCTATATTAGAAATATAAGATTATAATTCGATATTTCTTGTATTCAATGTTCTGAACCCAAATCAGAATATTATTTTAATTTCCAAAACAATTGTATATTTTTAATAACAAATATGTGCCTTTTCATAAACTATAGACATTTTTATAATAAATGTGTGTTTCACTTGGTTTATCATTTCAGTTTTCAAAAATTGTTAATATGCCAATAAAATCATAAGAATCATGCTATTTACAAGGAGCAATATAGTAAACAATACTCTTTTTTAAATTATTTATTTTTATAAGTTTTTCTAAAATATATTTTAATAAATCACTTAGGCAATCAACTCGCACACTTGATTGACCAAGTACTTTATTTATGGTGTCTCTCTTCTGTCCCACATGGGTTTGTTATTTCTTAGCATGTTCTTTATATTCATGTAAAACCTTAAAGAGACACTTTACTCCCTCCTAATGCTCTTGTCTATTAGGTAGCATGTAATGATTCATGATTCATTCAAAAAGAGTATTTTTTTTATTATTTATTTTATAAAAAAATTGTGTTTGTAAACATTTTTAGCTTTTTTTTATTTACATGCTTAGCCAGAAAAGTTGTCTGCTGTGTAACCTGCCCATACAACTGACTTTATAAATGTATTATTTTATGCATTTGCCATACTAGTATTTTACCAACCATAAGTCATTACAAAACTGCCTGCAAACATCTACATACTATGGACCTCATTCAATTGTCCAAATCGCAGTTACAGGAGCCCGTAAATGGTACTAATATTCAATTGGCATCTTTTAGCTACTCGATTGGCAAGTTACAGGCTCATAAGCACTGCGGTTGTCAAAACCGTAACTCTGTCCTGTCTCCTCTTTTGATTTTTCAAGGCTGCAAATGTTACAAATGCTAAAAACATAAATCGATATTCAATTGCAACAATTCTACAAGCCTGCAATTACCTTCAAACCCATAAATGGCAAATGTATCAAAAAATCCTTCGAGGCCCAGATAGGACTCGCAAGGGGGTTAAACACCTCTTCGTAACACTGCAAAAGCAAATAAACACACAATACTGTACTTTAAAGTACTGAAAAAGCAATAGGGCTGTGAGCATGTCATTGCAGGGTTGATTCAATTTTAATCCATCTATATATGTAAAAAATTTGGAACCCCTCAGACATACGTTCAGTTTGAAGGTAATTACGGGCTTGCAATTGAATGAGGCCCATTGAATGTTATTTGAAAGAAGGTTGACAGTAGGAAATGCTGTTTTCATACTATTTAGATACCACTTCATTCATATATATCAGCAAAAAAAATCAAATATGTCTAATAATCTAGTTATCTTAAAAATGTTAAGTTTTGCTTTGCTGCACTGCAGTGAAATGTGTCTGCATTTCCCACAATGCCATATGCATGTTTTTAATTAACAAATAATGTCTGGCTAAATGTACTTTATGTAAATTATAAAAGCAGTCACATCACAAAAAAAAGATAAATAAATCATGAAAGTTCAATTTCTTTTTCTATTATCAATATTTATTCAAAACACTGCGCTGCTGGAAAACATAACCAGGGAAAATTGATGGTTTTAGAACAAACCCTACTGATTTGCGAAGCCCTGTTTTGGGTCCGTAGCTGACAGCAAAGAACGTGTCATTTTGTTCAGCAGATAATGGGGTTAGTTACACCTGTACTTTCAATGGACCAATAAAGTTGCATTTGTTTTTTTACATGGTCCTTTGTATAACTAAATCTTTGCAAATTATAGATGCCACATTCCCAATGTGTAGATACCCCACCATGAATTAAAAGTCTCTTCCTATCTCAAGTTGATGACTATAAAATATAACGTTCAATCCCATAGCATAATTAATATAATATATTACAGACTGTATAATTTTTTTTTTTATTCTAAAAATCATTTTGTATATTGCAAAGCATATTTCTTCAAAATAGTGTATTTTAAATATATGACCACATTAGCCTTGAAATTCTTACTTGTATCAATATTAAATTTCTAAGCAAAAACACCTTTTTTTTGTTTTAGCCACACTAATGGCATGCTAAACACTACTTAAAAACACTGAAAAATAAATTAGTATATTGTAAAATGGAAATGATGACTGATAGACTTTTCCTGGGACATCAGTTGTGATAGAAATACATGTATACAAAATAACATGTCAAATATGAAGGCTACAATGCAGACAAACATAATACAATTCTCAAGTATGGAATATTTAAAAAATGACAAGCATAAATCTTTACAGAAATTGAAATGTTTTAAAAGAATTACCATATCTAACTATGATGGATAAGAACTGTGTTAATCCTGATTTTAATTGAATTAAAATCTATTGGAATTCAAAAAAAATGTACGTTTCCAGTTTAGTTATTTTATTGATTTGTTTTAGACTTTAAAAACAATGTATCTTGGGTTTCTGCAAATGATTTAAAAATTTTACTAATCCAATTAGTAAATTACTTGATTAGATCATCCCATTGTGTTTATAAATCATACATGTATTTATTCTAATTAACAAATAGATCCTACAGTATTTATGGATTGAAAGAAAAATCAAAAAAATATTTATTAAAAAAATTGAAGTTGCCTTAAATTATTTTTATTTTAAATATATATATATATATATATATATATATATATGTATATATATATATATATATATATATATATATATATATATATATATATATATATATATATATATAAAATACATCATATAAAATACTAATAATTCAAGAAGTCCCATATGAAGATATATATAAACAATTGATTATTGTTGAGTTGTATTACAAGCTAATATCTGTTACTGCATCCATTTCTTACTAAAACTATAAATAAATAAACAAAATGTTCTCAAGCATTTGAAGCCACTTATAATTTTCTTACATTGTAAATACTATATTTAGAAAGAGTTTATATTGTACATAGTATAAGATAAATTATTCTACAGCTTATTTATTTTTAAACATCCAAAGAATTTGTATTTTTGATAAAATGTCATATAACATAGGGCATTTACATAGAAGATTATAATTTTTAACTCATATGAAATAATTAAGAATATAGGACATTATAATTTTAACTCATTTGACATAATTAAGAACCTTTGCACACAAACCACTACGTATTCTTTTATGCTAAATCAAACCAGTCCTTAAAAATTCCCTCTGATCTATCACAAATATACACCTGGGGATTGTGCGTTGCTTCACAAGCTACATCATTTTCTGAAAGCATATTGGATACTAAATTATACAGTTACTTTTATACAAAATAAAAAAATAAAAAAACATTCACTGTTTTTTTACATTTTTTATGCTGTATAGCAGACACTCAATAGATCACAGTATCTATTACAGTTGAAAGTCGAGCATTCTGATTTACACACAGATAGAATGAGGACGTACAAACTATTTTAATTAATGTGTTAATTTTATATGATAAAAACTCACAGTCCAAAACAAGGTTCCCATGATTCTACCAAATGTAAACATAACAGTTGCTACAATGTTTCACAGCTATAAACCACAGATGATTGGCTGACACTAACACCAAAATTTGGAGGAGGGTTGACGAGGCCAGCTTGGAATATGATGGACATTTTGGATTCTTGCAATTCATAGTATGTGTTTCGAAAATTACAAATGGCTCCTGAATAACTCAGGGATAATTTTTGTGTAGTTTATTTTTCATTAGTGAGATGACAGTGTAACGGATCTTACAGTGCGTGCATAAACATTGCCCTCTTTGATAAAAATGAAAGCTCATATGGCCAGATTCAATAATGTTTTCTGAAACAGAATGGATTGCAGTAACTGTTTTCTATAACAAAGTGAATACATACAGTGCCTTGCAAAAGTAGTCACCCCCCTTGGCATTTTTTGTGTTTTGTTGCCTCACAACCTGGAATTAACATGGATTGTTTGAGGATTTGCATCATTTAATTTACAGAACATGCCCACAACATTGAAGATGTTTTTTTTGTTTATTGTGAAGCAAAAAACAAATAGGACAAAATAACAGAAAAAGTGCAAAACTATTCACCCCCCTAAAGTCAATACTTTGTAGAGCCACCTTTTTTGTCAATCACAGCTCCAAGTCACTTTGGATAAGTCTCTATGAGCTTGCCACATTTTACCACTGGGATTTTTGCCCATTCCTCCTTGCAAAACTGCTCCAGCTCCTTCAAGTTCAATGGCTTGCGCTTGTGAAGAGCAATCTTAAGTCTGACCACAGATTTTCTATTGGATTGAGGTCTGGGCTTTGACTAGGCCATTCCAACACATTTACATGTTTCTCCTTAAACCACTCAAGTGTTGCTTTAGCAGTGTGTTTGGGGTCATTGTCCTGCTGGAAGGTGAACCTCTATCCTAGCCTCAAATCACACACAGAGTGGTACCGGTTGTGCTCAAGAATATCCCTGTATTTAGCACCATCTATCTTTTCCTCAACTCTGACCAGTTTCCCAGTCCCGGCTGCTGAAAAACATCCCACAGCATGATGCTGCCACCACCATGTTTCACTGTGGGGATGGTGCTCTTTGGGTGATGTGATGTGTTGGGTTTGTGACAGAAATAGCGTTTTCTTTGATGGCCGAAAAGTTCAATTTTAGTCTCATTAGACCAGAGCACCTTCCTCCATACATTTTGGGAGTCTCCCACATGCCTTTTCGCAAACTCAAAATGTGCCATTTAGTTTTTTGCTGAAAGTAATGGCTTTCTTCAGGCCACTCTGCCATAAAGCCCAACTCTATGGAGCGTACGTCTTATTGTCGTCCTATGTACTCCAGTCTCTGCTGTGAAACACTGCAGCTCCTCCAGGCACTTTCCCCAGCCTAGAATCTGTTAGGATCGAGCAGTTGACCATATTTCAGACTCGTTCATGGCTGGGTTACAAACAACTGGGAAATACCACCTGCATGTCACAGCACTTCCAGAAGCAGGAGGTACAAACAGGTTAACACCTCACAGTGTAATATTTTAGGCAACAATTAATTACAAATAAAACATTTTTGGGAGGATTCATGCATCTTTCAATGGCATCATATATGACAACCTAGGCATGCTATATTTCTTTCCAGTGAGATGTGTAGCAGTAGAGATGCATCATCCCAGGGCAATAGAAGATTGACAGCTGAGAATTACGCAAACAGCTTGAGCATTGGCAGAAACTCTTTCTGACTATATCAGGGATAGTCAACCTTTGGATATCTACCGCCCACTTTTGATGGTAAAATGTCCTTACTGCCCACCGGTGCCACAATAACTGAATTTACCTGATCATGTTTCACGTTAAATAAATCATATGACCCTAGCTATGTATTGCCCTTTACTTACTAGATAGTTATCCGGTCCTGACTGCTGCCCCTAGCTATGTATCTCCCTGTACTTACTAGATAGTGACCCAGTCCTGACTGCTGTCCCTAGCTATATATCAACCTGTACTTACTAGATGGTGATCCGGTCCTGACTGCTGTCCCTAGCTATGTATCGCCCTGTACTTACTAGAAAGTGATCCGGTCCTGACTGCTGTCCCTAGCTATGTATCACCCTGTACTTTCTAGATGGTGATCCGGTCCTGACTGCTGTCCCTAGCTATATATCAACCTGTACTTACTAGATGGTGATCCGGTCCTGACTGCTGTCCCTAGCTATGCATCGCCCTGTACTTACTAGATAGTGATCCGGTCCTGACTGCTGTCCCTAGGTATGTATCACGCTGTACTTACTAGATAGTGATATGGTCCTGACTGCTGTCCCTAGCTATGTATCTCCCTGTACTTACTAGATAGTGATATGGTCCTGACTGCTGTCCCTAACTATGTATTGCCCTGTACTTACTAGACAGTGATCCGGTCCTTACTGCTGTCCCTAGCTATGTATCGCCCTGTACTTACCAGATAGTGATCCGGTCCTGACTGCTGTCCCTAGCTATGTATTGCCCTGTACTTACTAGGTAGTGATCTGGTCCTGACTGCAGTCCTTAGCTATGTATCACCCTGTACTTATTAGATAGTGATCCGGTTCTGACTGCTGTCCTTAGCTATGTATCTCCATTTACTTACTAGATAGTGATCCAGTCCTGACTGCTGTCCCTAGCTGTGTATCACCCTGTACTTACTAGATAGTGATCCGGTCCTGACTGCTGTCCCCAGCTATGTTTCACCCTGTACTTACTAGATAGTGATCCGGTCCTGACTGCTGTCCCTAGCTATGTATCTCCATTTACTTACTAGATAGTGATCCAGTCCTGACTGCTGTCCCTAGCTGTGTATCACCCTGTACTTACTAGATAGTGATCCGGTCCTGACTGCTGTCCCTAGCTATGTATCACCCTGTACTTACTAGATAGTGATCCGGTCCTGACTGCTGTCCCTAGCTATGTATCTCCCTTTACTTACTAGATGGTGATCCAGTCCTGACTGCTGTCCTCAGCTATGTATCACCCTGTACTTACTAGATTGGGACCCGGTCCTGACTGCTGTCCCTAGCTGTGTATCACCCTGTACTTACTAGATAGTGATCCGGTCCTGACTGCTGTCCCCAAGCTATGTATCCCCCTGTACTTACTAGATAGTGATCGGGTCCTGACTGCTGTCCCTAGCTATGTATCGCCCTGTACTTACTAGATAGTGACCCGGTCCTGACTGCTGTCCCTAGCTATGTATCGCCCTGTACTTACTAGATAGTGATCCGGTCCTGACTGCTGTCCCTAGCTATGTATCACCCTGTACTTTCTAGATAGTGATCTGGTCCTGACTGCTGCCCCTAGCTATGTATCACCCTGTACTTACTAGATAGTGATCTGGTCCTGACTGCTGTCCCTAGCTATGTATCACCCTGTACTTACTAGATAGTAATCTAGTCATGACTGCTGTCCCTAGCTATGTATCACCCTGTACTTACTAGATAGTGATCCGGTCCTGACTTCTGTCCCTAGCTATGTATCACCCTGTACTTTCTAGATGGTGATCCGGTCCTGACTGCTGTCCCTAGCTATGTATCACCCTGTACTTACTAGATAGTAATCTAGTCATGACTGCTGTCCCTAGCTATGTATCGCCCTGTACTTACTAGATAGTGATCCGGTCCTGACTGCTGTCCCTAGCTATGTATCAACCTGTACTTTCTAGATGGTGATCCGGTCCTGACTGCTGTCCCTAGCTATGTATCGCCCTATACTTACTAGATAGTGACCCGGTCCTGACTGCTCTCCCTAGCTATGTATCGACCTATACTTACTAGATAGTGATCCGGTCCTGACTTCTGTCCGTAGGTTCTCTCACCAGCTCTCTAACTAGCCAAGCGTGGTGTGGCGGGTTTCCTGCATGTGACTTCACTCGTCAGCGACGCCGTCTAATGATTACCCTGCCGCCCAACCACTTTGATTGTTGCCAGCCATTGAGGTGGAATACATTTAACACTACTTTTGTGTCAAGTGAACCAATTTCAAAAGAATTTTACTACTCTAAGTTCTGAGTCCTCCCTTATTTTAGCAACAAGTAGTGTTTAGGCAAAAAAACTGTTTTCTACTGCTTTATGATTTCTAAGAAATATTTGCTGGCTGCTGTGTATTATAAATTACATATATGTGTCATGCTGAGATGCATCTTTTCATGGGCAATTTGAGGCAGTTTAGTAAATTGTGAAACTTAAAAGGAATTATATTGTATAATGTCTTAATGTGTGTGCCAAACTATGATTTGTAGAATTCAGAATAACTAGCAGAATTGTTATACCAATGTTACAAGGTTGCTATAACTGATATGTATACATCCATAGTTGCCATGAGATCCTAAAATGGTATTATCACAATTTGTACAACTAACTTTTATCCTGGGTGGTTTTCTGGCTCTTTACATGAATTGGTTTCATATCATTATTTATGTGTCTAAGTTTCTTTTTTTGTATTTATTTTTAGATCTAATATGAGAAACAATAATTGCAATTAGTCGCCCTGAAGTTGTAACTGTACACCTCAATGCTCGCTGCAAATTACAAAGTTTGATTGTCATAAAATAAAGTGCTAAAAATGTATAAACAAGAAAGATGGGAGTCCATACAAAGGTTGCCTAAACCATATTAAGAAATGTGTGTAGTTTTAGTATTGTAAACAAATGTGAAACAAATATGTACAGTATTCACATACTACTTGCATTGTATGCCAAGTTTACATTTTACTTAACGTGTAATTTTTTGCAAGCCCTAGGGTGTGACAAAAAGGACATGGCCCTAATTTCACCTTTTTGTTAACCTTGCGGTTAACAACATAAACTAAACTAAATTAAACAAAATATTTTGAAGAATCAAATTGTATATAGAAACTGTAGCATTGGTATTATCTTACCATGGTCTGTTTGTGCGTGGATTCTGTATTTTGTTTCTTCCTTTCAAAAATGATGTTTATGCTCCAAGTATCTCGGAACAATGCTCATGAAGGATGCCAACCATTGTGTTTGGACAAAAATGACAAGTTCTCTCTCTCTATGTAAGGAAAATGTACCACTATAGGTGTTTAATTGTTATGTACCCTTAGAATATCTACTATTATATGTTGAACATTTTAGATAAACTACAGACACATACAGTGTAAATAAATAAATATATATATATATATATATATATATATATATATATATATATATATACAGTATATATATAGATAGATACAGGCAGATAGATTAATATCTTTGTTATTGGACTACCAATCCTTACTTATAGGCACAATTTCCACTCTGCACAGAACTGGAGCAGTGCAGAACTATTTGAGGAAATATACAATTACTTGCTCAGGGTCTAACTTGTATATACCACCAAAATAGAAGGACCTGAAAAACAAAATGTACATCTTCTTGAAAGCTTGTCTCTTAATATGGATTTTTAGTCCAATCAACATGGTATTACTTTATACAACACCAACACTGCATTTTGAATATATATGAGCTGCGGCAAAGTAGAGCACGGTGATAGCCAAAACCTGCAATATAGGGCTTGGTGAGAGCTAATACCTGCAATATAGGGCTTGGTGAGAGCTAATACCTGCAATATAGGGCTTGGTGAGAGCTAATACCTGCAATATAGGGCATGGCGAGAGCTAATACTTGCAATATAGGGCTTAGCGAGAGTTAATACCTGCAATATAGGGCTTGGTGAGAGCTAATACCTGCAATATAGGGCTTGGCGAGAGCTAATACCTGCAATATAGGGCATGGCGAGAGCTAATACCTGCAATATAGGGCTTGGCGAGAGCTAATACCTGCAATATAGGGCTTGGCGAGAGCTAATACCTGCAATATAGAGCTTGGTGAGAGCTAATACCTGCAATATAGGGCTTGGTGAGAGCTAATACCTGCAATATAGGGCTTGGCGAGAGCTAATACCTGCAATATAGGGCTTGGCGAGAGCTAATACCTGCAATATAGAGCTTGGTGAGAGCTAATACCTGCAATATAGGGCTTGGTGAGAGCTAATACCTGCAATATAGAGCTTGGTGAGAGCTAATACCTGCAATACATGGCTTGGTGAGAGCTAATACCTGCAATATAGGGCTTGGCGAGAGCTAATACTTGCAATATAGGGCTTGGCGAGAGCTAATACCTGCAATATAGGGCTTGGCGAGAGCTAATACCTGCAATATAGGGCTTGGCGAGAGCTAATACCTGCAATATAGGGCATGGCGAGAGCTAATACCTGCAATATAAGGCTTGGCGAGAGCTAATACCTGCAATATAGGGCTTGGCGAGAGCTAATACCTGCAATATAGAGCTTTGTGAGAGCTAATACCTGCAATATAGGGCTTGGGAGAGCTAATACCTGCAATATAGAGCTTGGTGAGAGCTAATACCTGCAATATAGGGCTTGGTGAGAGCTAATACCTGCAATATAGGGCTTGGTGAGAGCTAATACCTGTAATATAGGGCTTGGCGAGAGCCAATACCTGCAATATAGGGCTTGGGAGAGCTAATACCTGCAATATAGAGCTTGGTGAGAGCTAATACCTGCAATATAGGGCTTGGTGAGAGCTAATACCTGCAATATAGGGCTTGGTGAGAGCTAATACCTGTAATATAGGGCTTGGCGAGAGCCAATACCTGCAATATAGGGCATGGCGAGAGCTAATACCTGCAATATAGGGCTTGGCGAGAGCTAATACCTGCAATATAGGGCATGGCGAGAGCTAATACCTGCAATATAGGGCTTGGCGAGAGCTAATACCTGCAATATAGGGCTTGGCGAGAGCTAATACCTGCAATATAGAGCTTGGTGAGAGCTAATACCTGCAATATAGGGCTTGGCGAGAGCTAATACCTGCAATATAGGGCTTGGCGAGAGCTAATACCTGCAATATAGGGCTTGGCGAGAGCTAATACCTGCAATATAGAGCTTGGTGAGAGCTAATACCTGCAATATAGGGCTTGGCGAGAGCTAATACCTGCAATATAGGGCTTGGCGAGAGCTAATACCTGCAATATAGGGCTTGGCGAGAGCTAATACCTGCAATATAGGGCTTGGCGAGAGCTTATACCTGCAATATAGGGCTTGGCGAGAGCTAATACCTGCAATATAGGGCTTGGCGAGAGCTAATACCTGCAATATAGGGCTTGGCGAGAGCTAATACTTGCAATATAGGGCTTGGCGAGAGCTAATACCTGCAATATAGGGCTTGGTGAGAGATAATACCTGCAATATAGGGCTTGGTGAGAGCTAATACCTGCAATATAGGGCTTGGCGAGAGCTCATACCTGCAATATAGGGCTTGGCGAGAGCTCATACCTGCAATATAGGGCTTGGCGAGAGCTAATACCTGCAATATAGGGCTTGGTGAGAGCTAATACCTGCAATATAGGGCTATATAGACCTTGGCGAGAGCTAATACCTGCAATAGATCCTGTATTTCAGCATTTCCATAATGAACACAGGTGAGGCATTCAAAATCTCTGAGCCAGTGACCACCTTTGGTGTGAAAATCAGAGAAATCAGGGACCATGTCCAGCACCTCCGTATTAATACTGTCTACCCCTGTTTGACATACAAGTTATAAAATTAAATTTCACTCTATGCAGGGCCCAATTATGTATTGATTGGAAGGTAAAATGCAATTCCTCAGATGAACTTGTATTTGTTCATGTTTATTCAAGACTCAACTCAGCACATACAATGTCATCAGTCTATGAAAATACTCTACAATATGGATGAAATCTTAACTTTTACCTTTTATTTTAAACTGATACTATGGAATGTTATTTTTTAAATGAGAGATTCATTTTATAATTACTCTACGTTTAAATGACGCCTTACAATTCTGCCCATGACTACTGATAATATTTTTTAAATACATAATAGATATAAAATATTGTGCTGTTGTAAAAAAGATAAACATATATTCTCCAAGGTTTTTTTTTTTTTTAAATATCACTTTGTAAATATTTTATGTAATTGCTTAACAGGACACTGATGTGTGTAAACCCTAAAGGTTTTTAAAAGCCAGTGAAAAATAGGTAAACAATCAAGTATAAGTAAAAATAGATTTTATTTAATTAATCACAACAATTTTCTAATTGCTAAATAATTATGAAACATGCTGAAACCTACACAGATTAAAGGCAGTACAAGGTCTCTGTAGACTCTAAGCTCTCTGGAGCTTAGTGAAGTGTTGGAGAATTCTTGAAGACGTTGATACATGTGTCTCATAGAATAATAGAGGAAGCGATTCTCCAAGAGTTCTCCAGCACATCAGCCTTTAGTAGATCTGTTCTTCATGTATTTCCTTTTCTTATAAAACATCTCCTGTATTTTTTCTACAACAAGTGGGTTTAATGTATACCTTTTAAACAGGGCTTCATTAATATAAAAAAAAATGGGTAATAATGAATTAAAGGTGCAGTGGCTGAAATGCGTGCTTGGTGTGCCATGGTCCATAGGGTCACGGAGAGTCGGACACCACAACAACAAAAATAATTATTATAAATGTACGTTAAGAATATAAACACAAAATACATTTTTAATCACTATTTAAATCTCTCTGCTAAAGGACAACTATATGATGGAGAAAAATACTTATGTTTAAAAATGTTAGTCTGACGAAGAGCAAAATGAGGCAGGGAAAAAGTATAACGCTGGCTACTAAGTAAAATAAGGCATAAGATGAGTGTTTACAAAACTGCACAAGCAATATTTGTAGTTATCAATGCAGGTCTGTGTGGGGAAAGGGGGTAGGTGTCAAATACTAAAATCTCCAATCTATATATAAATAAAGAGCAGTGCCTGCCTCAGCTGCAGGCACAGTGAATCTTCCCAGCATATCTCGGCCATGGCCTGCGGAGCAGCGAGTGATAGGGGGGATAGGGACACAGAGGGGCCGGGGGCATAGAGGAGTAGTAGGTGCACTGAGGAGGGACAGGGGCGGTCCTTAGGATGGACAGGGGCACAAAGGAGGGACAGAGGTATGGGGGGCAGGGGCACAAAGGGAACAGGGACACAGAGGGGAAACAGGGGCACAGAGGGGCGACAGAAGCACAAAGGAGAGACAGGGGGCCTAAGGAGGGATGGGGCACTGTGGAGGAACAGGGGTACAGAAGATGGACAGGGGTACATTAGAGGTATGGAGGAACAGGGGGACTAAGGAGGGACAGGGGGACTGAGGAGGGACAGGGGGACTGAGGAGGGACAGGGTCACTGGCTAGGGACAGGGGGACTGAGGAGGGACAGGGTCACTGACTAGGGACCGGGGGACTGAGGAGGGACAGGGGCACTGACTAGGGACAGAGGGACTGAGGAGGGACAGAGGCACTGACTAGGGACAGGGGGACTGAGGAGGGACAGGGGGACTGAGGAGGGACAGGGTCACTGACTAGGGACCGGGGGACTGAGGAGGGACAGGGTCACTGGCTAGGGACAGGGGGACTGAGGAGGGACAGGGTCACTGACTAGGGACCGGGGGACTGAGGAGGGACAGGGGCACTGACTAGGGACAGAGGGACTGAGGAGGGACAGAGGCACTGACTAGGGACAGGGGGACTGAGGAGGGACAGGGGTCTGAGGAGGGACAGGGTCACTGACTAGGGACCGGGGGACTGAGGAGGGACAGGGGCACTGACTAGGGACAGGGGTCTGAGGAGGGACAGGGTCACTGACTAGGGACCGGGGGACTGAGGAGGGACAGGGGGACTGAGGAGGGACAGGGGCACTGACTAGGGACAGGGGGACTGAGGAGGGACAGTGGGACTGACCATAATTTTTGACGGGAAATTACTCTAGTAATATAATAAAATACATTTCCCTGCCACTCTTCCATCATCTACGCTTCCCTCGACTGTTCAGTAGATAAAACCATGCCCTGAGCTATCAGGAAGTGCTGAAGCCAAACAACATGGAACATTTTATATGCATATGTAGTAACTGATTTAATGCTCATGGCATACATAGCTGCTAATGTTTTTATATTGCCATTATCAAAGTCTAATTCTTTAAAAGAACATGCCATAAATATGAAACTTCAGTGATCTTTTAAAGAGAAAAATCAATCAGTCTGGATATTCTGCTTTAAATCTTCTTAAGGTGAATATCTAAGGAGTCTTCAGTTAGCCATATCACATGCTTTACTGTTCTAAAGACCTTTGCATTTTAACTAAATGCTTTTCTTATCTATCTAATTTACCATAGTCCCACATTCGTCTTTGTAGTGATTTCGCACTATCTGATAACATATAATGGAAAACATGTTTATATTTTCCACCAGTCCTTGTTGCATATTTCAAATGCCTAGAACAACAATTTCCAGAAGCTTTCATTAAAGTTAATTTAAAAAAACTACATTAAACACAAACAATTTTCTCTCAAATAAAATGCAGTATGTACTTAACAGAGTCCTGTATGTTATATTTGATAAACTACCTCATATAAATGCAAATTTTGACTTTCTGCCAGAACCAGGTGGGATGGAAAATATTTCTATTAAACAAATAAGTCTGGGAAGGAAAAACTTCAGGCCACAATATTATGTTACACTGAGAGAAAAAAGGATATTTTTACTTGGCTTTGATATATGTTTTAGTTCGACCTTCACTTTAACAAATTGAATAAGGACATTTGACATAATACGTTGAAATATAAGATATTTTTAGATTCTTCTATCTATTGCGATAAAAGAGAACAGTGAGGTTAATTGCTCATATGAAGGGCCATATGTACTAAAGGGTGATGAGTACAAGAACTCTTGGAGAATCTCTGCTTTCCTATGTTATCCTGTTGGGAATATGTGGAAAGAATTAAAGGACAGCTGTGGCCAAATATGTTCTATATGATAATTTAAGTAACTACATTTGATAATAGGTAAATGATTTTAGAAAGCAAGATAAATACACACACTATTTATGTTTTTTAATTTGTATGTGCAATTATTCTTAATTAGAAGATTACAATTTGTTTTTGTTTTTTATATATCTGTAGCAGTCTATTACTTTCCCAGTCCTTGTAAACTAATGAGCTTTCTTTTAGCTCTGCAAGGAGAAGTATCGTTGTAAAAGTAATCATTGTGCGTATAGGAACTTTTTGTACCTTCAAAGTCTAATCCTGACACAGGAAGTTGACCTTCTGAAATCAAAATAGTAGATTCCACAGCAGCATTTTTATTGTTATTCAGTTGTGTCCAACTCTCCGTGAACCTATGGACTGCAATGTGCCAGGTGCATGGCTCTGGATTTGCATATGCATAGAGTTATCTTGGCAAAGATACTGGAGTGGGTTGCCAGTTCCTTCTCCAGTGAAGCACAATTTTTCTGACCTCTCTGCTATGACCAGCCCATCTTGGCAGAGAGAAGAAGCCTATAGAGATATCTCAATGCTTCTTTTCTCATTCTTGACCTGCAACATGTTATAAATTATTAAATCTAATATTTATGATAAAAGAAGAGGGAGATTTTAGCAGTATTCAGAGTTATAGATAGAGGTTATATTGAGAAACAATGATGAATATATTTAACTAGTGACTTGCCCATCAAAAATGACGGCATGGCAATGCTGTTTGCCACATAATGTAAGGCATTGCGAGCCTCTCCCCTCATGTACTTCAAGTGTCCTGCTTTGCAATGATCACCTTTGGTGCTCATCGCGAAAACAGATATATAAGTACAGTGTACCAAAAAAATAATAATCTGAGTACAGGGAATTAATAAAGTAATATGAATTTATAAATTAATATACTTTACCTATTTATATGTTATATACAGCAATCAATATTCTGAAGAGCTAACAATCTATTTGTATTTTCCTGCATCTGAAAATGTACAGTTGGACTGTTGATCAGCTGATGAGAAGGTGTCAGCAATGTGGCAAGTGTGCAGTGTCAATTGGCTGCGTGTGTGTGGCCAAACCATTTGTTTAGACATGTAAAGCTGCATTTTAGGATCCTAATGTTATTAGTTGCAAGTTAATGTTGTAAAATGGCGTTTTTTTTTCTATGTGTTACTTGGCTCGCAAGCATTTTCCTTCCGTTGTTTTCATTTCTTTCGTCCGCCATTTTATTTGTTGCATAGCTGATTTGCAAGTGCCAAAACTTCTTAAATTTGACTTAAATTGGCGTGCAACCTCACTCGCAGACATCCTGTGTGATATTTGCTTTATGTTGTATTTTTTTGTTGTTGTGCTTTTCGTGTTTTTCGTTGTGCGCGATTCAGCCATTAACTTCATATTTTTGCAACCTCGTCTAATTTTTTTCTAGGCACCGCGGGTCGTAATTCTTGTTTTTAAAAGTCGTATGTCCTTGTTGGTGTTTTGCGCTCCTCGGGGTTGTGTAGCCTCGTTTTCACTTTTTTCAGCTGCCATTATTTTTGTTGCTTAGCCGATTTTCAAGTAGTGATTTCCTCATCCCGGTTGTTTTTTTTTCTATGCCCCACAGCTCATATTTTTTTTCTCAAAGTCCTGCAGCTCTTTTTTTTTTTGTCAAATCCTGCTTTTGTGGTTTGTTTTTTACCGATGTTGAGGCGCTGTAGAGCCTCCACGTCTGCAAATGCGGAAACTCGCTTCACGGTCTTTCGCGAGGGTCCGCATTTGTGGCCTGCAATGAGCCTTTGGCTCATTACAGCTGACGTGGGAGCCTCCACCTCTGCAAATGTGGCCCTGGATTCGCGAGGACCGCATTTGTGGCCCGAACTGCAGCCCTCACAAATGTTTTGAGAGTACGCTTCACAAGCTCCCAAAGCATGACGACAACTCGCAGTTTGACAATTATAATATGTGATCATTTACAATATTAACATACTGCACATATCAAGTGAAAAAAAGGCATTTTCTCCTCACAGTTAATTTTCTTCCGTTTTGAAAAAAAAAGGAATTCCTGTCAACTTAATAATATCTTTTTTGCAGCTTTTCACAAACAGCATGAAACTCTGAAAGTGTGAATCCCCTCCTCTGTGGGCAAAGCCTTCGCTTACTTCCAAAAATGGAGTTTTGCAGATTACAGAAGTGAAAGATGACATCATGCATGGTTGTTAACAGGAACAAATGGTGCCTCTAGAAAGCAAAACATTGGCCAGGATTTTAGGATATATCTGCATACAGGTGAGCCAATAGCTTCTTCAGGGCACACCGACTTCTGAGCGCACTTAACGTGAGTGACGCCTTGAGAGCGCCAACAATTGCACGCACCGACAGCAGCGCGCCTGACAAATGTGCGCATCAACAGCAGCATGCCCACGAAGATGACACCCACAAAAAACAGACCCGAGTACCATGATCCGGGACAAGCTGCGGGAGAGGGCTGCGGGGCTCAGGGAGCGGATCCCGGGCAGGGCAGTTAGGGGCATCATGGTCACAACTCGAGAGGGGGCAGGTAATTACCCCAATCAGCACGTGCTGATCCTGTTGTGCTGGATGACCATCACCTTGACCCTCACTACCAGACATCGGGGCACTTTGTCTCACCCTGTGCCCTCTCCCGCAGCTTGTCTGCACTCTCACTCTCCCTGTCACTATCCAGCGGTAGAACCTGTTCACCCTGCTCTCTCCTCTGTACCCCTGGCCTCTGTACATCACACCATACTCGTGGATACTGATACTTATCTGGAGGTGCATTTATGACAGGATGACAGGGGTGAGTGATGCAATGTGTGCGCCCAAAAATTGGGCCACCCTTCTTCAGTCATCCTGGCTGGCTCACCTTTGCACAGAAAGGATATCCTCAAATACTGGCCTGTGTGTGGCTCTTCAGGAAGGAACTTGCCCACCCCTGCTGTAGGAGTCCCCTGTGTAGGATTGCTTTATAAGTCATTATAATATTTAATATAAATGATATTGGTGATGTATGTTATGTTTAGGGGTAGGTTTGTGTTGATATATATATACATATATATATATATATATATATATATATATATATATATATATATATATCCCTGCAGTTGTTAAAATAGTAACTCCAACCCAGCTAAAACTTTGATCTTTCAAGCCTGTAAATGTTACAATGGCAAATCGATATTCAATTGCTACAATTTTCTCAAGCCCAAAAAATGTTCTCACACCAGTAAATGGCAAATGTAGAAGAAAATCCTATGAGTACCAGACAGGACTTTCAAGGGGGTTAGACACCTGATCGTAGCACTGTAAATGCAAATAAAAAATCAATACTGCACTGTAAATAACAGGGAAAGCGATGAAAGACATTAGAATTAATTGCACCCCAGTCTCAAGCTCGCAAATATGAAATTAAAGGTATGTTTTTTTACATTTTATTTTCATGTTATATTGAGCCAAGTTATCAAGGAGTTAATACATATCAGACCACCCACATGGACTACAACAGTATCACTATTCATTTTTATTATTTTGTACGCTGCCAAATTGCGAGTCTGATCGCATAATTGATTGTATTTTAACCTCCATGTTTTACTGATGTTATGATGACGCTCTCATTTACTATTGGCTGTTCCTAAATCAGTAGTTACGGCCTTGCTTTATTGATCATGATCATGCTCTGAAATGCTACTTACGGATGCAAGGTTTATGGTTTAGGATTTCAACCAGGCAGCTGTGGGCTTGAGCAATTTGATTGCTAAAGCCCGCACTACCTGGCAATTGAATAAAGCCCATGGTCTTGGACCTCCATATTTCCCAGCTGTGCAAAGGTGAGTTAATTAAAATTCCAAAAGCAGTGATTGACTACTTGGCAGACAAATCAAGAAATCCAAGACTGTGGGGGATTCTCCAGGACTAAACTTGGGCACTAGAGTTTCCTTATTAAAATCATGGAGTAATGATGCTCACAATCATTAGCATTCTGCATCCTATCCCACTGAACAGTAAAGGAAATCAAGTGGGTCATGGACCATCAGTGATCCATGAGCTCCATTGAAGTGTTTCCCAGATTACAAACAAAATTATGAAACAAAATTCTAAAAATGAATAAAAACCAGTATACAAGTGCTGATTTACTTGTAAATGATAGAATAATCAGTCATATATATATATTTAATTTTTATCAATTATTATAATATCCAAACAAAATAATGTAGATATAACAATTAAGTACAAGTTGCTCTGCCAGTCGGATTTTGCTGTATTTTGTCTATCTAAGAGATGCTATTTAGATGCAAATTGCATGCCTGTTTGCCGTAATGATACCCAGTTGTAAACACTTTCCCTGATGTGTATACAAATGCAATCTGGACGCTTAACCTGCACATCATTTTCCGTATCCCAAGTCAAGCAACATGATGGTGACTATCACTTAGCAGTGATAAAAGAACTTAAATTGTGCAATATAATATAATACATTGTACCGCTACTAAAATAGCTCGCTAGTACTGACCCATCTGTAACACTTATTACCAGAACTATTTTTATTTAACATGAAAAAACATAGGAAAGATGTGTTTTAAGCTACCACTTTTTATTTAAAGGATCATTGTAGACAAATATTGAAAATTCTTCAGTGTATTACCTTTTATATGAAGAAATGCTGCAGTGGAGATTTGTATTTGCATAATGGGAATGTGGTTGCTAAAACCGCTAGTGTTTTAAACAGGGCTTAAGGAAATCTCAGGTTACAAGGATACATTCACCAGAAAAAGTAAAAAATTTAAAAGTTGTGTTTAAGAGAATTAATAAACAAATAAACAAAAAACAAAAACAAATTAGAAGAGCTCAATCATGGAGCAAACTAATCTTAATAAGTTAGTTCTATGTACATGATAACCCACTCTGAGAGCAGCCTGTGAATGGCTTACGTGTGCCAGTCACAGTGGGAAATATCCTGTAGTATATAAGTCTGGTCTCACTCAATAGAGTGATCCAGCCCCAAAATACCAGGCAATTCTACCCTGAAAAGGAGAAACAGCAAATCCCAGACATACATTTCGGCCTTAATTGGGCCTTGTTAGTAGCGTGTAGCTGAACTCCCTAAGGCACAGTGAGCAAGGAGTCCACGTCTGCAGCTCCTTATCACCCTTAGGAAGACTAAGTCCAAATTCAAAACTCATAAATATATTGGCATACCAACTAGTGTGCTCTGAGCACTTCTCCCAATTAGCCCCCAATCTGGTTTCTAAGAGTCCTTTGTACTTAGAAATGGCTTAAAACAAAAATGACAATAATACAGGAACAGTATATCTATCCCAAATCAATTCATGTGATTTAACTGGTGGTTATTTACAACAGACCGTAAACTACCCTTAATTAGAGGCAAAAATGCTAAACATACAATGTAGCCTCAAATTTCGGAACCTCACAGCAACACTCTCAGTCCTACTGATAAAGTGGGAAAAGAAAAACATATCCAAAAAGTATAATATAATATTTTATAACAGAAGAAGCCCATAGCAGGTAAAACACGTAGAGACTTGGTAACGCCAATACTAATGCCATCACGTTGCACGGTCACCTCAACTGGAAGCACAACCGGAACTGAGAGCTTCAGCTTCCATCTACCAACTGGATGAATTAAAACACAAAAATATAAATCTACTAAATTGGAGCATTAAACATTAACAGCCTTTTTAAATTGCAATTTGGCCAATTGAAAAGGGCTCTATACAAGCACACAGCATATTTTTTTACGGAAGTTTTTAGTTAGTGAAGACCTTGCTTTTGGATAGAAGTGGATAAAAATATGCTATGTGCTTATATAGAGCCCTCTTCAATTCAATTGCCCGAATCGCAATTTAATAAGGCTGTACATAATTATACTGATAAATAATGGATAAACTAAGGAGTTGTAGTAATTTTGTTAAAACAATTGTTTTTGATGTGAGCAGAAAAGCTCCTAAAGTGCACATTTTAAAGGGATATATAGAGCTGGATTATAAGTGCATCTAATAGAGGAGAATTAGTAGTGTATGAAAAAAAATTGATTGAAAAAATACACTTACCTTGAAGTTAGCAAAATATATTTTTATTTCTGTCAGTTGCAACTTAGGGTTAACACCCTCCAAAACCCAGGCTAAACTGGTGTACAATTTGAAAAATTGTTTTGGCCAATCAGGAGGAAGTAAAGACTGAAACATTTGTATCACAATCTGGCAATTGCTGTCTGTTTTTTTTTCTCTGTCTGTCTCCTTATGGTCAATTTCAGCTTTGACCCCACCAACCATCATTTCCTTTAGATGTCACATACTGTGGTACTGCAGGGTACACTTTATGTAAACTTCCTAGTGGTGTGCACATACACATATCAGTATCTAGCATATAAATATGTAAGTACATTCAACTTTTCAATATAAAACATATTTTTCTGCTAATCAGTAGCTGTTTATTAGGAAACATTTGAAACCTAGCTCACTTACATATCCCTTTAATATATGATTCTATAACGGATGCAGTTATCTTGTTCCCCACATCTGCCTTGCTCAATATTACCTATTTAATTGCATTTTATTAAAAAAAAAAGTATATATGGTCTTTAGAATGTATCTTCATTTGCCTTTAAATAGTCATTTGTAACAATATAACACAATAAAACAACCCTCATCCTGTTTTCATTAGTATTTAGAATTCCTTCCTTCTCATGCACAGCATCAAAATGCTCTGTGGTATCACTGAAGTATGTCTTGTTAGTTTATAAGAGGACCCTTTGGCTTAAGGAGCAGATAGGGATTAGCATAATTAAAGGTACAGCTATTCTTCCAGAACTTCAAAGTACCAGATAAAGCACACGTTCCCCATGCTAATTCCTGTGTCCTGATTAACCCATGCATAATGCCCACTTGCTTATTTTCCTTTTAATCATCAGTCCACAAGCAATTGGACACCTTGTACCGAGCTACCCTTCTATTAACAATCACAGTCCACTATTAAATTGATGGTATTGCTTATTTGTAATTTTACCATTATAGCGAAACTTGCTCCAACTTTAATAGCTTTGTCATACAATTTACATTTTACAGCCTTATTAAATTGCAATTTGGCAAATTCTAAAGGGCTCTATATAAGCACATAGCATATTTTTTTACAAAGTTTTTAGTTAGTGAAGACCTTGCTTTTGGAGAAAAATTTACTAACTATAAACTCCTTTAAAAAAATATGCTGTGTGCTTATATAGAGCCCTATTCAATTGGCCGAATCGCAATTTAATAAGAACCTCTGAATAATGCTCATATTTTAAAATTAAACTTACTGTTATATTTGGCTGAAAATATCATAATAAAATGGATTTGTTTAAATTCATTCTTCTAAGCTAATAAATGATTCAAAATATAAATAGATTTTATATTATATGGATTCCCTGGCTTTAATATTAAAATAACCTCCTACATGTTTAAACATTATTTTATTAATGAGTGCTTAAACGCTCTGTTTTTACTCACTGAAACGGTCTAAACTGTTTCTGCAAAGGTCTGTTCCCTGTAGCAAATGCATACTATCTATAGTACTAGATGTACTAGCCAATCACAGACTGTGTCTCAGCAGCATGTTGCAGAATTGCTGCTGAGACACCATCTATGATTGGTTAGTAATTCTATACTATAGACACATAGGGCCCGATTCAATTGCCCAATTCGTAAATATATACACTCTTAAAATCACTCTTAATATTGCTACATATTCAGCAAATATAACTTATTGGCACTAATGAATTCTTAAGTCATGAGAATGCATATCAACATTTATATAAAAAAATACCCAAAGCCAAATTTATGCTTTCAAGGCATTTCCAAGTAGCTAATTGAATAAGGATAATTGTATGCATGAGCAACAAGGGATAGACCTTTGCAGGGGTGGTTTGGAAGGTTTGTAAATTAACACTTTGTTGTTGTTTTTTTATTACTAAAAACATAGAACATTCCATGTCCCTATAAAATATTGTGTATTTTAACAGTGAGAGACAGAATAACAAAAAAAAAAGAAAGAAAGAAAAACGCATGTCAAAAAAGTTATAAATTGATTTGAAGGTCAGTGAGGGAAATAAGTATTTGATCCTCTATCAATCAGCAAGATTTCTGTCTCCCAGGTGTCTTTTATACAGGTAACAAGCTGAGAGGGAGTGCTCCTAATCTCAGATTGTTACCTGTATAAAAGACACCTGTCCACAGAAGCAATCAATCAATCAGATTCCAAACTGTCCACCATGGCCAAGACCAAAGAGCTGTCCAAGGATGTCAGAGACAAGATTGTAGACGTACACAAGGCTGGAATGGGCTACAAGACCATCGCAGAGCAGCTTGGTGAGAAGGTGACAACAGTTGGTGTGATTATTCGCAAATGGAAGAAACTGGGTGAAAGTGTTGTGGTCAGATGAGACTAAAATCGAGCTCTTTGGCATCAACTCAACTCGCCGAGTTTGGAGGAGGAGGAATGCTGCCTATGACCCCAAGAACACCATCCCCACTTTCAAACATGGAGGTGGAAACATTATGCGCTGGGGGTGTTTTTCTGCTAAGGGGACAGGACAACTGCACTGCATCGTTTTTCTTTTTTTTTTTTTTTGTTATTCTGTCTCTCACTGTTAAAATACACCTACAATTAAAATTATAGACTGATCATTTATTTGTCTGTGGACAAATGTATGAAATCCGCAGGGGAATCGAATACTCCCCCGACACTGTAATTATGTATTAATTATATATAATTATGTTTATCCTGTAGGATTCCACTTTCTTTTCTCAGTTATTTTTTCTGTTACTTTCGCTTGAATTAATGGGGTTTCCATTACTTCTATAGAAACTTGTAGTTTTTGTTTTACTTAACTTTCTGTTTTGAAGCATGAACTGTGCTGGTCTATATTGGAGGTATGACCAAATCTGATTGACATTTCCAGAAGCAGGATGGTGTATTAAAGTATTTAAATATTTCCCCTTTCTACAAATAAATGGTAAGAGCAAGTTTAATGAATAAGACATAGTAAATGTTATTGTGATACAATAAATTGCTGACCCCTCTGCCAATGAAAGAATTAAAGGGACATAGAATTGAATAAACCTGCTAGTCATCATCATGAAAACTTTTTTAGCTTTTTTTTTATTTAATGAAAATGTCACCGTTTTAGATTAACCAAGTTAATCCTAATGGTGTGGTGTTTCCTTGACTTAAAGCTTCTGAAAAAGCCAAAAATCACAAGCACGCTTTAATAATATACATTCTGTTGATACATTCTGTTCTGATACAAACAATGTCAGCTTAGTTCTTTGAGTTTTTTAGACAATCTAAATTTTAAATAAATTAAATTTAAATCTGAGCTCTCAAACTAATTATTCAAAGTAATCAGTTTTGTTTCAATTATGTTGTATTGTAATAAAAAAATGCAAATATCATCTATGTTATCGATGTGCATACATATAGAAACTTATTTTTCTTTTATATAATTTTTCAAAACATTAACAGTGATAAATCAAAAGATCAGTTTTCTTTTTCTATTTTTTCTCTTTCTTATTTTTTATATGTCAGTTAAATATCTTAAACACAGAGTGAATGAATCAAGAATAGTTATAAGCAATTGGAGGGAGAAGAAAGGGGACAGTGGGATAATTTAAGAAATTATTTTGTGATCTTGGTTAACTATTTTCTTTTCTTCTTATTTTTTTTCCTATTTTCTTTTTCCTTTTTTTTCTTCCTCTTTCCCATTTTTTTCTCTTTCTTTTTCTTTTCTCTTTTTTTTGTATTGATTTTGATTGCTCTGTGTGACAGTGCCAAGAAGTATACATGAGTTCAGAGGCCCTTTAAATATATTTTCATTATAATACATATATTTTTTTCTTTTTTTTCTTGTTTTTTATTAGCTTTGTGGCAGATATTATAATAATGCTGTCTAAACCACACTTGAATCTCTTTTTTTGCAATTTTTTTATTTCTGTAAGTGCAATTATGACTTTACACCTCTCATATTTATTCTATATTGTTGATCTACCCTGTATTCGGCCTCTCCGCAGAGGCCACATTTCTATATTTCCCGGCAATTCCGTGAAACAGAAATATGAGAGAATATGACAGTAGTGACGAATATTACAAATGATCGAACTGAAAGATTTTCCCATTAGGGGAAAAAAATCCATATTTCTTTAAATTGAGATATGGATTGAAATAAATATGTACTTTGTACAATCCCATTTTGATTTGACCCGCAATTCACTTTGCTATTGTATATAGCTCTTTAGAGCTCAGTGATCCAAGATCAACTTATTCAAATTAATCGCCCACTACAGTCCTCCATTTAAAACATTCTCTTTTGAAGAACTACATATGATAATGGGCAAAATAAACAAAAATAACAAGGCCTATAATATATTAGATTTTATCTGTAATATTGCTGCAGTGAAATATACTACTGTATTTTGGCTTCTGATGATAAGCTTCTTGTGTTTGGAGGAGACTGCAGACAGGAAGCTTCTGTTAGATCTCCCATTAGGTTTAATGGGAAATTTATCAGTTTACAATGACGCACCATCCTAAGACAGCAGCTGAAAAAAAGGGGCTCTGCACTTATATATATATATATATATATATATATATATATATTTATATATATATACTAGTTACATGCCCGTCAAAATTGACTGGAAAATATTTGATGTGTGTCTTTCCCTCCCCTCTGTCTTTATCCCCTCCTCCTCCCCAGCGTGTCCCCCTCCTAATGCCGCACACTGCTCATGCCCGGCTTCCATAAAATAGTTTCAGTATTGCGCATGCGCTCCCCCTGGAGCATTACACACTACGTAAACTATTATATATGATATAAATAAATAAAAAAAAAAAAAAAAAAAAAAAAATATATATATATATATATATATATATATATATGCAGAGAAAGAGATAGTAAATTAATCCTACATTTGTGTTCACATTTGCACAACTAAAAAGTTAAAAAAACTTGCTTCCTGCTCAGAATTCCAAGAAATATACAGTTATTACACTGCATTCTGGGAACCTGGCAGGGACATGCAAATGCGCCCACAAAGGCTTCGCTCTTGTAACCATTTTAAACATGGCTTCCTTTAAGTATATGCCAGCTTTGAGCAAAGCTCAGGATAGATTATACACAAGCTAGGAATCCTACCCACGTATATCACATTTTGCACATTTAGTCATTCAAATAATACATAGAGAAAAATTGACCACGGTGGTCCTTTAAAACAATACTGAAATTCCATATTTTTGTATGGCTCATTTGACAAACTCGAATAATGTAAAAAATGCTTAGAAAGTCACAAAGCCAGATGTATATTTTTTTACATTATATGCAGTTTCTTTATCTATCTTGTAAAGAGAGAGGGGTCTTGGGATGTATTGCTAAAATCAATTGGGTGTGTGTTATTACTCAAGCTAGTAATGAAACAAAGTGTTATGCATTTAGTTATACTGTCCTAGGATCTATAGAATATGCCCCATGTGAACATATTTAAATGAGTTACTCTGTCCTTTTTTCTCAAACTTTCTCACTTTTTTCTTTATTGTGTCTTTCCTTTCTTCTTTCTTTACTTTTATAATATTCTGTTTGTTCTTTCTTTCATTTTATCATTTTCTATGTTGTTCTTTCTTTTGATTTTATCCATTTTTTCATTTCATTCTCTTTTTCATTTAATAATTTATACATTTTCATTATCTATCTTTCTTACTTTTTCCCTACTTTTAATCCTACCTGTTTTCTTTTTCTTTCATCACTCACGCTGTCTTTTTCTCCATTGCTTAGTCATACATTTTCTTATCCCCTGCATTGACTTTCTTTCTTCCTTTCTATCATTGACCACAAACTCCTCATTTACTTCATCTCTTGAATCACTTTTAAGTTAAAATGCATTGTCACAGCAGATTGCCCATTGCCAGTTCAGATGATCCCCCTAGTTATTTATACAGTACATAGACAGACTCCTGGTGCTACAAGGGAGGGATTAAAACAGCACTGTAGCTACCCAACATAGACAATAACAGGTAATAAAATAAAAGGGCCACTGTAATGCCTCAATAACTGGAGCAAGATGTTTTAAAGGATCACTGCAGATCAGGAACAAAGACACTTGCATGTCAAGTATGTACATTACTAGGATCTACCTAACTAACAATATTAGCAGCTGTGTAAGTCATGGACACAGTTCATATGAGTACAGGTATCCATGTTATATTTGTTACATTACATTTTGAGAGTTGGATTATGAGTTTTTTTTTATTTAAGAGTGGTGAGAGGAGTGGGGGAGCAGTGAACAGATTGAAATGCAGAGGTTTTGTTAGAAAATTGTACTGATCTCTACATATGTAAACAATCATGTCATATACAGTGCCTTGCAAAAGTATTCAACCCCTTGACTTTTTGACTTATTTTGTTAAATGTTAATCTGAATTTTATGTGATGGATCAGAACACAAAAGTCTAAGTTGGTGAAGTGAAATGAGAAAAATATATACATAAAACTATTTTTTAGAAATAGAAAACAGAAAATGGTCATGTGTTTATGTATTGAAGCCCATAAAAAGCTCTGGTGCAACCAATTACCTTCAGAAGTCACCTAATTAGCGACATGATGTCCACCTGTGTGCAATCTAAGTGTCACATGATTTGTCATTACATATACACACCTTATGTGAAAGGCCCCAGAGGCTACAACACCTAAGCAAGAGGCACCACTAACCAAACACTGCCATGAAGACCAAGGAACTCTCCAAACAAGTAAGGGACAATGTTTTTGAGAAGTACAAGTCAAGGTTAGGTTATAAAAAAATATCCAAATCTTTGTTGATCCCCAGGAGCACCATCAAATCTATCATAACCAAATGGAAAGAACATGGCACAACAGCAAACCTGCCAAGAGGCGGCCGTCCACCAAAACTCAAGGACCGGGCAAGGAGGGCATTAATCAGAGAGGCAGCACAGAGACCTAAGGAAACCCTGGAGGAGCTGCAGAGTTCCACAGCAGAGACTGGAGTATCTGTACATAGGACGACAATAAGCCGTACGCTCCATACAGTGTGGCCAGAAGAAAGCCATTACTTTCAGCAAAAAACAAAATGGTTTTGAGTTTGCGAAAAGGCATGTGGAAGACTCCAAAAATGTATGGAGGAAGGTGCTCTGGTCTGATGAGTCTAAAATTTAACTTTTTGGCCATCAAAGAAAATGCTATGCCTGTCGGAAACCCAACACATCACATCACCCAAAGAACACCATCCCTATAAGTGAATCCTGTTGGTGGCAGCATCCTGCTGTGGGGATGTTTTTCAGCAGCCAGGACGGGGAAACTGGTTAGAGTTGAGAGAAAGATGGATGGTGCTAAATACAGGGATATTCTTGAGCAAAACCTGTACCACTCTGTGCGTGATTTGAGGCTAGGACGGAGGTTCACCTTCCAGTAGGACAATGACCCCAAACACACTGCCAAAGCAACACTTGAGTGGTTTAAGGGGAAACATGTAAATGTGTGGGAATGGCCTAGTCAAAGCCCAGACATCAATCCAATAGAAAATCTGTGGTCAGACTTAAAGATTGCTGTTCACAAGCGCAAACCATCCATCTTGAAGGAGCTGGAGCAGTTTTGCAAGGAGGAATGGGCAAATATCCTCCAGCTAAGATGTGGCAAGTTTATAGAGACTTATACAAAGTGACTTGGAGCTGTGATTGCCCCAAAAGGGGGCTCTACAAAGTATTGACTTTAGGGGGGTGAATAGTTATGCACATTGACTTTTTCTGTTATTTTGTCCTATTTGTTGTTTCCTTCAAAATAATAAAAAAAAAAAACATCTTCAAAGTTGTGGGCATGTTCTATAAATTAAATGATGCAAACCCTCAAACAATCCATGTTAATTCCAGGTTGTGGGGCAACAAACCTCGACAAATGCCAAGGGGTGTGAATACTTTTGCAAGGAACTGTACACAGTTTCCATATATGTACTATGGATTCATCCAGGTCAGTAGTTCCTAAAGCCCTCATCAAGACCCATTAGACAGGGCTTGATTTAGGTCAAACACTGTGTGAACAAAGGTGAGGCAACTAGTATTAAACTAGGCTGTTGAGCCTCAAATTGCTTCACCTGTGTATTCATGTAACCATGGCCTGTTAGGGAAGGATTTGTGAACCTCATTTCTAGGATCCTGCAGAGACATCAATGTGATTTTTCTAATTAAAAACTATCTTTATGAATTTTTTTCTGCTTAATTATTCTTAATCTGAGTCAAACTTTTCATTGTTCATTGGCCCTTTAAATACTTTTTAGTATTTTTTTACTTTAAATTCTTTCTAGTTCACCAAAAGGATATACTGTAAAAAATGGGATATAATTATAGCATTACAGGCTTCTCAAGTTATAAAGATCAATATAATCAATTTTTCAGTTTATAAGGTTGAAAAAAAATTGTATATTTTTTGAAAACCATACTTTTAAAAGAAAGAATGATTTCCAGCCCAAAGATGAGGAAAAAAGCTCAACTATTTTCAAACTGCTTAGCTTTAGTGGCAGAGTGTAATGTAATGTAGCACATAATGATGAGGCCGTGGCAGGGTAGTGCTCTCTGCCACCAGAAGTAAGCAGTTTGTAAAAAGATAGGAGGAGCCTAAAGAGTAGAGGTAAACAACTATTTTTAATGTAAGTTTTCTCACAAAAGAACAGCTTTTTGAATCCCAATAAATTGATACAACATTTATACTTACAGCAGTCTTTCTAGTGTGATATTACTTCTATACATTGTTAAACTGAATAATTCACTGATATACAAACTGGTTACACTTTCAATGATTTAGATTATTTTAAAATGTTCGTTCCATATAATTAAATATTAGTACTGGCGGTAGTTTTCAAACCAGACATCTTCAGATACAAGTAGTAATTCAACATTACATTCAATAATAATATGAATTCAGAATAAAGGTCCACGCTGGTAAATATGTTTGTATTTGGTATTTTGATTATCTAAACTTGGTATTGGGACTAATGTTTTTACCCAGCAAAAAATAAATAAATAAACAAGTAAACATTTATATTTTATCTTTTAAATGCAATTGTTCTTTACCAAACTCTACTCTCCGTGTCTGCAGCTCCTCTGACAGTTACTCCACTAACTTCCTACAGCCTCCAAAATAAAATTTGAAATCATGACCCTAACATATAAAACCCTGTACAAAAATGCACCCCCTAATATACCCACTCTCGTCTCTAAATACTCCCCCAACTGCCCTCTTCAGCTGGCTAATGACCTTCTTCTTTCCTCCTCTCTTACCACCTCCTCTCATTCCGCCTTTAGGACTTTTTGTGTGCTTCCCTTATTCTTTGGAACTCCTTGTCTCGCTCTACTAGACTATCCTCCTGCCTCAAAACCTTCAAAACCTCACTAAAAATGAATCTGTTTAAAGAAGATTATCATCTTTAGCCTCAATATGCATACTGCATCTGTCATTCTTCTATACCTCTATACCTGATTTTAAGCTCAAAGACAGGACCCTCCATTAATTTGCATTGCATTAATATTATTTATTACTTGAACCTACATAGCGCTAAGAAATATGTTGGCGAGTTACAGATAAAGGAAATAATAATAATAATACTTTCTTTACTCATTTGCATCTGGATTGAGAGTCCTTGTAAACTAAGAAGCATTAACTGGCAGTTTTAGCAGACACATTTCCACTGTGCTGATAGAAACATCCTCCAAGAATTTGATTAGCAGAAACCAAAATGGTAGATTCCACTGCTGCATAATTGCATGCAAAAGATAATATATCTAAGCCTGTACTTTATATTTTCATTGCTTATTTTCAAATCTATTTCTTCAAAAGAGAATATTTTACACTAAGGAATATAGATCATTTAAGTCACTTGCCTTCTGAAGAATACTACGCAGCAAACCCAATAACCTGGAGAGATACTTTTAAACAGCTGGACTTTTTCCAGTCACTTAAACTCATGCTGAATTTATTGTGCAAAGAATAACTGATTTGTTCATCACTAATGTTAAAATCTCTTAAAACAACATGCTGTTTAAATTCATGCTTGGCAACCGTTCCCCAAATTCCGTTCGGATAATGGCACCACACCCATCGCATCATAAAATGTTTAGTGGTCCTTTGTCTTTCTGCTTGCTTTCTCTTTTTTTTTCTCAAGGGTTTTATGGTAGAAGAAGCATACCAAAGTTATCCAGATGTTATTTGTTTAAGAGCAGGGATTTCTGTCCAGATATCTGCGGTTTAAATGTTTATTTTAATGTGTTATTGCGCAACTCTTGCTGTGCGGACCTTAGCGGCTGTGTACTGTATGCTCTTGGTAATGCCAGTACATTGTTCTTAAATGATTTTAGTCAAATTGGATGCTTACTGGTCACTGGGGGAGACAAAATTCTAGCACCTGGAGTAACACAGAACGTACAGAGCCAATGTCCGCATTCTGGCGTTTTCTGTATCACTCGAACACAGAAGTAAAAGCCAATCTGCTATTTGTAAGCACACGCGGGAGTGGCCTGCACCTTAGTAACAGTTGCAGCATTTCGAGACAATATTACGCTGTTGCAGTAAACAAACTGAGGGTGTTGGAAAAAAAATCCAGCTGTTACACATTGTATTGTAAGAGTTTCAATTAAATAATTAGAGTTACCACAGCAAGCACTGCAGTTTATTTTATTATCCTAGCCAACACAAAATAAGAGTTTATTTTGCATTAGCACAGCTATAATAGAAAATAAAATGCCATTTTTTACACATAAATATTAATTTTGGGTATTATTAGAAATGTCATACCATTATTAAATTATATTATTTTCTAGACTGTTCTTATTCCATGTATATTAAATTTCATTAAAGCACCACTGCAGTTCACAAAAAAAGACTTATTTGTCAAGTGTGTACCAAACTAAAAAATATTAGCAGCTGTGTAAGCCGTGGGCATAAAGCATTTCTTGGAAAAATCTGAATTTTGTAAGTACAGGAATCCATTTTGTGTTTGTTACATCACTTTCTCATAGCTGAACCAGGAGGGTATTTGTTCTGCTATCGATGAAGAGTGGGGTGAGGAATGAGGGAACATAGAGAAAAGATAATTAGAGATGATTGAAATAGACAAAATGACCATTCTCACTCACTGGCTCAGAAGCAGACCCCCTGCATCATTCACTGCAACAATAGTTCTCCAGAAATATAAATGCCCTTCTCACATACACAACTTTCACCAATGTATCATGGATTTCTCCAGTGTCCTACAGAGGCATTAACATTTATTTATTTCTAATTCAAAACTAGATCTATGATTTTTTCTGCTTATTTATGAGTCAAACTGAAAGTTTTCAAATATGTATTTATTTTTTTCATTTTGTGGTGGTCCTATAGTGATTTATTCCAGAAGAAGCACTGTAGTAGGTGCAACACTTAGAGACATTGCCAGTGTTTGTGTCTCCTTAGTAACACCAACTCTAACATCACCATGTGGCAGGCTGGCCTCATCTAGAAGCACAGCGGGAACCAAGAACTACAGCTACCAAAAAGGATGAACTTAGGATTACCCAAGGAGTCTGGTAAATTTTCTTAGTACAAAATATATATTTTTTAAATATCATCTGAGAAACAAAAGCACCTTTTAATGTATTGTTCTACATTTTCAATAAAAATGGACAGAAAAGGTGGCAGTTAATGTGTACCCCATTTCTACCCAGTTGAGTGTTTTCACAAACTGGAGAGCACTATGGATCCTGGACATATGTACAAAATAATAAAGTACCCTGCACATCATCAAGAAGCAATATGTGTCTATATTGAAATGATACACTCTCTCTATGAATATTGACAGACAACCTAGTTGTGTCCTGCACCATCAGGTAAGAGGATTGAAGGGCAAGTGTTTTCGGTCTTTGAAATTGCTGGTGAACTGACAGAGTTAGAGGCATTTTAGTTGGTTGCACACATAATTTGAACTGCTTTATGTATAATGAAGCTCCATCAACTGAGATTAAGGATGTTATGTTGGTCTGGCTGAGGACATTGTGACTGTAACGGAACCCATCACTGTTTTACCCTGTTTTATGATTATTATGGTTAAAATATGATCCTACTATATGTATGTTGGTTTATGCTCTGCAGAATATTAGCCAGACTTTTGCAGACCTAGGCTAATAGATAATCCTATTACAGAGACTCAAGAGATAAGGGAGTCGATTGTATAAAGTGTTTTCATTCTCAGATAAGAACAAAGAAGGCTGATCTAATTAATGTCTGATTGTATCCAAGTTGCCTGGGAGGGGTGGCTCACCTATTGTCCCTATATGTGTATTGTATGGGGGATATGTGAAATGTCTGTGTGTTATGGGTAAAAGATACTTTTACTAACTTTTGAACCCCTGGTCTGATTCATGCCATTTTTTAATATGTTGTTCCCCTGGGGGAGAGCTATTGAATGGTGCTGGACTTAAAGGTGTACCCCCTGTTTTTGGGGTACATCCAGAATGTGGTTAAAATTGTGTCTGTTTTAATTGTGTTACCTGTTATCTGAGGGGAGGAGACGTGGGGGTTGAACCATGTATATAATTGGCTGTGATAATTATGTGGGTGTAGCCCTTCAGAGGGCACCATTGCATAAAAGGAGATCCCCTGTCATTAAAGATATAGTTCTACTTGACCCTTCAAAACGTAGTCTCGTCTCGTTATTGGAGGAGATCGCTATCATAGTGGGGATTGCTATGCTTTTGCATACTCCCTTGAGCTGTGACTACTGAACGCTTGTTCCTGATGTACTATCCTTGGAGTCTGTGGTGGTTTTGGTGTCCGGTGCAGTGCTTGTAGGCCTCGACGCAAACTAGGACGCGTCCATCAACGGAGGTACCCGGTCGGGGTGCCAGTAGATCCGTTACAGTGACATTATAGCTTTTTAAACTCACTCTCAAGTATAGTGAGCTCAAGTATAGTGAGCTCAAGTATAGTGAGCTCAGTGGCTCATGTGTGAAAGATGCTTAGATAAAATCCATGTGGCTTTAAAATTATTTTATTGAGCTTAAACAATAAAAAATAGAAAAAGTACAAATTATAAGGGATACATTTTGAAAACTCTAGGCTCATCGGTGTATAGATAGTCACAGTCACAGTTACTCCTTTAGAGCATTGCAGAACATCAATTTTTCCCTGCATATCAGGCACAGTATAAATCATGATCATTATGCAACTATTGTTCTGAAGATGCAATTTTTTTTTTTAATAAAGCACAAGCAAAACATCCACACATCACAGCTTGTAATTGATGAGACATGCATAGAATTCAGATTGTTATTTTACATGGCATTGGAATCCAGGCTGGCCACAAGAAACATCTAGTTTGCTGTGACCCAGTCTGCATCCTTATTATCTATGTAATAACTAATCTGAAAATAACTAAAATGAATACAACAAAGTCAATTTGTTATTGATCTTAAAATATAAATAGTATTCCCATTAAGATCCTCAATATCCCTTTAATGACATCACCTACAATCAAATAAATCAAACTCTTTGGGAGCATCTCTGTTGATTAAAGCCACTCTTATGTCCCCTTGCTTTCTGTGACTTTATCCACTAAGGATTTTGCTGCTACTCACTTTACTAAGTTCTCCTCTAATGTTTAATCTTGACTGTACTTCTCATTGTCTGTAGCATAAGGACCACTTTTTAAAAGTTTCACTGCATCTTTTGGAAATCTTTTGGAAAACTTATGAAAACCCAACAAAATAATATCCAGTTGGAGCCAATCATGTTGCTTATCAGGTCTATAAACCAGGTCATAGTCAGGGCAAACGGAATCCAGATTTCTACACCTATTTCATACTCAATTTCATAGCCATTTAAAGTATTTTCCCATTTTCCATAGCTTTTACTCCTTCAGCATGCCACTCATTTCCCATGTTAAGTACGTCCTTTCCCTGTGTTACAATTCTTTCTTCCCCTCACCTGATTTCTGTTTTCCCTTTTCATCCTCTCGCCATTATGCCCTTTCTCTTTCCTTATTTTTGTAACTCTGTCTCTGTTAATTTCCTTTGTCTATTTTTAATCTCACTCTTTTTCCTGATCTCTCTCTCTCTCTCTCTGTGCCTCTCCATATCAACATATGTTCTTTCTCCTGTCCCTTACCCAAATGTTCTACTTGTACTTCTTTCTATCACAACACCCACTTTACTTTGCCTCTCCTCTCCGTTTCCTCTATACTGTGTGTTCATATACATATACTTTCTATTATCATATATATATATATATATATTCTCATTTAGGTAAATCTGAAACTGCTGTGGTTAAATATGTCTCAGGTTACAGAGACACAACCTATAAAGGATTGTGTTGCATGAAAGTCATGGTCCTCAGGAAGTACTTATGTACTGTATATAGACCAGTGTTGGGGAAGACTTTCCTATGAGGGCTGCCAACTGTCCATTATTGTTTGTTCATCCAGGATTTCTCTGCATTAACACACCTGAATTTTAAACATGACATAAGATTAATTCACTCTGACTGATACTGTAATCCTCAACTCTTGGAGGACCTCATACAAACAAGTTGTCAACCACTGATACAGTCAATTTAATTGTGTATTCAGCACCCAAATTGCTATTATGAGTGGCCCAGATTACCAGATAATATATATCAGTATTGAATTTGTTTAATAGATTGTATGAGTATGTTTGCTATATTCATTTACTTTTTAAGTCACATTTTTTCATATTTTTTTGTTTTACAGAACAAATAACCCACCCTTTATTGACTTTGAAAGCACTTCCCTAAAAAGGAGAAATCATGGCATGTTATTGATAGAACACTTTCATTGATTTACCATGAATAAGTAGTAGGAGCACTTTATTACTTTCAGAGACACATTGTCAGCAGTTTGGTAGTAGCTGGTGATATCTGGTACGATTCCAGCACAAATGTTCATCCTTTAAATGAGAAAACCTCAAATGACTCTTTAAATAAGCAATTAAAGAGATATAATTAATAATGCACTAATGAGGGCTAGGTCATGTTTCTTTTGATATGTGTGTCAATGGTTTTACCCATAAGGAGTTTCCATAGAAGCCTAGGGACTTGGCATATGTTTGTCTAAAACAATATGATCTTGCTCTTAGTGGAGTGGATAGTAAATGCATTTGAACTAGTAATAGCACAGGAATCCCATGCTTTCTTATATACTATAGATTCTCTTCCTCTATAATCGACTATTTTAAAAAAGCTAGTCTAGCTTGCATCTTTTCTCTTCCACTTTCTCTTCTATAGTATATCTCTCAATACTAACATGTTCTCTTTCTCTTGTTCCTTACTCATATTTTCTATTTAATTTCTTCTTTCTTTCCCATATCTGCTCCTTTTCTCCTATTTCTTCAGGACTTCCCAAGCATGGGCCCTTATGTAATCCCTGAAAAAACGAGTGACCTAACAGTACCGTAAATCCTATCTAGCTATTGTATTGCTCCATTGACAAATCATTGCGAGAGAACTGCTACGATAATGCTGAAAAGCAAGTCAAAAATACCCATTGATTTTTGCACTGCCAATAAACTACGAGTTACTCCTGACACTGTGACACCCAAACCTTATGCTAATAAAACATTTCCGCTCACTTGCAAACTAGAGCAGTCCCCTAACCCTTAAAAATTAAGACATTATTACGGGTAGAAAAGACCACTTGTAAAGGCCACAGCAACAGTTAATACTGTCTCTGCCCAACTACCCTGGCCCCTAAAACCCCAATTCTATTTAAAGAATTGAATACAATATAATAGCTTTTTCGAAGATAAAACCCATAAATAAATATAACTCTAATATAATCCTGATGGACTAAGATGCCTTGTCCGGATATACAATGAACATGAGCATTTATTTATTTGTATTACTGTATTGAGGCGAACACATTTACACTTATCCTCCAAATATAGAACACATGCAGCCTTATTAAATCCCAGCCTTGTAGATAAGAGGCTTCTACTTTAATCCTACGTGCTGCAAATTTATAAAAGTTACGACGCTATTAAATTTACCCTGCTGCGGGCAACGTGTGAGCTACGCAGCAGGGCTGTCAGTATCAACACAGAGAAAATGTACATGAGGAGTGACAGCCTGCGAGATGATCTCGCAGGCTCCCACACCTCATCAATTGCTGCGGGGGTCCTAAACGGGACCTCCGCGTCAGTCCAACACATAAGCCCTGCCGTGGGGGGTACGCCAACTACCCCCCGGGAACCGAAAATGAACCCCACTCTTTACGGGGGATCCCCATTGCGACCCCCAAAGGGTCTCCACATTAACCCCTTGCTGCAGGGGTCCAAAGGGAGCCCCGTAGCCCCCCCACATTAACCCCGGCACCGATCAGGCCCCCGCTGCATTTAAAACTTTAAAATCCCCCGCCGAGGCTCCTTAAAGGACCCGCAGCACACTATTGGCAATCCCAGCTGTGGAACCTAAAATTAACCCCCCTCTATGCTGGGGGGTCCCCAATCGTGACCCTGCTGCATTTAAAATTTAAAATCCTTAAAGGATCGTAAAGGTCCTGAAAGGACTCACGCTAAAAAATATTAATCCCAGGCAACTAAAATTAACCCCATAACTCATGGGGGTCAGTACAGACCCCCATAAGCCTTAATTAACCCTATAACTCATGGGGGTTAATACAGGCCCCCATAAGTCTTAATTAACCCTGTCACTCATGGGGGTCAATACAGACCTCCATAAGCCCTTAATTAACCCTGTCACTCATGGGGGTCAATACAGACCCCCATAAGCCCTTAATTAACCCTATAACTCATGGGAATCAATACAGACACCCATAAGCCCTTAATTAACCCTGTCACTCATGGGGTCAATATAGACCCTCATAAGCCTCTATTTAACCCCATCAGTCCCATAAGGGTATATTATGACCCTTATGGGGTAGTTACAACCCTAACATTAACCACATAAGTGCCATGAAGGTCCTCAAGGACCCTCATGACACTAAGTACAAACACTACACTGCACTATACCCCCCAATAAACCATTCAATCTAAACTACTCCCCCTCTACACTAATCTATTAACACCTACACTACCTACCTACCCCCTAACAAACCCCCCCACCACTCTAATTACAGAAAATAAAAAAACCTAAGTAACAAAAAATAAAAAATCTACATTACAGAAAATAAATAAAAAAAGTATTGACCCCCATGATATACGGGGTTAATTTTAGTTGCCTGGGGTTAATATTTTTTAGCTCGAGTACTTTCAGGACCTTTATGGTGCTTTAAGGACCCGCGAGGCGGGAAATTTTAAATGTTAAATGCAGCGGGGTCACGATCGGTGCCGAACGGGGACCCCCGCTGCAAAAGGTTAATGTAGGGGGCTGCGTGGGTCCCTATGGACCCCTGCAGCAAGGGCTTAATGTGGGAACACTTCAGGGGTCCCGATGGGGACCCCCAGCATAGAGGGGGGTTAATTATAGGTGCCGCTGCCGAGATTTCTGATAGTGTGCCGCCGGCCCTTTAAGAAGCCACGGCGGGGAATTAAAACATTTTAAATGCCGATTGGGGGCCCCCGCTGCGAAAGGTTAATGTGGGGGTGATGTGTTTAGGGAGCATGGGGGGAGCATCACACGGCTGTCTCGGGCTGCTCCGAGGCAGCACATATGTGATTTAGGATCCCTTGCTAGCACTTTTTTGCTTATTCTCTGCCATTTTTCGGAGTCATCTCGCAAAGCAGGCTGCGAGGGAAGTATTGGAGATTCGGTCCTTGCAAACAACAAAAAACTGCCTTTTGCGAGGACCGAGGGAACTACGAGGGCTAATGTAATAAGGCCCATGATTTGTTCAGGGGATTGTAAGTTTATAATGTGTGTCTATCAAATAAAAACTATAAGCTAATAGGTAATACAACTTCAAGATATTCCCTTTAATCACTATAAAAAGTTGATTTCCTTATGCTCAGTGAGTTGAAGAACCAGATATATTATTCTTCATTTCATACATAGTTACGAAATTTGGCATTCATATCTGCATTTGTGAGTTTAGGTTAATCTCAAGGGCATCGCAAAATGTGAAAATACTGAAACATAGAATCTGATGACAGATAAGAAATACCTTGTTCTATTTAGAGTTCATAATTTTCTTTTGGTTACAAAACTTCAAACCTTATTGCATGTCTTATATGCGATTCATTATAAAATATGTAAGACAGTTAAAGGGCACAGCAGAGGAGGTAATGAGCTAACATAGCGCTGCCCCTTAAATGTAAGTGGATGGCCCTGAGAACTTTGCCAACTATGCTATTTAATCTAACATGCTTGGCTCTGAAGATTAATACAGTCTTAAAGGATCACTGCAGTTCAAGGATAAAGGCACTTATTTGTCAGGAATGTATCAAACTAACAATATTAGCAACTGTTTAAGCCATGGACATTAAACATGTTTTGGGGGAAATCTGAATTTTGAGCACAGGAATACATTTTGAGTTTGTTACATTAAATCCTGAGAGCTGAACAATGGGTGTTTTTTTTATCAGTGTAGGGAAGGGTGGTGAGGAAGGGAACAGGCAGAAATCCTGAGCCTTTAATAGGATGATTGAAATTGTCGCCACACTCCTTCCTCGTAACTGGGCATGAAGCAGGCACTTTGCCTCATTCAATGAAACCATAGCGCTCGAGAAATGTAAACACAGCTCTCCAAAGTATCATGGATCACTCCAGGGTCCTGCAGAGACATCAACATGTTTTTCCTTATAAGAAACTATCTGTATGGCATTTTTTAAAATAATGCTTTCAGTTAAAGTTTTCCAACATATATATATTTTTCATTCTGTAGTGGTCCTTGAAATACTTTACCAAACATTTTGTACATAAGTATATTCAGGGAAGATGCATAGGGAAGGGCCGAGGAAGTTAACAGTTGGTTACAGCATCAACCTTCAATTTATTCACTAAGATTGCCCTACTATAATGAGATTAGCACAAAGCTCCCCGACTCTACTCACACTTTCTTACTTTACTTCTTCAAGTGTTTGCAAGTGAGTATGTGCAACAAACAACCCAAGTGGTAACTGCAAATGTCTAAGCACGTGTGGATTAAAATATCAAATGCAGGAAGTTTTTATAGGAGCCAAGTAGGCTTTTTCTTTATATAGATACATTATACTGGAAACATATACAGCAGCCAGCAGTACATATTTTGACAATAGAACTACATAGAATGTGGACATGTAGGATAACAATTTTATATAAAAATGTTACTTTCTTTTTGTGTTGCTCTGTCGTATCTGGCTCTCCGTGATCTCATGGAATCCAACACACCATGCTGATCCATAGTAGAGATACCGGAGTGGGTTGCCAGTTCCTTCTTCAGTGGGACACAGCATACAGCTCCAGGTATACAAAGGTGGTATCCCATCCAAGTACTGACCAGTCCCTGCATGGCTTCAGAGTGGTGCGACCTCTTGGTTCCCTGACTAGAATCAAACCCAGGTCACAACAGTGAAAGCACCGAATCCTAACCACTGGACCACCAGAGAACCCAAGAATGCTCTTAAATAGCAGCTAATGTAATCAGTTGCCAATAGTTTGTTACATAGTTCACAAAAATATGAAGCTTTTTCTCAAACTACAGAAATTCCTTTAATCAATTCATGCACCTTAGAGGAATAACCATATTTTCTAAAGTTTCTTCCTTGTGACTGGTATGGATTCATGGTAGTTTCTTCTACTTAAACCATAGCGACTTCTAGAAATGAGTTTTCCGTGGCAATTAAAAGTGTTTATAAGCAATTTATTGTCATGTGATTTCACTAAATATTTTGTTAGTGGTTAAGTAATCATGTTTCAACCTATTAAAATTAATTAAGGGCTTGGATGTTGTTAACAAGAGACCATGATTCTGTCAACACTCTGCAACATGAACACAATCTGAGACAATATAACATGTTATTATAGAATGTTCATACAGTTTATGGACAGACTTCTACAGAAAGATTCTCACATCAGATCAGATTATTTATAATATTATTGTAGTTTGGAAAAAAACAGATGTTTGTGAGATATGTAGAACATAAGCATAAAACTGTTACGCCATGCATGCTTGTTTCGGGCAGGTAGTTTTTTGGGGGATAGTGTTACCTGTCTGGGACCTCTCTTCAAGGGCTTTGTAAAGTGTCAGTCTTTCAATAGAATTTAGTAGAGATGTTATCTGAATTTAAGCTTCATGTTAGGAACAAAGGAAAATGTCTGCGGCCATCAAAGCAAAGTTGAATATAACAGATAAAAAAAATGTATTTATTTATTTTTTAAAACTTTCTAAAAACTGTTTGCTTGCTCTGAGTTCAGTGGTCCATTAAAGGCATATTTAAATTTGCCGGATTAGCATAAAATTCATAATTAGTTTTGGCCAATCACAGGCAGCTAATACATTGTATCAATCTGTGAAGTCAGTTTATGTAGCAAAGCATCATGGAATGTGTAGTCCCCTGCACGTGGAAGCAAGAGGGTGCTCAGGCATTTCTCAGTGAACTTCTGCATTGTTCTATTGTTGGCTTGAAGGCTGTACCCGAATGCAATGTTTCTATTGGTAGGTCCACTGTGCCTATGTTAGCAGCTCTGGAAGGGTGGAAAATGTTATTTTGAAAATAAAATAAGTTTGTATGTGTATAGAATGACTCAATGTGATGTCTGTGTCTGATATAAGCAGCATGTGTCAGGTTAGAATACACAGAGAAATGTAGATATTCCTTTAAATTATTGGAGGCTTTATAAAATGTGGGTCTCACATAAAAATGTTTATCTTAAAGAATCCACTTAGTGAAGTTTAAACATGTATATAAAAATAATTTACGTTTACATTTAAGTTTACTCATAACTTTATTTTTTATTTGACTGCTTTGTGTGCGAAAAGCACATTAAAAGTCTGAAAAGTTCCAAGCAAGTAGATTAATTTCTTCTGTATACTTCTGCTCACATCACCTGCCTTCTCTTATATACAAATTTTGACTTTGGTTACATGGCTCCCATAGAATCTCCCGCAAGGCTGTTTTGTAGCTAACTATGGCTGATTGTGCAGTGTTGTGTCCTAGCCTATCAGGAGCAGGTTATTATTTTATTATTATCCATTTTTTGTAACGCACCAACATATTCCTTAGCTTTATACAGGGATTAATTTCAATTCAAGAACAATTTGAACACAATGCAAAAGAATAGAGGTCCTGGTATTGAGCTTTCAATCAAACATACACAGAGATTTCCCTAAAGCACCTAATAAGATTGAAAACTCGCAAGCTTACATTCTACAGGGTATGGACACGGTCAGATTACCCATTAGGCCAACTAGGCAGCTGCCCAGGGTCGCTTCCCTGTGAGGAGCGCAACTTCTTAAAAAAAAAATGGTTCCTGGCTTAAAAAAAAATTAAATGTTGCAGATCATTGACTGGTTACTAGGGGGTAAACACATAGAACAAGACAGTTGCAATAGGAAAGGGAACTTACACCTACAGAAAAGGCAAAAATGGGTCCATGCATACCTTGCATACTAACTCGCAGGGGCTCCTCCACTTCACTGCCTAGGGACTCCAAAAAGGTAGATACGGCCCTGGGTATGGGTGCGGTACAGGAGAGTGATAGATGCAGTGTGCATATAGAGGCTAGAGATGATAGTCTTCCTTTAGTAAAGTTTTGAAGGATTTGAGGCAGGAGGAAAGTCTAGTGGAGCGAGGCAAGGAGTTCCGGAGAATAGGGGCAGCACGAGAAAAGTCCTGAAGGTCGGAATGAGAGGAGGTGACAAAAGAGGAGGAGAGAAGAGTGAACAAGGTTGGTGGAAGAGTGTTTTAAGACAAGAGCAGATATATAGGAGGGTGCATTATTGTTGAGCGCTTTATATGCTAGGGTCATTATTTAAATGTTTACTCTAGAAGCTATAGGAACCCAATGGAGTCACTGGCAGAGAGATGCTGCAGACACTGAGCGTTGAGTGTGGAAGATGAGTCTAGCGGGTACTTTTATTATGGATTGGATTGGAGAGAAATGGGTGATGGGGAGGCCAGCGTGGTGAGAGTTACAGTAGTAGAGGTGAGATATGATGAGAGTGAATTAGAATTTTAGTTGTGTCAGGTAGTGACATATTTTTAAAGTATTTTTTAGGTGAAAATGACAAGATTTTTTTATTGATTGAAGGTGAGGAATGAAAGAGATGGCAGGGTCCAGCAGAACCCAAGACAACGGGCCTGGGAGGTGGGAGTAATGATGGCATTGTAAACAGAGATAGATATGTGAGGAGTGGAAGCTGATGTTGCAAAATGTTACTGAGAGATGGTCACTGATTGGTTAGTATGCACAGCAAGTACAGAGGGCAGACCCGTGTAGGGACTAATTGTTTGATTGTAGGCAGTAAAAGCATAGCTTAATAAAATTAAGTACATAAAAGTAAATAAATACACAGGGATATGATATACATAGTAAAATCTTTAATCCTTCCATATCCCTTTAATAAGAAAAGTCTCACATAAATGAATATATAGCAATGACAAAATTCTCTTTGACATCAACAGAGCAGTCAGACATCAACATAGATATTGTACATCCCACCCAAAATTACCGCAATAATTTGTTGTCCATATTAAAAATAAAAGCAGAACAAAATTTCAAGTTTGCAATGAAACTGCTTTATTCATGTGTTTATAAAAGCTGTTATTGTTTGCTGTGAAAAGACCTTAAAAACATGTTGCTATTACATTTATTTCAAGCTGTGTTAAATGTTTGGTGATATGCTTAAGAGCTTTCATCAGTCACTGTGGGTTCTCTTTACTGGAAGTTAAGAACAGGCTTATAAAAATGCCTCTATGTTTCATATGAAGCTAATATTGAGATTGAAACTGATTTATGGGCAGTCAACACATTATAAAAACATTTGATTGATTGCGTTGTTGGGTGATTGATAGCAGGGCTTTGTAATGTAGCAACTGTTACTTTACATATGACATATTAAACTGTTGTTGGAAGTACACATATAATAATGACACGTTTTATATAAGTCCTACACGTTCTTATCTGGCATTTAAATCTGTTTTCTCACTTCACAAATTAGTTATCAGAGTTTTTGATTATACAGACTTGTTCTGCATTATATCTATAGGTTTTAGTTCAATAAAACAATGTTTTTGTCAAATTTATTGTTGTCTTTCTATCCTTCAGTCGTGTCCGACTCTCGGTTACCATATGGATGCAGCTCGCCAGGCATATTTGTCTGTGTTTCTAGTTGTGCTTATCCATATTGTTTTCATGGCAAAGATATTAAAGTGGGTTGCCAGTTCCTTCTCCACTGGAACACAATTTGTCTGACCTCTCATCTTTGACCTGCTGTAAATTTTACACTTGCATTCACTGCATTAACGGTGAGCAAGTGCATTTCTAGTTTAAAATCAGTTTTAACATCCCTCCATCCCACTGCAAACGTTTCTTTTTATTACATGATTCATGACGTCATATATAACATTAGGCTACATTATTCATGCCATTGTTTCAATCATACGTGATGTCATCAGCTATGACATCACTCATGACATCACGTGAAAAAAAACATAATCCACAATATTCCTGATGACATTCCAATAGACCCTGTATAAAGTCACTTAATGCATTTATTATTTTACACTTTCTTAAAGGACATCTGCATAATTCAAAAAAATATGCTATAAAACTAGATGATTATGACTAACAATATCATTAAAGGGACATGGAAGGTTTCTGTAATTCACTAGGAATATTACATACCTTTTTTTCAATTTACTTTTATGTATTTAATTTTATTAACAATGGCTTAAAATTTTTTTTTGATGCCTAAATCATTCAACTTGTACCTGTTTGGATACCCCATATGCAGCTCATGAATGCACAAACCGTGAAGTGTAGTGTTTCAAATTAGCCTTTCAGTGACCTCACTCAAGTAGCATGTTGCACTGATAGGTTCCTATGAGACAAAGAAACCCATGTAGTACACTGTCTTCATGAGCTGCAAAGGGCAGAAACCAGTTAGAAACTATTTGAAAGATTATAGGTAGAGAAACAGAGCTTTTAAGCACTTGTTAAAAAAAAAAGTTACACAGAAGTAAAAAAGATACCTAAGTATATGAAATTCCTAGTGAAATTCAGAAACGTTCCATGTTCCTTTCAGCAGGAAAAAATATAAACAGTTTTTCATTAGGAAAAAAATGTTGATGCCTCTGCAGGACCCTGGAGGGATCCTTGTTTGTGAGAGGGTTGTTTAAATTTCAATGGTAGTATTGAACAATAGAAGGTGTCTGCTTCTATTCCAGGGGTGTGGTGACAATTCAATCTTATCCAGTTATTAAACAAAGACTCTGGACTTCTGCCTCTTCCCTTCTCCCTCACCCCTCCCTATACTGATAACTACAAACACACACCCATAATTCATGACCTCAGATTCTGATGTAACAAACACAAAATGCCTTCCTGTATTCATAAACAGAATCTTTAAAAAAATCAGATTTCCCCCCAAAATAATATTGTTAGTTTGGCACAAACTTGACAAACAAGTGTCTTTTTTATCCTTGGTTATGGACAATAAATCAAGCATTGCATGTTTTTATTAAATAAGCTCTAGATTGAAGTGTAAAACAAAAGACAGCAAATAGTTTTGACAAACTAAACTTAGTAAAGCGCAAATAATGCAGACATTAATTTATGAATTAAGTGAATATGGTAATCAATATTATTTCTTCTTCTACAGGTGGGAAGATGCCATGACTACAGAGGACGATCTCAGCTGCACCACGGCCTTTGTGGCAATCCATAGTGTGAATGCTCTAATAGGTCTAATGAAAACCTCATTACAACGTCCCTCCCTATTGAGAAAGTGGATTACAGACCCATTAAATTCCAGCCTCGTAGATACAAGGTTTGTACTAACAGCCTTATTAAATTGTGATTTGGCAAATTTAAAAGGGCTCTATTTAAGCTCATAGCATATTTTTTTTACAGAAGTTTTTAGTTAGTGAAGACCTTGCTTTTGGATAGAAGTTCACTAACTAAAAACGTCTGTAAAAAAATCTGCTCTGTGCTTATAGAAAGCCCTTTTAAATTTGCCAAATCACAATTTAATAAGGCTGTTAATGCCCTACATGCTTCAAATTTAGAAAAGTTACAACGCTATTAAATTAGCCCTGTTGTGAGCAAGGTGTGAGCTACGCAACACGGCCATCTGTTTTAAACACAGAGAAACTGTGCAGGAGGAGTGACAGCCTGCAAGATGATCTTGAGGGCTCCCCCACCTCATCAATTGCCGCAGGGGTCCTGAATGGGACCTCCGTAGCAGTTCTACATACAGGCCCTGCCATGGGCGGTACTCCAAGTAGCCCCCCCCCCGGCACCTAAAATTAACCCACTCTATGCTGGAGGTCCCCATCAGGACCCCCGAAGTGACCCCACATTAACCTCTTGCTGCAGGCGTCCATAGGATTACCATATGGATGCAGCTCGCCAGGGGCATAGGGACCCCTGCAGCCCCCTATATGGATGCATCTCGCCAGGTCCATAGGGACCCTATCTAAACATTACCCCTATCTATACAATACCCCCTAAATCTAAGCTAAAATAGAATAAATAAAACCACTTACCTTTGCAGATGTCCCTTCAGATCGCACCCGCTAGGAAAAAAAGAAACATCCGATTAGTACAGAATTAAACATTACATATAATAAATAAATATTACAAATACATTATTAAACTCACCTTTCCAGTATGTTCCCATCGATCTTCTTCTGTTCTCCGGCTTGGCCCCTGGAAAAAAGATACATAACATTAGTCACACATAAACACAAAACATAAATAAACAATACACATAAAAAATGTAAAACTTATTCGTCCCCGATGTCCCTGGCCTTCTCCTCATCTGCCCCGGCTGGGCCCCTTGATGAATCTGCGCTCTAAAAAAAACAAACTTAATAAAACTAATGGAGCTCTGCAATCGCAGAGCTCCCCATTGCTAATGAGGCCTCCAGAGCCTCTTGTGATTTGCTGAAAAGGATGTCAATCAAATTTCACATTTGTCACTGTCAATCAGACTGCAGCCAATCAGAAGGTCCAGATGCCTTCAGCCAATCTCCCCGTGGGGGTGTATCCCATTGTGATTGGCTGAAGGCAATAGTGCCTTCTGATTGGTTTAAAATAGACTGACAGGTCCTTCAGCCAATCAGAATGGGATATAGGGGTGTATCCGATTCTGATTGGCTCACACCTTGGCACCTTCTGATTGGCTGATTGGTTAGGGTAGAGGGGGGTTAGTTTAGATTTAGTGGGTTATTCGGGGGAATAGTGTAGTGTAGTGTTTGTACTTAGTGTCATGAGGGCCCCGAGGTCCCTCATGGCACTTATGGGGTTAAAAAATAGGGTTCTCAATACCCTATGAGGGACTTCCTAGACCCTTATGGGACTGATTGGGTTAAATAGAGGCTGAATAGACCCATCATAAAGGATGGGGTTAGATGGAGGCTTATGGGGGGTCTGTATAGACCCCCATAAATGATGGGATTAAATAGAGCTAGATGGGGTTAAATAGGCCCAGTTAGGGTTATTAGGTTCAGATAGGGTTAGATAGGCCCAGTTAGGGTTAGATAGGGTTTAGTATGGGTTAATGGGGTATAGTTAGGAGAGCTCTCATGGCACTTGTAGGGTTTACTTAGGGGTTAATAGTGTCCTATAGGGGTCTATATAGACTCCTATTGGACTGAGGGGGTTAATTATAGTCTTATGTGGCTCTGTATAGAGCCACATGAGTTATAGGGTTAATTAAGTGCTCATGGTTCTCTGTATAGAGTCCCATGAGTGATGGGGTTAATTTGAGGTGTGGCAGGGGTTAATATTTTTTTAGCGCGTGCCCTCCAGCAAGAGGTTAATGTGGGAGGGCTGTGGGGGGCCCAATGGGGACCTCCAGCAATGAAAGGTTTAATGTTAGGTGCTGCGGGGGTACTTGCAGTACCCCCCGCGGCCAAGGCTGGTTGATAGTGTGCTGCAGGCCCTTTAAGAACCTGCGGCGGGAAGTTTAACATTTTTAAATGCAGCTGGTGCCTGATCAATGAAGATCAGGGACCCCTGCTGCAAGGGGTTAATGTGAACCCCTGCAGCAAGGGGTAATATGGGGAGACTTTGGGGGTCCCTATGGGGACCCCCAGCATAGCGGAGGGTTAATATTAGGTGCAAGGGGATAATGTGGGGAGGCTGCAGGGGTCTCGAGAGGGAGCCCTGCAGTATGGGGATGTGTTTAGGGAGCAGGGGGGGACATCAGACAGCAATGTCGGGCTGCTCCAATGCAACACATATAGGCTTTGTGCCCGTAGTGATTCTTCCGATGTGAGAGGGTTACCCCATAGATTTATGGCTGCGTGTTACTACGTAGCTCTCCGAGAGCCTATTGTCGGATGTTTTGGGTGTCATCTGGCAAAGCAGGCTGCAAGGGACATATTGAGGAATCGATCCTCGCAAAATTTTCGTCTTTTTGTCTTGTATCTCTAAAAGTTCACACTGTAACTGTCTATCCTTTAAAATGTGGTATTTTAAATGTTGGATATAAAATTATGAGATTTTGTGTTTTATTAAACTGCTGATCCTCAAATTTGTCTTAATATTCTTATTCCATTATTTTATTATATAATCACCACTTTAGAAGAAAAATGAACGTAGTTTAAAGGGCAACAACACAATAAGCCAACTTAGGAGGCTAAGAATTAATAAGTGTCAGTAAGTGATATTTGCCGATCAGGCTCGCAATCAAGTAATCTAGCACTCTATAAAATGCATTAGAGCATCTGTTTTAGTCCATGTGGTTTCATGAAAATGTATTAACCCCTTAGTCCCGGCATCAATATTACTCAGAAATAATATTTAAAAATAATATTTTTTAGTTGCATATTTGTGCGGTTGAGACTGTTGTGCAATTAATTCTAATGTCTTTCCATACCTTCCCATGTTTTAAAGTACAGTATTGTGTGTTTCATTGCTATTACATCTCCAATACATAAATGAATTGTGTAAAACTGGAGTCTGTTAAAGAAAGTGTCAGGATTTAGTTTGCTGTCTAGTATAACATTGATAGGATAAGAAAAAGTGATCCTAAGCTTGCAGGTGTACAGGATTTTTGTGCTTTTGAAATTCCAAAAATGTCAGACTTTTTATAGATTGAGCATTGACTTGAAGATGAACATTACTAACACAAAATGCTGACATTAGATGACAGAGAGGGGCACAGCCATTTACATTTGTTTCTCTGTATGAACAATTCACACTGGGATGGTTGGGTTTATAACTAGGAAAACCAGGCAGCCACCAAGGGGTGCCTCTCTAGGAGGGGTCATCTAGTTTGCATAAAAATAATTTTAAATTTAAGTTATTTATGTTTATATTTATGCAGATGTAGACTCTGTACAGCTGAATGCGAAGTGCATTGTCCGTAAGGGATAATGTCTTGAAAACATGGTGCTGAGATGTGGTCCTTGAGGCACTACACTACTCTACACATCAAGCCCTACCGAGTCTGTGTCTGGATATTCTGCAGTGGGCAGATTCATGCACTATTTTTTTGATTTTAGGCAGTAAAAATAGAGCTTTTAAGCAGTTCTTAGTAAATTAAAGAACATAAAAATAAATAAATACATAGGTATACCTTGCAAAATCCAGAAGCCTCCCATATCCCTTTAAGGGATCCATACATAGAAATTGATATTGACAATATCTTTCTCACTTGCGTCTCCCGAACCCAAGATTCTTTGATAGCAATGAAACCATTGTATGTTTTCATTGCTTGTAGTTTGGTAGGTGGTAGTTTTGTTTCTCAAGTTGTAGATACTTAAACATATGGTATATGTATATATTGTATATGATTGCTGTATCTTTTATAATGTAGGATTATTGCTGCCTTTGTTGCTCAATATATGGAACTTGCCAGTAAAAAATGAAGGGGCAATAAAATTTGAAGCAATGGAAATGCTGTTTGAGACATAATTGAAATTGTTTTGTACTGTGAGGACCTTTGGCGCTCATTGCGAGGCTTGTGCTGAGCGCCTTCGGTGCTCAACGCATGACTCACAATAAGCGCCTTTGGCGCTCATTGCGAGCCTCTCCTGTCGTGTACTTTTGGTCCTCTGAGAGAGATATTTATTTCTATGTATATGTAGTTAAGTAATAATTAATGATTTATTAAATAAATGAATATACCGTATTTTTCGCCCTATAAGACGCACCGGCAGATAAGACGCACCTAGTTTTTAGAGGAGGAAAACAAGGAAAAAAAAAATCTGAATCAAACACAAATACACTCAAACACAAATACACTTTACACACAGATACACACCTACATTACACACAAATATATATATATATATATATATATATATATATATATATATATATATATATATATATATATAGATACACATACATACATATACATACACACATAAATATACATACACATACATACATATATACACACACATACACACACACATACATACACACACACACACATACACACACACACACATACACATACATATCCATATACTGCAGCATTTGGGAGCCATTGACCCTCCCTGACCCTCCTGATCCTCCCTGACCCCCCTGATCCTCACCTTTATAGAGACACATACATACATATACATACACACATAAATATACATACACATACATACATATATACACACACATACACACACACACACACACACATACATACACACACACATACATACATACACACACACATCCATATACTGCAGCATTTGGGAGCCCTTGACCCTCCCTGACCCTCCTGATCCTCCCTGACCCCCCTGATCCCCCTGATCCTCACCTTCCTTCTGATCTCTGCCATCTTGATCTCACCCCAGCGCTTCCTACCAGCTTCCTACTGCAGCGTTGCGTGTGTGACGTCACTAGGACGCACCGGCCGACGCGATGCTGGTAGGAAGCGCTGGGGTGAAATCAAGAGGACAGAGGCAGTCTGAAAAGGTATATTCGCCGTATAAGACGCACCAACTTTCCTCCCCCAGTTTTGGGGAAGAAAAAGTGCGTCTTATACGGCGAAAAATACGGTAGTTTAATTAGTCTGAAGAGCTAACAATCTGTTTGTATTTTGCATCTGCATGGAATATACATTGTGAGTGTTAGTGCCCTGCTTATAAAGTGTAATGAATGTTTGAAGTGTGTATTCTAAATAGGCTGCGTGGGCGAGATAAAGCCGTTGGTTTATTCTGTAAAGCGGCATTGTATAGTCGTAATGTTATTAATGTGGTACACGTCTCGTGAGCATTTTCTGGCTTTTGTAATAGTGTATCTTGTAGTTCGTAGTGTGCTGTGTAAAGTGCTATGCGTTTTGCAGTTTTTGGCGCGGTTCGGGGTCGTGTAGCCTCATTTTCATTTTTTCCAGCGGACATTTTTTTACTCGCTTAGGCAATTTTCGAGTGCCGAAAATCGTCTAAATCAAGTTAAATTTGCATTCCACCTCACTCACAGACGTCCTGGCTGTTGCCCCATTCTGTCTGTGATGTTTTGGTAATTTTTTGGGGTGTATTTAGTGTGTTTTCTGTTTTTTTGTTCGGACGCTAATCTCTCGTAAATGTTTTCGTCTCGTATCTTTTGTTTTTTAAGTCCCGCGTCTCTTATCTTTTTTTTGTAAGTCCTGCGTCTCATATCTTTTTTTGTTCTAAGTCCCGCGTCTCGTATTTTAATGCTTTGCATAGGCTAAGTGCTACGGTATAACGGCTCGCAGCAATGAGCGCCTTTGGTGCTCATCGGCTAAGTGTTATGGTTTGCTCGTCGCCTAAGTCGTACGCACCTCGCAAATCGTGATGACGTCTCGCAGTTTGACAACTATTATATGTGATACTAGCGACTTGCCCGTCAAAAAATTACGGCAATTAAATATGTATATTTTGAATTGTGTTTTGCATGTAATATGCGCAGTTGAGAGTTGTAACCTTTTTGTTATCTATAAAGAAGTACAATTATTATATAAAACATGTTTATTTTTTTGACCTGCAACTAGTAGGTCAGCAACTGTTAAATGATCATTTTTTAAGAGTAGTAACATTTTAATGTTGGAATTGGTCAACATTGTAGTAATGTGAATTGTAAACATGACATAATGTTTTGTAACATGCAACTTGTAGTTTAAAAACTGTTAAAGTAAATATATAATGAATCCAGAGGAAGGCAAACAGTAAAAAAAACTTTAAAACTTAGCCAATTGTATCAAAGGGGGAAAAAAATTAATTCCTTCCTGACCCCGTTAACTGGCGATCGGATTACTCCCTGGATTAATATTTTGCATTGAATGATACATTTACATTGTTTAACAAAAGCTCCTCCTCCTCTTAACATGAACTTTGAAATATATGCAATTAAAGAACTTTGCAGGTTTTTAAAAAAAACTTGTAACATTGTAAACAGTAACATAATGAAGTAACATTTAAACTTTAATTTTGTAAAATGCAAGAAAAGTGTTTTGTGGGGCTAATCATGCAAAAAGGCTACTTCCATAAAATTGTAATCTGTTATTTTGTCGCTGTTGATTTTTGATGGTTGACATTTGGTTGTTATTGTTGTAATTGGTGAAAATGGCACATAGAGTTTCCTATGTGAAATAGTGGTTCCCTAAAAAGAGAACGCCAGACATTAAAATTCGTCCGCGGGGTGTTACCACTGTTCTCTATGTTTTTTGCCATTGTATAGTTTCTTATGGAAATAGTGGTGCTCTAAAAAGAGTCTGAATGACATAAAATGTCATTCTTGAAATGAAACCACTGTTCTCTATATTTTTTTTTTGTTGTGAAATTGTCATTGAGGTTATTGATTTTTTTTGGTTGATTTTTCTGTGCCATGTCTTGTATTTGGTGGAATTCAAAAACTTTATAGTAGACAAAGTTTTTTGTAAAAATGTGTCCATCATCTAATAAATCACCTTGATTTTTATTGTTTTCAATGTAAACTTTAATAGCCTATGGATTCTTGCATCTTGAGAAGGCAACATACAGCTGGCCATGTGCAAATACTGGTTCTTCTAAAAAGATACCCACAGATTTGAAAGTTTGTCCTTGTGATTTATTAATGGTCATGGCAAATGCCATGATGATGGGAAATTGTCTCCTTTGAAGTACAAAAGGGAGGCTACTTTCACTTGGTGCCAAATCTATTCTTGGTATGAAAACTCTCTCTCCTTTATGGGTACCAGTTAGAATTTCAGCATGTATGAAATTGTCCTTTAATTCTTGAACAATGAATCTGGTCCCATTGCATAGGCATTTTTTGGGGCTCATATTTTGCAGTAATATGACAATTGCACATTTATTTAGCTGCAAAATACCTGATGGCATTCCAGAAGGAGTTAATGAGTTTATGAATTCAGTTGAAAAGTTTGTCTGACTTTCTTTGTCATCACCAAGTACAGAATCAGCACTGTGACAATTTCTTTGTGGTGCATTCATTTTTTTAAATATTTCATTATTGAGGAGTAATGCATCCTTATTTTTGCATGTTAGTATTACTTTGTTGGCAAGCTCTCCATAGTCCTCGTTATTAATTGTACTTTCGAATATAGTTGATATAAGATCCTGTTTGCAAATCATATGAGCTGGGATGTGCACAGTGTCATCAAGTAAATTTAGTATTCACTCTGTTTTTCCTTCTCCAATTTTAATGAGTCAATCATTGAAATCATTTTCTCCTTCTGATCTCATATTTTGTTGTAAGTGAAGATGGGTAAATAGTTTTCATAGTGTATTTGACTTTATACATGTTTCGACAATGTCGGTTCGATTTCCATGTACAACGACAGGTAATGTTTGTCTAAAATCGCCACCTAACAACATTAACTTTCCACCAAATGACAAAGTATTATCCATGACTTCACGAAGCAAACGGTCAATACATTGTAGGGCATGGCATGACATCACTGTAGCCTCATCTATTATAATTAATTTACGTTTTTTATTTATTTTTTGCTTGTAATGATATCATTCGAATATCCGACACTGATGTTTCCAAAATAGGAACTGGCAGTTTAAATCCACTATGCACAGTCCTTCCACCTTCTAACAAAAGTGTGGCAATTCCAGTGGTTGCAAATGCCAGCGCTATTTGACCTTGTGCTCGTACAAAACTCATCAATAAATTATATAGATACGTTTTTCCGGATCCACCAGGTCCATCAAGATAGAAATAACGCTCTTTGACCATGTCATCATCTAGGGCATTTTAGATTGCATGAAATGCTTGCAATTGTAATGTATTTAAAGTTGCAAGTCTTTCTTCTGTTCTTTCTCTTTGTAGTTGAGTGTCATAGTCTTCAAAGTTTATGTCGTCTATGAGACCTGGACCTGGCAGATTAAAACTTGCACAACTTAATCCATAAGTTAAAAAGACCTCTTGGATTTCAATTAATGCTTTTAATTGTACAATAGGCTCATTGTATTGTTGCAAAAAGTCTTCAGCCATATTTCTTTTAAATTTATCCCGCAAAGCTACTGCATTTGGAGCATTTGAGAAGATACAAATGAATGCAAATTGTTCCCTCATCTGCCATGGCATTTGACATAGTGCTGCTTCTCCTAGACATCTTTCCCATTCTGTATCATCGGCTAGGAAGTTTCTGTGTCGCACAGCTAAATGAAATGATTCATAAACTATGTCATTAACAGTTCTTAACTGTATAAAACTTTGTGCACCAGGAACATTTAGAAGTAGTAATCGTAAGCAGAAATGTTCAAGGTCTCTTGGACTTACAGTGTAAATTCTTGGGAGTATTTTATTTCCACAACTTTTTAGTTTTCGCCATAATCAATTAACGAAAACATAATGATATCTGTTGTCTACCTTTTTGCCCTGAATAATGGCAGTTTGTCCTTCTGTTCTATATAATGGATAGCCATCACAATTAGCATAAGTTTTGTCTCTATAATCTTTTGGAAATCCTTTAGTGCATTTCTTATTTTTCATACATGGTCACAGTGGATTAATATCTCCACACGGTCCATGAATCATACGACGAGTTACAATCTCATGTAGTCTACCATGTATTTTTGGATCTGGTAGTTCAGCGATAATTACTTAATCCACTTTGTCACCAGTATCTAACTTATCTTTTTCTTGAAGGATTATTAGCAAATTGTGTGTAATCTCTGGCCATTGGGGATTACATGTAAATGTAATAAATAAATCTGGTTTCCCAAATTTGGTTACAATAGCCATGGCATCATTGTATCTTTCTCGCATATTGCGAGGAGGTCCCTGGAAAGAAGATGGTAAAATGATGGATTGGCCAGCTGTCATGTCTCTGCTTGTAGCAACCTCTGCGACATAATCCATTAATCCACAATACTGTTCTACACGTAGTTTATCTTGTTGATATTTTTTGAAGTTTAAATTATTTGCCTCAAAATGGGATTGAATCCATGTCGAATGGCAATTTGAGCCACTTTAAATTCAAGCATTGAAATCTTATTTCGCACACGTACTTTTGAAATTGGGTAACTCTGAAGGATTAATTTGGGTTACCAACCTGCTTCCCCATGTGGAAAACATATTGCAAATGTCATTAGATCCAAATTGGTACTTAAGATGCTTATATTAATGAAAGGTTGCTCCTCATTTCTGGGATATATTCTAATGTCTCTCTGAAATGGTGGTTCTCCTTCATCATTTTGAAAGACCATTGCAACCTCATTTGATGTTGGTAAGTTATAATGGAGTTTATCAGTATGTTGATCTCTTTTAAGGACCATATTCACCTTTGGGATTGGCAATTGATGTCTTTCTGCATGAAGTTGTTGTTCCTTTTCTACTTCTGCCAATTTTTTCTAAGCTTGAGTGTAGGGGTTATTGGCCATAATTTTATCAAGCTCTATAAAAACAATGGGTAAGCATTTTTTTATTTTCTTGAAGCTGCATACGTTGTTTAACAGCTTCCATTGTATCTAGGACATATAGTTGAGCAAATTTTCTTTGCTCTCCTTGCTCTGGATGTAAATGAGAAGTACGATGGTAAATTTGTCCTTTTACTTTAAAGCAGTAAGGGCAATGTCCTGGCACATTAACAGCTAATGTTGCACCCATAGATGCAAAGGATATGGCACTATTGTAGGATCTTATGTTTGTTTTCAAATGTTGGTAGTTGGGGAAAGCAAGCTCAGTCATAATGCTTTGTAATTATGTTGGGAATTGTTGTCTTTCTGGAAGTTTTACCTTGCCTTTTTACAGCAACTAACAAACTCGCCATCTCTGGGTCTTTCCTGTTTGAAATAATAAGCCCCACAAAATTGAAAGAGAATATTCATATCACCACAATTATGAACCTCTACTGCCAAAGACTTAAGTAAAGGACAATTGTGAGAGCATATATCAATATGACTCTGTAAATCATCATTAGAAATGTTATCTGACTGTTCAGCAACAGGTTCTAAATGCTTTTGTTTTTTTGTTGCCTTCGTAGGGGTAGATTTTAGTTTGTCCTCTGATAGTCTTTTGCTTGCAAGTCTTTCGCATTATTTTTGTCGTCGATTTTTCCCATGGTTTTTGACGTTCTCTAGTTTGCCGTCTTATCTTTTCCCGTTTCTTGTCAGTATCTGCCATATAAATCTGTAAATAAAAATAATGTATTATTATTTTTGTTCCTTATTGTAATTTCTTTTGTAAGTGCATATTTTTCTTTTTTTGTACTATCCTGTTTTGTGTGCAGCACTGTTGTCATTAGAGATTTAGGTTCTGGGTTTAGGCTTATAGGTTATTGTAGAGAAAAGAGGATTTATTCTTAAATTTTGTATGTGTTACTAATATTTGTTGTACTATTCTTTTTTCTGGAGGCTACTTTTGAGATTATAGATTTAGTTTATGGTTTAGGCTTATAGGTATGGCACACCCAACCGGATATTTTTGTAAATTTTGTAAGTGTTAACAATATTTGTTGTATTATCCTTTTTTCTGTACACGATTGTTGTTATTAGAGGATTAGGTTCTGGGTTTAAGCTTATAGGTTAGGGCACAGAAAACAGGATTTATTCTTAAATTTTGTATGTGTTAGCAATATTTGTTATACTATCTTGTTTTCTGTACACCACATTTGGGATGGGAGATTTAGGTTAGAGGTTGTTGCAGACAAAACTGGATTCATTGTTGCATTTTATATGTGTTACCAATATTTGTTGAAGTATCATGTTTTGTGTGCACCATCATTGGTAGTAGGGGCTTATGATTGTTTTTTTTTATTTTTAATTTTGACATTGGCTCACAGCAAACAGGATAGTTTTTTTTTTTTTTTTTTACTTGTTATACTATACCTTGGTTGAAGTATTAGTTGTGCATCAATGACAGAGGGTCCCCTGCTGCCAATCTTCCTGCGACAGTCTTTAGTCGGTGTCTGTTGAAAAAGAGAAAGAGAAATTGGTTTGTATTTGTATTTTTTTAATAACTGCATCTTTTTTTTTTTTAATCCAATGTATTTTTGTATATTAGCTGTTGTTCTTTCTTTGTTGTGTCTAAAATTGTGAGATTTCACAGTGGGTGTGAAACAGTGCAGTGCTGCAAAGTATTTTGTACTATCCTGTTTTGTGTACACCAATGTTGTCATAAGAGTGTTAGGTTCTGGGTTTAGGCTTATAGGTTAGGGCACAGAAAACAGGATTTATTCTTAAATTTGGTATGTGCTACCAATATTTATTATACTATCCTGTTTTGTGTACGCCACTTTTCCGATGCTAGATTTAGGTTATGGGTTAGATTTAGAGGTTGTTGCAGACAAAACAGGATTCATTGTTCCATTTGATATGTGTTAGCAATATTTGTTGAAGTATCGTGTTTTGTGTGCACCATAATTGGTAGTAGGGGCACATCAAACAGGATAGGTGTTTTTTTTTACTTGTTATACTATACCTTGGTTGAAGTATTAGTTGTGTATCAATGACAGAGGGTCCCCTGCTGCCAATGCTCCTGTGACACTCTTCAGGCAGTGTCTGTTGAAAAAGAGAAATTGTTTCTTTCTTTTTTGGGGGGGGGGGGGGGGGGGTTTGGTAACAACAGCATAGTCTTTTTCTGAATCTAATGTATTTGGGTATATTACCTGTTCTTCTTTCTTTGTATTGTGTAAAATTGTTGAGATTTCACAGTCCACACTGCAAATTCTTCAGTGACGCTGTTGATGCAGAGTCTGTTGGAAATTTGAAGAAAAGGGAAATATTGAACTTCAGGCTAAATATATGTGTCTCTATTTTTCTTGTAAAAAGTTTTTTTTTTAAATAGATATGAAGAAAATCTATGTTATCTCTTTTTTTTGTTTAAATTGAGCTTATTGTAGGGCACATAGACATACATTGGATATAAAAAGTCTACACACCCCTGTTAAAATGTCAGGTTTCTGTGCTGTAAAAAAATGAGACAAAGATATATAATTTCAGAACTTTTTCCACCTTTAATGTGACCTATATACTGTACAACTCAGGTGGAGGGAAGAAAAAAAAGAAAGAAAAATAATGTGGTTGCATAAGTCTGCACACCCTCTTATAACTGGGGATGTAGCTGTGTTCAGAATTAAGCAATCACATTCCAAATCGTTTTAAATAGGAGTCAGCAAACAGCTGCCATCATTTAAAGTGCCTCTGGTTAACCCCAAATAAAGTTCAGCTGCTCTAGTTGGTCTTTCCTGAAATTTTCTTAGTCGCATCCCACAGCAAAAGCCATGGTCCACAGAGAGCTTCCAAAGCATTAGAAGGATCTCATTGTTAAAAGGTATCAGTCAGGAGAAGGGTACAAAAGAATTTCCAAGGCATTAGATATACCATGGAACACAGTGAAGACAGTCATCATCAAGTGGAGAAAATATGGCACAACAGTGACATTTTAACAGGGGTGTGTAGACTTAATATATCCACTGTATCTGTGTGTTTGAAATGGTAGTATACATGAATCCAGTTGTTGTTGGCAATATTTGAAATCCATTTTTTTTTTTTTTTTGGTTTCTAGATTTCTTAGTTAATTAAATGTATTATAGCTTACTTCTTTGTTGCAATTTGCAGATTGTAAACTTGTAAATTGGTAAGGAATTAGCTTGTGAAGTAACGCCACCAGTGAAATGTCCAGTCACACTGTTCATCACCTGAGGAGAAATGTAGACATTTCTGGAAAGTGTGCAGTATTTATAGACTTGAAGGTGAAGTAGAAACCGTTAGAACGCAATACGCATGCGATATTTGCATTCCAGCCATCAATTTCAGTCCACGCTGCAAATTCTTCAGTGACGCTGTTGATGCCGAGTCTGTTGGAAATGTGAAGAAAAGGGAAATATTGAACTTCAGGCTAAATATATGCGTCTCTATTTTTCTTGTAAAAAGTTTTTTTTTTTTAAATAGATATGAAGAAAATCTATGCTATCTCTTTTTTTTGTTTAAATTGAGCTTATTGTAGGGCACATAGAAACTTTTAAATTGGTAAGGAATTAGCTTGTGAAGTAACGCCACCAGTGAAATATCCAGTCACACTGTTCATCACCTGAGGAGAAATGTAGAAATTTCTGGAAAGTGTGCAGTATTTATAGACTTGAAGGTGAATTGGAAACCGTTAGAACGCAATACGCATGGGCTATTTGCATTCCAGCCGTCAATTTGGGTTCCAGCCGCCATTTTGCAGCTAATAGTTATTTGTAGCATGTGAAATGGTGTCAAATTTCACTGTGGTACGTGCCGCATAATGTGTGCATGAAGTGTTCTTGAGTGTTGGTTCAGTTTTGTGAGTACGTTTAGTAATTTTACGTCCTTTTCGTCGGCCATTTTTTTGCTTCAGGGATTTTCGAGTGTGTAAAGTGTGGAAATGTTAGTGAAATCGAGGTGTAACCTGCCTTGCAGACGTCCTGGGTGTCCCCCCTTGCTGTAGGTAATGTTTTTTTTTTTTTTTTGGTGTTTATTTTTTGTGTTTGGAGTATTTCCCGCTGTGCGCAGTTTGTCTGTTAAGTCTGTATTTTTGCGAGTCCGTAATATTTTTACAGGTTGTATTGTTGTTGTTGTAAGGATGCAACTGTTTTTTTTTCCTAAGTCCCGTGGCTCGTGTTTTTTTGTGTAAGTCCGTAGTTCGTCATTGCGTGTTTGTGATGCTTTTTTCCAAGTCCCGCGTGTGTGAGCGTTTGTAAGCGGTTGTGAGGCGCCGTAGAGCCTCCACCTCCGCAAATGCGGCCCCTCGCTTTGTGGATTATAAATTTGGGATTAGGTTGGATATATTGTACTTCCTACTGTTTGAATGTTTAATATACTAATATTCTCACTATGGTTCGCGAAATGGCTAAGGGGCTCAGGTGGATGCTTTCTATAGAAAAGTGCATACAGGGAAACTTACTACTACAGTAATGGCTGGAGTCTTTGCATTTCCAGCCAACTCAAACTAAAGTGGTTTACACCTAACCCTGTCGGTCCTTACATACAGATGCGCCTTAAGTACTGCATAAGAAATGGTATTTTATCATAATTTCAGTAGACCTTAGCATCAACATAGCAACGAAGAACTATCAGTGCATTCATTGTAATATGTACATCGCTCGCGTCAGGGGTGCTCTCAGGAGATACCAGGCTGTGCAAATGATGCTTTACAGAAGGCCCCGCAATGTTAGGGGCCCAGTGTTTCCCTGTGAAGTGAGGGGCTCCTGATATTTTGCATTTAATTTTATTTTAAGGTAAAACCAATATTAATATTAGTGTTATCCCAACACCATCCATCTACACTATCTCTGCTTCTTTTACCCAGATAACGTAGGAAAAAAATGTAGAGAAAGGACAGAAATTTGAAGAATAGAGGGGGCCATATTTTTTTGCACCTGGGCCCTCAGTTCACTAACTCTGCCATTGGGACTACTTGCCTATTGGTTGTGCCATTTTGGAGTCGATTTGGGTCGGACCAATGGTCAAATAATACACCAGACCACTGAGTCACAGGGTAGTTAAATATTTTTGCCCCCAATTTAAGTCAAAATGTGAAAATTACAAATATTAAGATACTCTTCTATCATTGTAGATAAATAATTTCTCTCTAACTTTTGCCATTCCTAGCACAAATAGCTATTTTATAAGAAGACTGCATTCATCTAAACTGTTAGTAACTATGCTTCAGTGCATCCCTGTGTGATATGTTTAGTCTTAGCCCCTAGAGAAAATGTGTGTCTGCCTACAGTGATCTTTAGACAAATAAATACACATATGAAAACAGCTCCGAGATAATTGAAAGGGAGTGAACAAGAGAGCAAAAGAAAAACAATTTCTCAGCGGACAAGCACACTGTGGTGGCAGGTATGATTAAAACTCCTTTAATTTATGAGTAGGTGTACTGCTATGATGACAGTCACCTTCTAGACCTTGTTTGTGGGATTTAAACAATAAAGTATATTTTTTCCAGCATATTTTGGTCACAGAGGAATTTATGGTTCCTGACTGAGCAGTAATTTATCAAGCTCACATGCGCTTTCTTTCCTGTCAGCATTAACATGTCAATTCATTTTAATAGTCTGGGCATGCTCACCAGCCATGAATTTGTTCAGCAGGTATCCCCTGAGCATGACCTGCAGTGGAGAAATGAGTTCTAGCATGTCTCACTTCACCGCAATTTCAATCCTTTTATTTTTACACTGTTTTTAAACGAAGACTGACATTAAACACAATTCATATTTAATGAATCTTATATCTATACTAGCTACTTGCCCGTCAAAAATGACGGGAGTCAGATTGTAAGTGAGGCAATGCTGTTTGCCACACATTGCCCCTCAAAATTGATGGGAATTTGTTTTCCCCACCTCTTCCCCCTTCCCCTGTGTCTCCTGCCCCTCTCTCCCCTGTGTCTCTTTTTCCCCTCTCCCTCAACTGTGCCTCTTTTCCCCCTCTACATTTCCTACCTCTCCCTCCCATGTGTCTCCTTCCCCCGCTTTTCCTCCCCTATGTCTCCTTTCCCCCCTCTCCTGCACCTCCTTTGCCCCTCTCCCTTCCCCCTCCCTCCCCTGTGTCTCCTTTCCCCATCTCCCTTCCATGTGTCTCCTTTTCCCCATCTACCTCCCCTGTGTCTCCTTCCCCCCTCTCTCCCTCTCCTGTTTCTCCTTTGCCCCATGTCTCTTTTCTCCCTCTTCCTTCCCTGTATCTCATATCCCCGCTATCCCTCCCCTCTGTCTCCTTTCCCCATCTCCCTCTCCTGTTCCTCATTTCCCACTGTCCCTTTCCCCCGTGTCTGCTTTCCCACTCTCCCTTTCCCCTCTTGTGTCTCCTTCTCCCCCTCTCCCTGCCTTGTTTCTCTGTTTCACCTCCTCTCCCTCTCTCTTGTCTCCTTTGCCCCGTCCTCTCCCTTCCTTGTCACCTTTACCCCTCTGTGTCTCTTTTCCCCCTCCTCTTCATCCCTTGTGTCCTTCCCCCCTTTCCCTCCCTTGTCTCCTTCCCCCCTCTCTTTCTCTCCCTTTCCCTCCCTTGCCCCCTCCCCACGCTTTTCTCTCCCTTGACTCCTTTCGCCGCCTTTCCCCACCTGTGTCTGGTACCTGGATTGAATTCTGCCAGTAGCGCCCACTCACCTCCTCTGCTGTTCCCGTCCTCCGGCCATAACTACTTTCTGGATCAAGCCATGCATTGAGCAGAAGACGGAGTGCTGCGCTGCTGGCAGGGTCACATCCAGGTACTGGGGGGTGATGCGCGGTCGGGGGGCCTTGCAATGATCACCGGAGGAAACAGGTACTAAGTCCTGTGGCCCTCATGGTTATGCGCCTCAACGGCCCAACATTGCAAGCGTTCTCCACACTGACAACTATTATAGTGATATATATATATATATATATATATATATACAGACATTTTTTTTTAAATAAATGTTTTCTTAGTCCCAAACATAGCCGTCTAGTGTGATTATTTATCTCTGTGAAGTAGGTAGGTCCTGCTGTAATTCTTGTGTGTAACATGGTTGCAGTGGCCATATTTGTTACTGGCACAGTGACTGTTACATGCAGTAAAGCTTGAACTTGATAGTTGCGTGAAAGGGCCAGTCAGCTATTTTAATATGACTTGATAAGGTGATTAATTAAAAATGATGTTCTTTGGTTTCTCCAGCTATAGTAACCACATAGGTAACAGAGTTAAACTATATTATTACAGGGAATGAGGTACAGTTTGCATACACTGGCAGAAATTTTAAAATTTTGGCATTTATTTTGAAAATATGACTGATCATGCAAACAAAATGTCTTTTATTTAAGGATAGTGATCGTATGAAGCCATTTATTGTTACATAAATGTTTGGCTACTTTTTAAATCATAATGATAAGAGATATCACCCAAATGATAAAAAGTTTACATACCCTTGAATGTTTGGCCTTGTTACAGAAACACAAGGTGTCACACACAGATTAAAATGGCAATTAAAGGTTAAGTTCCCACGTGGATGCACTGCGCAGGCTAGATACTGAGCCACGGGAAGCAGAAATGAACTGTGAAAACACCTGCATAACAAGATAATGGAACTTCACAAAGTTGGAAAAGGATATAAAAAGATACCCAAAGCCACAAAAATGCCAGTCGGTACTGTTCAATCACTTATTAAGAAGTGGGATATTTGGGGATCTCTTGATACCAAGCCAAGGTCAGGTAGACCAAGAATGATTTCCGCCACAACTGCCAGAAGATTTGTTTGGAATACAAAGAAAACCCCTCAGGTAACCCCAGGAGAAATAAAGGCTGCTCAGAAAAAACATGGCGTGGTTGCTTCAAGGAGCACAATACGACGATACTTGAACAAAATGAGCTGCATGGTTGAGTTGCCAGAGAGAAGCCTTTACTGCGCTAATGCCAAAAAAAATCCCAATTACAATATGCCCGACAACACCTTGACACGCCTCACAGCTTCTTGGACAATTTGGAGTGACGAGACGAAAATAGAGCTTTATGGTCACAACCATGAGCGCTATGTTTGGAGAGCGGTGAACAAGGCATATAGTGAAAAGAATACCATCCCCACTATGAAGCATGGTGGAGGCTCACTGATGTTTTTCTTTGGGGGCGGGGGGGTTAAGCACAGGGAATCTTGTGAAAATTGATGGCAAGATGAATGCAGCATGTTATCAGAAAATACTGGCAGACAATTTGCATTCTTCTGCCCGAAGGCTGCGCATGGGAAGCTCTTTGACTTTCCAACATGACAATGACCCTAAACACAAGACCAGGTTGACCCTCCAGTGCTTACAGCAGAAAAAGGTGAAGGCTCTGGAGTGGCCATCACAGTCTCCTGACCTTAATATCATCGAGCTACTCTGGGGAGATCTCAAAACATGCGGTTTATGCAAGACGACCAAAGACTTTGCATGACCTGGAGGCATATTGCCAAGACAAATGGGCAGCTATACCACCTGCAAGAATTAGGGGCCTCATAGACAACTATTACAAAAGACTACACGCTGTCATTGATGCTAAAGGGGGCAATACACAGTATTAAGAACTAAGGGTATGCAAACTTTTGAACAGGGTCATTTCATTTTTTTCTTTGTTGCCATATTTTGTTTTATGATTGTGCCATTCTGTTATAACCTACTGTTGAAAATGAATCCCATAGGAAATAAAAGAAATGTGTTTTGCCTGCTCACTCTGTTTTCCTTAGCATTTTTCATGTTTTGTTGCCTCTCAACCTGGAATTAATATGGATTGTTTGAGGATTTGCATCATTTAATTTACAGAACATACCCACAACTTTGAAGATGTTTTTTTTTTAATTATTTTAAAGGATACAACAAATAGGACAAAATAACAGAAAAAGTCAATGTGCATAACGATTCACCCCCCTAAAGTCAATACTTTGTAAAGCCACCTTTTGCGGCAATCACAGCTCCAAGTCGCTTTGGATAAGAGCTTGCTACATCTTACCATGGGGGTTTTTGCCCATTCCTCCTTGCAAAACTGCTCCAGCTCCTACAAGTTGGATGGTTTGCGCTTGTGAACAGCAATCTTTAAGTCTGATCACAGATTTTCTATTGGATTGAGCTCTGGGCTTTGACTAGGCCATTCCAACACATTTACATGTTTCTCCTTAAACCACTCAAGTGTTGCTTTAGCAGTGTGTTTGGGGTCATTGTCCTGCTGGAAGGTGAACCTCCATCCTACCCACAAACCACGCACAGAATAGTACAGGTTTTGCACAAGAATATCCCTGTATTTAGCACCATCCATCTTTCCCTCAAATCTGACCAGTTTCCCAGTCCCGCTGCTGATAAAAATCCCCACAGCATGATGCTGCCACCATCATGTTTCACTGTGGGGATGGTGTTCTTTGGGTGATTTGATGTGTTGGGTTTGAACCAGACATAGTGTTTTCTTTGATGGCCGAAAAGTTAAATTTTAGTTTTATCAGACCAGAGCACCTGCCTCCATACATTTTGGGAGTCTCCCACATGCCTTTTCACAAACTCAGTACATGCCATTTTGTTTTTTGCTGAAAGTAATGGCTTTCTTCTGGCCACTCTGCCATAAAGCCCAACTCTATGGAGCGTACGGCTTATTGTCGTCCTATGTACAGATACTCAAGTCTCTGCTGTGGAACTCTGCAGCTCCTCCAGGGTTACCTGAGGTCTCTGTGCTGCCTCTCTGATTAATGCCCTCCTTGCCCGGTCCGTGAGTTTTGGTGGATGGTCGTCTCTTGGCAGATTTGCTGTTGTGTCATGTTTTTTTCCAATTGGTCATGATAGATTTGATGGTGCTCCTGGGGATCATCAAAGATTTGGATATATTTTTATAACCTAACCCTGACTTATACTTCTCAACAACATCATCCCTTACTTGTTTGGAGAGTTCTTTGGTCTTCATGGTAGTGTTTGGTTAGTGGTGCCTCTTGCTGGTGGTTACAGCCTTGTTGGAGGTGTTACAGCCTCTAGGGTCTTTCAAAAAAGGTGTGTATATGTAATGACAGATTATGTGACACTTAGATTGCACACAGGTGGACATCATTTCACTAATTATGTGACTTCGGAAGGCAATTGGTTGCACCAGAGCTTTTTATGGGCTTAATAACAAAGGGGGTAAATACACATGCCAATTTTCTGTTTTCCATTTCTAAATAATAGTTTTCTGTATATATTTTTCTCATCTCACTTTACCAACTTAGACTATTGTGTTCAGATCCATCAGATAATCAGATTAACAAAACATTGAACTAAAGGCTGTAATGTAACAAAATAGGTAAAAAGTCAAGGGAGTGAACACTTTTCTAAGGCACTGTATTACCAATTTGCCAAGGGTATGAAAGCTTTTGAGCCCAACTGTACATAAGCACTAAAATGGAGCTTGTAATTTAAGGTCCCTTATTTGACCTAGCTCTGCTCCTCATAAGCTCAATATATTTGTCAACGCAGATAATGCTCAAGGTAAGTAAACACTTGAAGGGCTTTCACAGACTTTTACTTGATATTGAATGCTCTACATGAGCAGTATTAATAAGGTAAGAGTCCATTTAATGGACCAGTAAAATATCATATTTATAGTATGGTACTGAATAGCTTAACTTGATAATGTGAAAAAAGGTTGTTTGAAATTTAAAATAAATAATTACAGCCATTCATTTTGAACTACTGCATACTATTTAACAATAATAGGCTCCTGTCTTTGTTACTAAAAGGATTAGAAATCTGTGAGGAACCTTAGATCAAATAAGATCTATGTTCAGTTCTATTGAAAACTGCCTCTCTAAACAACACACTTGAAAATTGAACTCAGTTGAAGAGTATGCTCCCATTGGATAGCCCAACCTCTAGAGCAAGGCAAGTAAAGGACTGTGATTATCTTGTTCACCAGTTGTTCATTCAAGAAATATGTGTTTATGAATTCAATAATAAAGTCATCTGTAACTAAAATAGTTAAAAAGCTAATGTTAACCTGTTTACACCACCCTCCTGTCATATGATTCAAATTGTTTCTGTAGAAGCCACTGACGTTATTTGGTAGCTGCTTATTGAATGGGGAGTCCTGACGTAAAGGGCCACACTATCCTAAAAATTAAAAACATGATGTTAAAATGAAAATACATGCGTATCTATACTTGATTTATAATGTTTAAACATTGTAATACTAGTAGTTATATTTTCATGCTCTTACCTTTAGAGATTTCGGTCCATTGCTCTGTGCCACTTAGCCCCACCCCTTCTGCATAGTTAGAGGCAGGATAATTGTATCATGCTTCCTACTGTGGGCTTCTGTGTCTGGCTTGTGTAGATTCTAGGTCTGATCTACACCGGTCAGACACTGGAAAACCCACAGCAGGAAGTCAGCTATACCTGGCCTGCCCCTAATTAAGCAAAAGAGGTAGAGCTAAGTGGCATAGCACAAGGGTCAGAAACCAATAAAGGTGCAAGCTTAAAATGATAACTATTACTATTTACAAATCCAATATAGATATGCATGTAGTTTAATTTTAACATTTTAACACTTTTTAGAGTGGTCCTTTAAGCATCTGATAAAATTGTAAATTAGCAATTGTTAGGAAAAAAAAGGGTAAAACACTGATATCACTAATGGCATCAGGTGAGGACATGGTCACACCTGCACAAAGAACAGTGATAGAGGAAGATATGTCATACTGTAACTACTGAATAAATAAACAGCTGCCAGATGAGTTCAGTGGGTGGATACTACTACTTCCTATGAGCCATTTGATCCCTGGGATCCCCCTCAATACCTGCTACCCCTCATGAGCTAAAGAATATCTATGGGGGTCCTTATGTTCCCCAATGGCATCAAATATTCTTTTTTTTCTTGATTGTAGCTTTTGATATTCATCTTCAGGCCCTTGGAAATGGGCCCGCACCAATTACTTTATTTTGACTGCACCTTTGACCTATATACTGTTTTTCTTCAATCAACATGGAAGTGCCTGCTTATCCAGGGCTGAAGAGTGGGGATCATGGCATTGATGATCATCTCTGGAGGGCATGAAAAGAATAGGTGATGTAAATGTACCCCTTTTATATGTGTTTTTTTATTTTATGTAGTGTTTTTTTAATATATTTAATGTTATGGTCTATGGGGGCAGTAGGCTCCATGTGGGTTTAATATTGTGATGGTAGGAAGCCAGCTTTGGGGGTCCTCAAGGATCAAATTCAGGTGCAATGGTGTTCTATAAGGAACCCCATGGTCATACCTTAGTAAATCAAGGGGGAATTAGGGACCTCCATGGTAACATGTTAATATTTGCAGGTATTAATGTGCAATCCAGGGGATACCTAGTTCATAAAGGGAAGCAGATATTAATCCCAGAGGATAACCAGCTCATGGGGTAATTGGAGGAGGGTCATAAGACACATGCATTAGTTTGTATTATTATTTAACCCATTTCCTGCCATTGGAAGGTTTTGAAAATTAGCTTTTCCAAACGCCTGTAGCTGAAAGTCAACATTATAAGAGTTCTTACAGGAGCCATTGACTGGCGGCCAAAGTCAAGATAGATATAATTTATTTTATGTTCCTGTCTTGCATACCTGTTAATGTTGTTTTTTTCTTCCATACTTCACACGCATCTGAACTTTTTACCAAACTACAATGGTCCTTTAATGTTACACATGCAGATAATAAATATAACATGATAGATGCCTTTGTACTCAGCTATGGACGACAAGACAATCAATATGTCCTAGCTATTAAAAAAATCTGTACTTTGTTTGGCTTTTAGCGCAAAAGTGCACCTGATTGTATTCCAATCATCCCACATCAATTACCAACACAGCTAAATATTTTAGGATGGGCAGATGGCTCCAGATTAGCACTAAAGGCCTTAGCCAGTCCTGATTTTAAATCTCCCATCCCATTACATATTTTCCTAGGAGACTATGCACAGAGCTCTCTCAGAAAATGAAAGCTGTAAACCAATTACTGAAACAGTTTGTCATTAATGATCCACAGTCATCTAATCACCCTACTATATGTGGCAGTCATTGGGGATTTCTTATGACATAATTATTTACTACTGATATTTATTGCATTAACTTGCTCCTTCCAAAAACAATATTAATTAATAATTACTTATTAATTAATAATAATCTGAAATATAAAGCTTATTAAGTCAACATGTTTCCTATGTTAAAAACCTACTTTAAATAAAAAATAACACTTGTGTGGACTAATAAGCTCATTAAATGGTTATACTGAGAGTATGACGTTACCATCCCTTTCAATAAGATGATGTGTTTGTTTAAAAAAAAAACTTATAAAGAAAACCTTTAACATCTTTGTTGTTATAGGTTAAAGAATGGGATGGACATTGTGATAATCATACAATATTGCTAATATTTTTTGATGGAAGGAGCTATTTTTCAGTAAAACAGGTAAAGCTACAACAACAGGTCATTGATTTTCCATTAGACAGTAGATGATTTAGGGATAATTTCTTTTAAATAAAACACAGCGGATATATAAAATATTATGCAAGCATAAATAATACAAATTGATGTTGTAAGGAAATGCAACAGAGGTTTCAACATGCATACATATGTTGTGAGGGTTATTTAAAGTGACTCACGGGAGTTTGCTAATATGGTACAATTTAAAAGTATAGGTAATAACACATACTTTATCAACTGAATGTTATTTTTAAAAAAAATTCTTACAGTAAACTAACATTGAGGTTTGCAATATTTAGCCGTCAATTACTCTTCCTCACAAACCAAGGGCCTCATTCTATTAATGGCCGTAGGAGATGCGTGGCCGCAAGGGATGTCCGCAAGCTACTTCCCTATTCTATTCCCTTGTGGCCGAAAGGCTCCGGTCGACTTGTGGCCCCCTGTTATCCCTTGCGGCCACCCCTGCCCCAGGGAAAGCCTTTAATCTTACGCGGCCGCAGGAAAGCCCTGTTCACTATTCAAATGCTACGCGAACCCTTCCGTCACCGCCGTAATTCGCTAAAACCGAGACGCAGCTTACTTACACCAAAAAGGTCCCGCAAAGCTCTTACTTACAAATCGTAGCACTAATTAAGCAAATAGAAAAGCCATCCTGTACTTTTATTAAAAACGAAAGTGATGTTTGGTCTTCGAATTAATAGCTCAACATTCCCCAACTCTCAAATCTGCTAATTAAGAAATGTAATTTCATGTTCAATCTTCGTGTTCTATCTATCATGCAAGTCCCACAGGCTTGGAGGACATTTACCCTCCAAGCCCGTACGGGCTTGAATAACGCACTACGAGCTTGGAGGTCATTGAAGCACGTTGGACTTTGGCCGGAAATTAAACCTAAAATCAAAGATTATAATTTGGCGATGTGCAAGCTTGAGAATGTTTTGCTATTAATCCTCATGCCCCCCATTTTGTCCCCCATTATTTACAGTGCTTTACAGTGCTGGATTGAATATATATTTGCTTCTACAATGCTTTGAGTTTGCTGCCTTCAACCTCCGAACCTGTACGTTTTTTAACAACGATTTACTAGCTTCGAGGTCATTGAAGCCCGCAGAACTTGGGACGGAAAATAAACCTGAAATTAAATATTGGATTTGGGCGATGTGCAAGCTTGAGAGGGTGTTGCTATTAATCCTCATGTCCCCCCTTATGTTCCCCATCATTTACAGTGCTTTACAGTGCTGGATTGAATATATATTTGCTTCTACAATGCTTTGAGTTTGCTGCCTTCAACCTCCGAACCTGTACGTTTTTTAACAACGATTTACTAGCTTCGAGGTCATTGAAGCCCGCAGAACTTGGGACGGAAAATAAACCTGAAATTAAATATTGGATTTGGGCGATGTGCAAGCTTGAGAGGGTGTTGCTATTAATCCTCATGTCCCCCCTTATGTTCCCCATCATTTACAGTGCTTTACAGTGCTGTCTTGAATTTATATTTGCATTTACAGTTTTCCGACTTTGCGGCCTTGAAACACGCGTGGGAAATCCGTGCGGCCGATTGCATAGTTTGCAACCGGCCGTAAGGGGGAACTCGTTGTGGCGACGTCCATTTGAATAGCAGCGTAGCCGTATCGCTACGCACGGCCGTATTTTACATCCCTTAATAGAATGAGGCCCATAGATTGTAATATTTTTTAACTAGAGATCATTGTTTTAATTACTTGATTACCAGCTTAGGTCCACTGTCTTGAGTGCAGTCACCTTGCTCAGAGCATGCCTTGTCTATTTTTGTGCACAAAAAATTGGAGCATTGGTTTGTAGGCTGATCATAAAGGCTGACTGACAGCTAAATATTGCAACCTAAAGTATTACTTTACTATGAGAAAAATATTTTTTAAATATCATTCAATTTGTATAAATTTAAATTATACCATATTTGGAACATCAACAGTGTCATTTTAATGTATTGCTTTCTTTTAAAAATATGATAATTGGAAAACTAGATTGTTGTGGTTTGTATCTGACTTTCAAAGCGCATATTTAGAGCCCCACATTTTCAGGGGGCAGCAGGTTGCCTGAAGATGTCTGTTCCTTATTATGGACTAATATGTGCATATACATGGAAATGTATGCTATATGCAGTGCCATTCCTGTCTGTAAGTAGAAATAATGCATTCTGACACACATAAACCCTTCAATCTCAGTATCCTACTCAATACTTTGATTAGACACATTTGCTACCTTGCTATTTTATGGTATCTGTGTTCTCTACCTTTTTGTTTCATTTATTTCCTTAATTCTGTAAGCTTGCAAGTCTTCAATCTTGTAAATAGGTTTGAATAAAAGTTTTATAATATACTTTTGATCTTATATGTAGATGTGTGGTACGTTTACCCTTACAGTAGAGCCAGCCTTGCCACTAACATATCAGGGAAAGAAGAGTAATGGAGGCACCAACACTCTCACAGAGTGAAATATATCTCAATATCTTGATAAAATAAAAAGGGTCACTGGGTGGTAGACAGAGTACTCTTATAAAAGTTTTGTGCTAGTGTGATCTCCAACTAGAGAATATCTTCTTGTCATTTGACTGCTTTTCCAAATTATTAGTTTCTCATTATCATTATACACTAACTGTGAAGTTACTGAACACAAATGGAAGGAAAACTAAACAAGGAATAAACAAATTTTGAGTGAGTGTACTGATATCTTACAAGCAATGGATGTCCTAGAATTCAGTTTATTCTGTTTTTTAAAAATAACTCTAATCCCTCCCATGATTTTGTGAGGCCAACTGGATGAAAATGACGGCAAACAGTTTGATTTAATTAAAAGTTAGATTGTAGATGGAACTCTGGGATTGGAGATGAGTATGAGTGTTACCTCAGTTTCTTTACTTACCACCACCTTCTATTTTTACTCTAAACTCCTCTAAAATGCCCTCCCACCCACCATGTCCACAACCCACACACCTATGATTTGTGTTACTTTATAGTACAGGTTTCTGCAATATTACCTCCATCTTTTACAGGCCAAGCCCCTGCTTCTCCTGTTGAATCATTCACCTTTTGTTTCACAAATCCTTTAGTCTGTAAGCTTGTGAGCTCTAGGCCTTGAGAAGCACTTCGTATAAACGTTTTTGTGTACTGTATTATTGTCAACTCCTTTTGTTCAGTCTGCCAAATTACGTATTGTTATACCTATGTTTTACTGTACCCTAGTGCTACGGAAAATGTTAGAGCTATATAAATAAGCAGATGATGTGTCAGAATTAAATGGTACTGAAATCAGTTGAAGTAGATACATGTGCAAATTATACGTGTTATGATATACATTTTTTATTGGACAAAAGCTGAATTTAAAATGACAACTTTTCAAGAGATGTAACTGTGTTACTCAAGTCTAAGGCAACGCTGTTTGCAAGTTTAACCTTTGTTCAACTGGAGACAATAAAAATTATAGCAAATAAAGATGAGAAAGTACAGAGAATAATCAGCCCCATGTTGGTCAAAAGAGACGAGGTGAGAGGGCATTGTAACTAAAATCATTGGTCTGAGTGAAAATGTAAAGAATATGGGATGACAGCACAAGGTCAGTGTGCTTTAAAAAGAAGAAAATATTTATAAATGTGTATACATATGTATGGAATATATTATACATGAATATATATATATATATATATATATATATATATATATATAAATATATATAAAACCTACCGTGGGTCCTTTAAATTGTACACCTTACTTGTTAGCTCTGATATTTATTATTAGGATGATAAACTTACTTATCACTTATTTTGATGCATAAGCAAAGGGCTCTTTTATCTGGAAAAATACTTGAATGCTAAGTATTTTCTTTTTTATATGCAAAACACACAACAAATAAAATGCAATATATAAAAATACAAACAACATATTTTAGTTGCGTGTTGCTCAATATTACTGTTTCTACTTAAACAGTGAAGTATATTTTTTATATGTTTATGCACCCTGCAACCAAATGTTTTTTTTCCTAGCCAGAGGGTATTTTTGAACAGTAGAGCTCACTAGTCAAATTTCATTACCTTTGAATAGTTTGCCAAGGGTCACATTTTATTTAAAATATTGCTATGTGAAGTGGTGGCTTTCTGCCTTGTTAATATGCCATGGAGGTTGTAACACAATGATGTACAATATAGTCTAAAAAATAAAATCTAATCTTTAGAATGTTTTTCACTAGAGTACCATTCATTGCAAAATAGTATGGTGTTAGAATCAAACTAGCCATTTCTTTTTCAATTTTACAGACTGTATTAGAAAAGCACTGCATTAGTGCTGAATAAAAAAGGTATGATGTGCAATTAATTACTTTTTAATTACTTTAAGTTTTTTTGTTTATATTTTGTATAAAGTTTTTGTTGGTACCAATGTGATAATAATGTATGCCTTAGAAAAAAGGTATAGTAATGATACAAAAATATTAAAATGTTTTAGATATTTTACATTTAAACTTACATTTTACATTAACATATATTTAGCAGATGAGAGTGTTGTGTTAATTATAAAACTATAAAAAAAATGTTTTGCTTTTAAAGATTAAGAAAAGAAACAGTAGTACTTAAATTAATATATTCTGCAAAAAATAGATGGACAAATAAATAAAACTGCTAGGGCAGGAAACACTCTGCCAGGGTGGAGTGTGCCTCCGGGGATCTTTTCTACCACTCTTCTGTGCAGCACCTCCCTCATCCTAATCCGAGTACTCGGGAGACAGAATGACCACAGCCAAAGGTAGAGTGAAAAATGTCTCCTTTATTCCATTCTATGTTAGGCATTATATACATCATAATCCCACCCACTCATTGCATCCTTTTGGTATATGTGCAATACAGCACATCTCACAATAGAAAGAGCATAGGTCACAGGCCATAAGATGCAAACAGTTGGTTAGTCAGCAATACATTTAATGTTACCTTATTATCCTTACACAAATAGAGTAAATAATAGATACAAAATAAGGGTTGTTACAAACTTCAGACTGAAACTTTCTTGTGCAGTGCACATCCCATAATACTTGTTTGTGCAAGGCAGTTTGGTTAACCTTTTTATACACAACAATATCGTTTTGGGGACTCTATACAATAAATAAAAAAAAACTGCAATATGTTATTTTAATAGTATAGTAATGTAAATGTAATCATTGATGGGCATTAGGCAGCCTGTGGACCTCATTCGCCCCTCAGACACTTTTCAGGTGGCCTCAGACTATTCTCTAAGGTGGGAGACCATGTCTCTCTTCAACAATAGAGTCCATTTTATCTCTCCACAATTACTTGCTCTCCAAAACATATATCCTCATGATCTATACCTCTGTTACCAATTAATCTACCATTACCTCGTTCCCATTGTGTTTTTTCATTTTGCTACATCTAAAATGAAAGGCTGAATTACCATGAATTATATTTAAGGTAAATAATCAGACATAACTATCATAATAATCATCAAAATCAAATTATTAATAATATTCATAATTCCGGAATTATGACATATCTATAATTATATATATATATATTTATATATTTATATCTATACACACATGTTTATCAATAGATGGATAGATAGATAGATAGATAGATAGATAGATAGATAGATATTGTTAACATCGACAAGAACTTCAAACATCTGTAAAATTAAAGAATGATAAATAGAAAGGTATGAGAATTCTGCATTAACATTCACACTTTTTCTTTTTTTTCAATTATGTTATGACTAATGTGTCTCTCACATGTAATTCAATGATAGCAAATATATCATATTAAATTGCCTTAAAGATATACATAGTATTATTGCATGACATTATATTAAAATCACTTAGAGCAAGTCCACGGGGCTTACAAATTGCTGCATGTACAAGTTTTATCAACAATATTTTTTATCTGTGCAGCTGACATAATTGCCATTTTACATCGGAACATATTAAAGTCTATTCTGTCTTCAGGAGACTTCCTTTTTCTCAAAAGCTTTGGCTTCGGAATTAGAATTGGAACCTTATTTTCTGATCATTTTTTTTAATTTTGGTAATAATAATAACAAAATGAAATCCATAAATATGTGTTTATAAGGAGAGAGCTCTAACTCTGAAGTGACATTATAGTGGCAAAGGAAGTCACAGTCCTTTACAAGTGTAAGTTGCTTCTAACATAATGAGTGCTATAGTATGAAGCTATGAAATAGCTTCTAGTGGGCTGCCAGGTTGGCCCATCCCTCTCCTCATCAGAGTTTTTCACTATGAGAGCTGTGATTCTCCATATTCTCCTAAGCAAGCAGCTTTCTATTGACTTTGCAGTACTTGTTAGAAGATGCAATTCGGAGAATAACTGGAGATTCACATCTTTGGGCTTTACTTTTATGGTAAGTAGGCAAAGTGATGGTCAGTCCTAAAGATGGGGGAATCCCAATAGCAAAGGTGATGCGTCCTGAACACTGTAAGATGGTCTTGTGACCTATGGTTGGTTTGTTATGTTTACAAAAGTTAATAAAGTGGCTGCAGACTAATTTCACCAAGTAATGTTTTATGGCCACTTATTGGGAAATTGGGCATTGTTTAGTGACAGAGCCAGTGACCTTATGACAATGCCAGGTAGATGCCAACAATGAGAAAGTCCCCATAAGTTATTTTACATGAAAGTGAGCATGTTGAATATGTATAATTTCACTTTTACTACTACTAGCTTGATGACACAGAGTTTACTTTCATATAACTTTGTTTGAGTTGATGGTACAACTAACACAGTAACATTTTCAACCTGATTATTTTAAAACAATTAGGCTACAGACTCCAAATTCCAATGTGTCAGTATCGAAACACAACACAGAAAAAATACTTCAATGCCAGCTCCATATCTCCTCAAACATTGATCAGTAAGAGACAAATCAGATGGCTTCGATACCTTATAGTCAGATAGTTTGTTATTCCAGTGTTCTATTGTACAAAAGCAACTTCTGATTTGGTGAAACTCCCTTTAAATGACCACTTTAATTTGGGAAACCTTTCACATGTTTGTGAATTAGGTAACAAACAAAGTCACTGGGCTGCTGTGTTTTGTGTATTCTGGAGTAAGGTTTATCCTGCTGGGACTTGCTCTTTACTCTGTCCTATTGCTCAGGAGGCTGTTCATAGTGGCAGGCTATCGATAAAACTGAAACCAAGTTTCCTCACAGGTGTCTACTCTTGTTAGGAACAAAAGCAAATACAACATTTTTACAGAATAATTAAACATGAAATTCATTTAGTTTAAGCTTTTTATTGACATAGGGCCTCATTCATTTGTGATTTGGCCAATTGAATAGGGCTCTAAATAAGCACATAGTTTTTAGTTAGTGAAAACCTTGCTTTTGGATAGATGTTTACTAACTAAAAGCTTATTTAAAAAAAATATGTTATGTGCTTATTTAGAGCCCTATTCAATTGGCCAAATTGCAATTGTTAGTTTCTTCATAACACATACTAAAAACATGACTCTTCAGTTGTCCTTTAATGAACATCAGTGTTCTTATTAAAATTCTGCTTTAACCTCTCACCTAGAGCTTCAATCTCAGTCTCGTACTTTTGTTCTATATCCTTTTGGCTAATATAAAACCACATAAATAAACCCAGATCTGCTAGCAAACCACTTAACTATTTCTGTTTGTTTTTCTTTCCTTTCACTCGACCATCGCTCTAAACAGTGACCCAACTTGGCTCTATGAAATGACATATGAGCAGTGCCTGTACATCTCTCTACTATTTGGATGTAAAAAGCATGAGAACTATTAGCGTGAAATATATCAGCACTTTTATTGTGCCAGCAAATAATTCTCTTATCTTAATTACCTGTGAAAATATTTCCTTACATTTCCCATACATTTGTTCCTTTTGTGCTATGGGGATATTTTTATATATTTAATCTCTTTTACCCACATGTTTTAGTGCTTCGGTTTGCCGTGTATATTTACTGTAAGTGTGAGCTGGGTAGCTGGGTACTAATGATTCTCATGCATGTATAATTTATTGTAATACCCTTGTGTATGCAATGAATTATTCACAGAAAAATTGATAGATAACATTTTTTATGAATGATTTAAAAAGTAAAAAAGAATTGAGGGTTCATTTAAACCTGGCATGGATAATTTCCTATGGGCTCCTTAGACTTTTAATTTTTCCCACTTACAGTGTGCAGTTCATAATAGTTTTGGATGTAAGAAATGTTTACTCCCAGATGGAGTGAGAGAGAACGTGTGAGATAGTGAGAGGCTCTAAATGTGCTTGAGTCTGCCCTGGTAAAGTGCATTAGGCAGACACCAACTATTGTCGAAATCTCTCCAGATAATATAGGGCATTTTTCATGTTAAACCTATTTTTTAGTACACCATGAATTAACATTAAACATGCTTTGACAAAGGGTAGCAAAGCAAATCTTTAGAAAGAAAATATAATGAAAAAACATAGTTTACCTCATTAATTGCCACTGATGTAATCTCCCCACCTCTCTAATTGCCCTGAATACTAATGAATGGAAGTGAAACTCTGATAATACTGAGGCGGTTTTGGTAAGGCTTAATAATAGTGTTCCCCTACTGGATTGTTACCTGGTTTTGGTGAAGGGGCTTGTGTACTTCCATGAAGCTGTGAGTTATAGCATTTAGGGTTACCCAAGATGGTCAGGTCAAAGCGGAGAGATCAGACAAATTGCGGTCCCCTTTAGAAGGAACTGGCAACCTATGTCAGTATCTTTGCCACAAAAAACCTAATGGATGAGTACAACCGAATGCAGTATATGGCTGGAGTGCTGCATTCATAGGGTCACCGAGTGTTGGGCACTACTAAAGGACTGAACAACAACACCAATAAAAGTTGAAATAATGAGGTAAACTGTGTTTTGAAATGCTATTTTCTGGCAAAAGCTTTAATTTGCTGCTTTTTGCACATATTGTTTTGTGTTAATCAATGGTGAACTAATAACTAAGTAAGATACCTCTATAGTTATAAGTTGCACAGAGGTCAATAGGAACCCCCATGGGGTTAAAGGATACCCACCAAAAGCACAAGGGATAGGAGAAAAAGGGGGGACCCAGGGGATAGCGAGTCATATGAGAAGGGGTTAACTCCAAGCATTCCTTTCTTTATTATTTAACCCCTTCTATCCCATGGGGGTAGTTTAGATAGATATATGTGGATATTGTTTATATATTTAATTTCTGTTACCCAGATATTCAATATTAGGGCTAGTGTAGTGGGTAGCATTCCTTTATACATTTTTTTTAGCCTAGTCAGTTTGACTTGGCTTTGTGAATGAAGATTTAAAAGGGATGATTTCCACGACAGACAGAAGACTTGCTCTGGTTTGGGTGCTGCAGTGACAAGATTTTTTCTCTGTTGACCTTTTGTCCTCCTGGTGAGGAATTGGATGGGAGACCGCCAAGAAATACCAAGAGCTATATGCTATGGCCCACTGGAGAAGGAACTGTCAACCCACTCCAGTATCTTTGCCATCAATACCAAGTGCATCTTACTTCCATGAGGTCATTGAGAGTCGGAAACGACCGAACAACACAAAAACATTCCAGCAAGGTCACTATATTATAGTATATAGTATATATAACTCTCAATTTGTTTAATGTTGTACAATTGTATGTAATAATTATTCTTAGAGTAATAAAAACACATTGCCATAGTTATTTACATAACCATTTTAAGTACTGTTGTCTTTACATGATATCATATCCCACAGCACATAATAATGTTGCCATTGTATTTAAGACTTAAATCCCACAAAGAATAATGGTTGAAGCTTGAGAATTCTTGGCAAATGCAGAGGTAATTTGTTTTCTTAGGTACACATTACCGTCAAGGGCTCAGGTGGTTAAAATCAACATGAAAAATACATGCCTCATTTTCCCTTTCTAAATGCAATAATGTAATCACATTTCAAGCCATCGTACCTATCTCACTTACAGCTTTAGCGAGATTAATTTGTTTTTAGACCACACTCACATGATCATTTGCAAGTGCTGTTTAGTTACATTTTCTTTGTCTAGAACCTGTAGAATTCCTGCGTCCCCAAAGGACAAATTACAAATAAAGACTGCCAACCTTCTTTCTTTCATTAAAACTTTCTACTTTTTTAAGTAACATTTCTATTATTTTACGTGCGTGCTTTTGCCATGCTTTGCATTTTTACAAAGGTACAATCTCAACTACAAACACAAGCAACAAAACCATGGAAATGCTCATTTCCTTTATGCAAGCACATTTGTTATGGTGGGTTTAAAATACCTTAACCAGATATAAAGCAAGAAAATGAAAGCTGTTCTGAGTCAGAACCTCAGTTTCCACTCAGAGTTCATTGATAAAGAACATACCCACAGCTGCAACGTATTCTAGAAAGTAAAATACAAATGAAAAGTATACAATGTATCAACTTTTCCTATTTATTTTGATAAGGATTCCATAGCACGAACCCACTTTACTTAGGGTTTGATCATATTAGATGATAAAATGTGTTTTTCAGTTGTTCAGTTGTGTCCGACTCTCCATGACCCTATGTACAGCAGCACGCCAGGCATTTCTATGTTTCTGGTTGTGCTTATCCATACGGTTTTCTTGAGGGTTGTCAGTTCCTTCTCCAGTGGACCGTGATTTGTCTGACTTCTCTGCTTTGACAAGTCCATCTTGGGTCGTCCTATATGCTATAGATCACAGCTTTATTAAATTAAACAAGCCCCTTCCCCACGACAAGGTAGCGATCCAGAATGGGAGATGTTAAGCTATAGGTAAGTGGTAATGTGTGGGTTCCCTGGTGGTCCAGTGGTTAGGGTTCTGTTCTTTCATCACTGCAACCTGGGTTTGATTCCAGTCAAGGAACCAAGAGGACACACCACCCTGAAGCCATGCAGGGTTGGGCCTGATCAGTACTTGGACGGGAGACCACCTAGGAATACCAGGAGCTGAATGCTGTGGCAAACTGAAGAAGGAACTGGCAACCCACTCCAGTATCTCTGCCGTGAATATCAAGTGGATCAGCATGGTGTGTTGCGGTCCATGAGGTCATGGAGAGTCTGACTGAAGCACGCAAAAACACAAACAACGTGATAACATAATCTGGATGTTTGTCTGTTTTTTATGGCATCACCTTGAAGGTAACTGATGTTCTCTGGATGCAATAATTTAACCTGTACATAATGCACTTAGATATTAATAGGCTAAATGGTATTGTAAGCTCTGGAAAAATATAATTATCAAGAGAGACCTGCTAAGTAGAATTATTTCCTATGATAATATCTATCAGTTGAGCAACTCCTAATCAGTCCCTGAAAAGATATTGTGGTGCTACATATGTGAAGTACACTGTATGAAAAATTACACTTAGAGTGCATTATTTTTATCATAAAGAGCATTAGCAGGTCCAATGTGAATAACCCGAGACACCTTTTGAAGCATAGCATGGGTTAGAAATTAAATGCCAGAAAATCATCAGTAGCATAACGCATCATAAACATTTTATAATTTAACACATAAAATGGGTTAAATAGGAACACTTTAATAAAATATGCACACATTACTATCACCATACAAACACTAATTATTATAAGAGCTTTTATCCTAATATTTATTGAAAACACATTCATTCACAGCAAAAGGCATTAAATATTAATACAACCCTTTTATTGCATCAATTCAGAACATCCCGTCTGAAATATACTTGATTCAGTTTATGAATTTTCTGGGCATTGCATGATGGAGAAAGCTTTAACATTTCACTATCTTATTGCTTTTTTGTTATGTATAATACAGAGATTGGTCAAACCCTAGAAAGAAAAATCCAAGTTGGTCGACCTTTTAATGAGATGAACAGTTACCACTATATTAAAGGAAAGATTTTTGAGTAATGTAGAGGTTATTATTGGATCCACAAAACAGAATTAAATGTGTAATAAGGACCACAGGTTAATAATAACATTTCAACATATTGATGGATCATAAAGAGTGCTTGGTGAAGGTCTAACCCTGTTTTCTAAAGAAAACATCACTGTCCCAGGCTTGTTGCTTGAGTTTGTAACTGGGTGCAAGGTAGATGTTCCAGAATAGCCAACATAAGTCCAATACCTCAATCATCTTGGAGATAGCATCTACAGATTGCCTTCCTGACTCTTCCTCACACTAATTATGATTATATGAGATGTATTGTATTTCATAGCCATATAGACAATCAATGATTAGTCAGCTATAATAAAGTATGAACTAGCTTTTTAAAATTATAAATATTTGTTGTTGCTTAGTCGTCCAGTCATATCCGACTCTCCGAAACCCTATGGACCATAGCACACCAGGCCTAATTGTTATGTCTCTGATCAGGCTTATCCATAAGGTTTTATTGGCAAAGATACTGGAGTGGGTTGCCAATTCCTACTCCAGTGGACCGCGATTTGTCTAACCTCTGTGTTGGGCTGCCCATCTTGGGTGCCCTACATGGTATAGCTCACAGCTTCACTGATGTACACAAGCCCCTTCACCACAACCAGGTTGCGATCCAGCAGGATCAATATTTACCTTTATCTTAAATATAAAAATGGTGACGGGGAAGGCCTACTGCTATCTGCCAGACATATTATAATGTCCAGAAAAAAAAGGAAAAGTAAAGCATGAAGAATAAACAATTGTATATAACAGGGTCTAAAATACTCTAGTACACAATAAAATATGTCAACAGTGATAATAGGATGGGAAATATTTTCTACACTGATTAAAATAAATATCAATATCTCGCTTTACAAATGCTGCTTTTACTTACGCTACTGGTATATAATTAAAGTGTACAGTTATTAATTTCATGTCATTTGAAATACTGAAGCATGGCCTGTGTAATAATTAAATTAACATGTCAATGAGCGAGGTAATGAATTAATTAATGATATTGTAGCTGTATGAATGGGAGGACATTTTGAGGAAAGCAATATAATTAGAAATATAAATAAACAAACAATCAAAGAGAACAAATAAACAAGCAACTGAAAAACTCTGAAAATGGTGATGTAACTAGATTTGCTTAAACGAAATGAACAGACTAAGTTGTTTCCTTAAAATTAGTGCTGATTGGATCAAAAGACTGTCATGATATTCTATGGACATTTCTAAAGATACACTGATAAACGTCTGAGGACTTCTTTTAACTACATTGTGCTGCTATCCAGGGGCCTCATTCAATTGTAATTTGGCCAATTGAATAGGGCTCTATATAAGCACATAGCATATTATTTTACAGAAGTTTTTAGTTAGTGAACTTCTATCCAAAAGCAAGGTCTTCACTAACTAAAAACTTCTATAAAAAAATATGCTCTGTGCTTATATAGAGCCCTATTCAATTGGCCAAATCGCAATTGAATGGGGCCCCAGGTTTAGAAGAGTGGTCTTATTATTCTATTGGCTGCAGTATTGTTATATATGAACAATTAAAGGATTGTTGCTATATTAAATTGTAATCTAAAGGTTAGATTAAAGGTACTAATGTAGTCTTACATCAAATTATGTTTTTCTTTATCACAAAATGCCATTTCTATGAAAATCTACATTTTAGGTTTGATCACAACACATACTTTTTATATCTTAAAATCATACATGTCAACTTAGTAAGAAAATAATAAATGTAATTACTTGTTCCATTCTCTTTAAAAGTGTCACAGAAAATATTTCAATGAAAACATAATACTAGTCTAGATCATGACAAAGAACTGTTCAAGTTGAATTGTTTTAAGAAATGCTATTTATTAGTTGAAAATGGGTTCTTGTATCAATTGAACCATTCCTCCCCATTGCAAACCTCTCAAGGATACATACATAGCAAAGACACAAACATTGGGAGGTCCCCTATATCAAAAAGGTTGGTAGCCAGTTTTGTAGTCCATTAATGGCAATACAAACCAATATAGGGAGGTATTGTAGGCACAGTAGGTGTTTTACATGGGCTATGCTATTTAAAAAATGAGGATTTAACTATGATGGATACTTGTTTTATTACCAGACAACAATCCATCATAGTTGTAGATAATGTTACTTCTTGAAAAAGCTAGGATTTTATGATTTTCTTGCTGAGGCCAGGTGAGTCATTACCACTAGGTAAGTGATTGACTCAATGGTACATAATGCATGGAGGGTCTGGTTCCTGGCCAGTGCTGGTCACCTCTGGACATACTTTGTCAACTCATCATTTACACAACATAAATTCGGTATAAAAGTGATTTTAACTAAAAAAAACCCACATATTTTGAAAGCATATTTTGGTTACATTTTCCAATAACAATAGAACAAAAAAAATAAGGCTCATAATATGCCTAGCTGGTTAATGACTGTGAAGTTATAGCTTGCATTTGTGGTGTAAAATTGTGGTTCTTGTAACAGGCCTCATTTCACCGGACATATTTCTGTAATGGTATTCTGTGTATCAGGGTACTTACTACAAGATGAGTCTCACAGGCCATATTATGGTTCAGCAATCACTCTATTAACTGGAACTTGTCTTAGGGAGGATGTACAAGGGCTTAATACAATTGGTGGAATTTATCAGCATAACTAGAAATATTCATGCAAATGCAAACAATTCATTTCCAGTGTTTTGTAAAGTGGAGATTAGTAAACTAAAAAGATTATAAAAACAACAAGCCCTAAAATGAGTTTGAGGGAAGATATTTAATATGTATTTTGAAAATACCAGAAAATATCTATGTTACCTATACAATAGTGCAATGGACAGGAAGCAATGTTATATTGAAATGTCTTCTATCAAGTTTCATAATTATTTTAAAATACAGGCAGGACTATTACATTAGGAAAAAGTTGATATGGTTGTGAATTATGTAACAAGCTAACAAACAGTAGCAAAGCTAGCAAGGAGCATAAAGGCTGGACCGCCAAGTCAGGAATGCCAACCAGTTAGGTACTCATGCCAGATCTGGAAAGGGTCTTCTCAGACATGCTTCATGAGGTCATCTGAGGCTGCTAGAGAAGTTAATAATGAAACCCTGACTCAAGGAAAATACAACTCTACTATATTTTCTGTAACACTTTATTTGGTGTGGTTAAATGTCCCTCCTTTAGTCTGACATTAGCGGGATGGCCCACATTGGTGCTTTTGCTATTAGATCCTGGGCTGATGGAGCAACTAATCATCCAGGAGCCAGCAAGCTTGTGCAATTTAATTAAACCCAATTACAATAAGGCCTACTGAGCTATAGCCTTAAAACAGGTCCAGTCATCACACTGATTGGATTATAGCATAGATGACTGAAGGAGACAAGTAGCCATAATTAGGGAAGACACCCTTCGGAAAAAGAACTACACTCCTTTATGAATTGTTAGGTGGGTCAGATGGTGCCTTGTTCCTTTGGTGGGCCCAGCCTCAGTTGAGGCATGTTGATCACCCCAAAAATCCATGAAACACCATTGATCTCCCATCATTCCTTCCAGTTTCTCCCACAGTTCTCTTGCATGAGATGTTAAGGAGAAGCCACCAAATCTATAGTTTGCCACATGGGTAACATTTTTAAAATTCCATCTCCGTAATGCCTTATCCAATCACTGGAATACCTGCTCTGGCAACTGGCTTTTTGACAGCTGTTCAGCTAATGCAGGATTGCTTCTGTGTGTCATTCCAATTTCCCTCCAGGCACCAAGTGACCAATCAAATAATTGCTACGGTAGCGGCTTTATTATTCGTCATTGCCTTCCAATCAAAATGTTGCCAAGAACCCCAGGCATTTTAAACCAGCGTACTGGGGAAAGGCCTACAGTCTGTGGCAAAGTACATATTAGTTGTGCAGCATTCTCCTTAATATCCAAGATCCGCAAGAATAATACAACTCAAACCCAGAATAGCACACACAGATGGGGAAGGAAGAGAGCCTTTTGTGGGCTCACATATCCCACTCCCACAAGTCATCTGCTCTCTAGGAAGGAACTAGAGTCAATCTGAACAGGGTAGATATGAGTAGGCGGGGGGCATATTGTGAGAGGCATTTATTGAAAAACTCAAATTTTTGCAGCCTCTGCTAGTGTACATGGGCAGACATGCCACTACTACCTGTTCAGTAACTGATGGAGTTGTAAAGAGCAGGAAAATCACTGTTCTCACTTTGTTGGGTGACTGCCTGTCTTTCAGCTGCTCCCCATCAGATAAAGGTACAAAAGGAGAGTCTGCTAAAAAGTAAATTTACATTTTGTGGTCACTTTGTCTTTGTTCCTAAAAGTATTAGAAACCTGGAAAGAGTGAATTAAAATAGAGTCTCTATTCATTTATGTTGAAAAACACACATCTAGGTAGCACACTTGACAAATAGACCTCAATAGCAGAGTAAATCCACATAGGAAACCCTCTCAATCAAGCTACAGACAGACTAGCAGTCTAAGATGGAATGTCTTGTAACACATTTATGTATATATATTTTCTTTAAAAATGTTATAATGTTCCTCTCTTGTATACCTTCTAATGCTATTATTTTGCTTAATTTAGATTGTTATATATTTCACAAGCATGTGAAGTTTTTACCATCCTTTAAGATAAGGAGAAAGCACATTTTCTCACAATAGATACACATTTTTACATCAAAGTAGAGTGAAAAGTTACTTATACTGATCATTAAAACTTAAACATCAATAAAGCTATATCGTTCATATGGCCCTTTAAAAGTGAAGATATTGTTCCTTTATTTTGTTGGTGTTGGGATTTTTTAGTACAATCTTGCTGTACACAGATACTGAGAAATATTCCATTTAAATAAAGAGTGTTATTAAGCTGTGGATTTCTGTCTTCATAGCTCTACAGTTTACTTTCTTTGTGCATCTGCAGTCTGCATAAATGTAGCCCCATGCTGGGACTTTTCTAATATTAGTGTGACTGGAGGTTTTCATAAGTGCAAAATATTTGCCCATTACAAATATATAGATCCCTTTAGGGACTTGCATCAACTAATAGGGAAAAGTAAGAGCTGGTTTTAGTATTACTTTGTTTCTTGCTTTTGTACAAGCACTTGATATTTTTTAGCAATGTAAATATTTGTATCATATTCTGGTACCATATTGCATCAGTTATTTATAATTAGCTGGTATAAAAACAATGTATTAACAAATCTTTCATACTGACAGTATATAATTAACATCTGAGACTCTTCCAACAAAAAGCGCTGTTGCTAGATTCAATCTATCTAGGGTTGCTGAAATATCACAGGTAAAGGCACTCTTTAGGCATTTTTTGTTTAATATACATGTTTCCACGGCATGACTTAATTAATGTTATCCTCCTCAATGTAATCCTCCTCTAGAACATCAGATGCTCACCTTGTGGAACCTCCCATTTTTTTCCTGTTCTCTCTCATGTAGGGTGCAATGTTTCACAGCTGTGACCTAAGGCCACACCCACAGGGGAGATATTTCCACCTTCCAGTGTCTCATGCTTCCAACAGACAGACAGTGATGTACTTGGTATCTGAGTAACATTAGACACACGTGTAAATGTTATATGATATTGAGTGAAAGATTAAGCCATCTAGCTGAAACATTTAAATAAAATGTCCCTTAATAGAATCTAATACCTAATGTTTGTTAAATGCATATCCAAGTTTCATGGATTAATACATTTCTGCAATTTTTAGGCAAAAAGCAGCTTATGTGTACGCAGCACATCTCATAAAACATTTTATGTTTATTAATATCTAAAAATCCCTCTAATGATTATGCTGACACCTCCAGGGGGTGTCTACAAAGGCATCTGATCCCCCCAAAACAGCATGCAGCATCAAGGGAACAATATTAACCCACTATTTGCCTGCTGTTGCTTGCTCAGCCTATCTCCTTGCAGCTTCCTGTATTGCTGTCAGCAGCAATACATAGCATAGATCAGTGATACACTACATATCCCAGGCCGCATTACAGCACAAACAGGAACCCCAGATAAACCAACCTAACATAACCTAACCTAATCATTTTAAATTGGATGCTAATTTAGCCTGGGTTTGGAGGGTGTTAACCCTAATTTGCAACTATCAGAAATTACAATATATTTTGCTGTCTTCAATGTAAGTGTTTAAATGTTTATTTTGAGATTATTTCATGCAAAAACATGTTTGCATACAGTACTAATTATCCTCTATCAGATGCATTCATAATCCAGCTCACTTAGATATGCCTTTAATTATGTTGATTTTTTTTAAAGAACAGATTTTACATTTTTTGGAATAGAATCTAGGTTATGTACAGCATCTCAAAACAAATAAAGCAACTAACATGAATTACCACTATATCCCAGCAATAGTCAAACAGCATTTAACCCTGAATCTCGAGGAAGTTGGAGTGCTTTTCAGGTAAATCAGATATCAATAAAGTATATAATAGACCAAGGCCTCTGTGTAGCAAAAAACATGTCTCCCTATATCATATCATAAATTCAATTTTAGTTAATTTCGATAAACTATATATTTTATCAATTACAAATCCTGGCATTATCCCAGAGTGGTGCTCTACATGCTGTTTACCTCATACATCAGAACCTAAAATGTATGGCTTTTAGCAAGGAATGTTAATTTTGAATATACATTAGTCAGAAATATTTTAAATTGCTTACAACTTCCAAGAAGTTTACTGTTCTTACCACTGTACATTATCTTATTGGCAAAAGCTGATAACTTATACCTTGGTGTAGGTGCTCATTGACTAAAATGGATTACTCAGAAAAAGGATCAGAACTAAGTTATTCCTCTTTTTTTTTCTAAGTCCTGTGTCTCGTATTTTTTTTTTCTAAGTTCCGTGTCTCGTATTTTAACAGCTCGCCTCGCTTTGCCAGGATTGCAGCGATGAACACCTTTGGCGCTTTTCGGCTACGTCCGACTCGTTAACGACTCACCTCGCTTTGCGAGGCTCGCAAGCGATGAGCATCTGCGGAGCTCATCACCTAAGTTGTACTAGTGGTTTGCCCACCATAAATGATGGGGTATTATTATTTCCAGCCCATCCCCCTTCCCCTGTGTCTCTTCCCCCTCTCCCTCCCCTGTGTCTCTTTTCTCTCCCCTGTGTCTCTTCCCCCTCTCCCCTCCCCAGTGTCTTCCCTCTATCCCCTTCTTCTTCCTTCCCCACTCCCCTGTTTCTTCCTCCCCCCTCTCCCCTCCCTCTCCTCCCCCTCTTGCCTGTGTCTTCCTCTCGCCTGTGTCTTCATCCCCCCCCTCTCCTCTCTCTTCCTCCCAATTTTCAGTCTAGCTTGTGGCTATTGCCGCTTGTTGCGCATGCACGGTGTTGCAGCGCAATGCACGCGCACCATGTGGACGCTGCTGCGAGCTGCGCATGCCCGTGCACTTTCCGTACAGTTTTGGTAGTTTTTAATACATTGTACATATGAGTAATTTATAGGTTGTTGTGAAAATACAATAGAAACCCAATACAAGATACTGAGACATCCATTCTAATCAGAGAATAAAGCGCTTCCTGAAAAAGCTCAGTTAAATGCAGATGCTTTTATCAAGGTTACTACTAAACAGTGACAGGTTTTTGTGGATTTTAGCACCACCGTTTTCTCACGGAATCTGTAGCTGGTGCTAAAATAACACTCACCTTCAGCTTCATTAAATTCACCAGTCTGATAAAATAACTGATATTTTGCAATATTACTGTAGAGCCTTAAAGACTCACTATAAATAAAATATGCTAACAACTGTTTTCAGTGTTAAAGCAATAAAATAATTCTTCTATATCTAGGCGCTTAAGGGGAAATAAAGTGTCAGGGAACGTTGTACTCTCATTCTGTAATTATTAGAGTGTTATAATGTTATATCACAGTATGTTTTACATCATTATACCGTGTGTAATTTTCCATGTAATATTCAGCATTGCTTTGAATTATCATGAAATAATATATTTATAGTTATTTATTAAATAAATGGGTTCACCTGTGCCTATAGTTACAGTCAAGTAAATTAATATGGAACAAACTTTATACATTTTTGGTCAATCCAATTAATATTCCTATGGACACATACATTGAATATTGATGTATATAGTGATACTTTTTGTTGGATTCATTTATAGTACTAAAGGAACACATCAGAGGTTCCAGATATGTTATGATTTAAAACTAAATGTAAATGATAAGTACTTTATCAATTGCATGTTATTTTATAGTAAATTTACATTGAAGTTTGATAGTCTACTATAACAACCCACCAAACACAAGCTGCTATCAGACTGCCTTGTGCCTGCCTGCATTGTTTTCCGTCTAAAGTCATCTGACATTTGGAATAGTGAGCATGTGCAGACACTAGGAAGTAATTTACCTATCAGCATAATTACTTTATCTTCTCATTACTAATATGCCTTTAGACTGGAAACAATGCAAAAACACAGCCGGGTATAACTAGCAATTATGACTAATCATTATGCAAATCACAGTCCATGGGTGGTGGGTGGATTAAAAAAAGACAACTAAAAGTTACAATCTTCAATGTAAATTTACTGTAAGAAAATGTAACTAACTATAGCATATTTGGAATCTCTGATAATTAAGAGACACATTTTGGAAATATGTATCTTACTTTAATGCAAGACTTTAGCAATAATGACTACTGTTAGATGGAATTTTCAAGTTGGATTTTAAAGAGAATCTTCTCCCAGTAACAACGTATACAATATTATTACATAGTGTGGACATAGACAAGTTCAGTTCTGGAGGATCATGCATAGGCCTGGGATTGAGGATTTCCTTTATATGCACAGGTGAGTCAATCGGGATGACTGAAGAAGCGATAGCGCCCCTGTATGCAGCAGGGATATCCTTAAATATCCTCAATCCTCTACATCACCTTACTTGCCTACCCCTGACCTAGTACAAAAGAATATGGAACTCTAAACTGTTCTGTCATGCATGTAAAAGAGCATACTTAAAAAAAAAAAATCTGCATGGAAATGCATTAGTAAAACAATTGTACAATTGCCTAAACCTGTGGGAAATACACCAGTGATGCCACAGTGTGTAATATATTATTGGCTAAAGCCAATGACTCGCACAGTTCTGTTATTACTCAGTGACTTCTGGATTGCTACCATGTCATGGTGAAGGGACTTGTGCACCTCAATGAAGCTGTGAGCTCTACAATGTAGGGTCATCCAAGATGGGCAGGTCATAGCAGAGAGGTCAGACAAATTGCAGTCTGCTGGAAAAGGAACTGGCAACCCACTCAGTCTCTGTGCCAAGAAAACCAAATGGATAAGCACAAGCAGAAACACAGACAAATGTGCCTGGCGTACTGTACATATGATCACTGAGAGTTGGATAGGACTGAACAACAACAACAACAACATGAGCAAGACCCCACAGATTATTCTGCAATAGGACCTTTACAAACACACATGCTTTGAATCATTTTAAAAGTCTCCCATAGTCTTTAACATTCATTTTCATAATAAATATATATAACAGAATTTAAATTTGTTGTTTAAAAATGTATTTAATACGTTTTCTGTTTTTACTGTTATTCCAGTCAAAAAGCTCAATAACTCTATACTGTGCGGAGACTATGGTAGATGATGTCACAAGCTGTGATGTTAATAATACTATCATTTTTTCCATGACTCTATTTTTACAAATAGCTTTGCCTTTTTATAACAAACCCTAGGTCCTTGCTAGGAACATTACATCTCCAGCCTGCTATCATCCACTCGCCTCACTACCTGTCCTCAGGACCCTATTCCATCTCAGCTCATCTCTCCCTTCTCTACCACACTAATCCCAGCTCTCACACATATTTTCAACCTCTCCCTTACTACTGGTATGTTTCCATCTTCTCTAAAACATGCCATAGTTATACCCACCCTCAAAAAATCCTCATCTGACTCTGACGTTACATCTATCTACCACCCTATCTCTCTACTTCCCCTTGCTTCTAAACTGCTGGAGCGGCTCGTCTATACCTGCCTTACCAGCTTTTTTTCCTCTAACTATCTTCTTGACACCTTCCAATCCGGCTTTCGGGCCCCAACACTCCACTGAGACAGCTCTCACTAAAGTCACCAATGACCTGCTTACCGCCAAGTCAAAAGGACACTTTTCAATTCTTCTTCTTTTAGATCTCTCTGCTGCCTTTGACACTGTCGACCATCCACTTCTACTCCATATCCACTCCTCGCTCAGTATTCAAGAAACTGCTCTCTCGTGGTTCTCATCATACCTACAAAATTGATCATTCAGTATCTCCTTCGTCAACACTTCTTCTTCTCCTCCCCCCTTGTCTGTCAGTCCTAGGCCCCCTCCTCTTCTCTATCTATACTTCCTCACTTGGTACCCTCTTAAACTCTTTTGGGCTTCATTATCACCTCTATGCAGATGACATCAAATCTACCTCTCCGCACCAGATCTATCCCACTCTCTTCTAACACATGTCTCCAACTACCTCTCTAGTATATCCTCTTGGATGTCCACCCACCATCTCAAACTCAACATGTCTAAAACTGAACTCCTAATCTTCCCTCCCTCTCCCACAGCATCAATTCCTCACATCTCTCTCACTGTCAACAACGACATCATCACCCCCTCCTCCCCAGCCCGTTGTCTTGGAGTTCTACTGGACCCTGCCCTCTCTTTCATCCCTCACATACAATCACTAACTAAATCTTGTCTTCTCCATCTAAAAAACATCTCCAGAATTCATCACTATCTTACACAAGGCACAACTAAAATCCTTATACACTCTTTCATCATCTCTCGACTAGACTACTACAACTCGCTTCTTGCTGGCCTACCCACCACCCGACTATCTCCACTTCAATCCATTATGAATGCCTCTGCTAGACTCATCTTCCGTACACAACTCTCAGTGTCGGCATCACCTCTCTGTCAATCTCTCCACTGGCTTCCCTTAGCCTCAAGAATAAAATTTAAAATCATGACCCTAACTTACAAAGCCCTCAACAATAACGCTCCCCCTAACATCGCTGCTCTAATCTCCAAATACTCCCCCACCCTCCCTCTTCACTCTGCTAATGACCTTCTTCTTTCTACAACTCTTCTCACCTTCTCTCACTCCCGCCTCCAGGACTTTTCTCGTGCTGCCCCTAGTCTCTGGAACTCCTTGCCTCTCTCCACCAGATTATCCTCTTGCCTCAAAACAAATGCATCTCTTTAAAGAAGCGTATCACCTTCCACCCTAACACACTTATCACCTCTCTAACCCTCTTTTACCACTCACTATCCCTTAGATTGTAAGTCTGCGAGTTTCTATCCTAAGTACTTTGGGAATTCACCATGGACATTGGATTCCTAGCTCAAAGACAGGGCCCTCCTTGCTTTGCTATCTGTTCATTTGTATTTATCTTTGTCTGAACTTAATTTATGTACAGCACTACGGAATATGTTGGTGCTTTAAAAATGAACTATAATTATATAATAATAATTTATTTGGGGGATAGCTGCTTTGAAATGGAGTCAAACAGATATCAAACCTTCTTCATATATTAGGGCTGTTTGAAATATTTTTGGCTCCATTTTGTAGACAGCTATCCTCCCACAAATAACCAAGTTATGTTTTATATATATGGACTGTACATGGATTGGATACTCAGTTTGTGTTTATTCCAACCTTGGCTTTGCATTAAAGCTGTGTAATACAGCATGCATAAGCTTAAAGGAAGCCATATTTGATAATGGCTACGGAATGAAGAGCGAAGCATTTGTGGGCACATTTGTGTGTCCCAGCTCAACTTCCCAGAATGCAGTGTAATAACTGTTTTTCTCGGAACTCTGGGCTGGAAGCAGTTTTTTTTACTTGCTTTAGACATTCAAATGTGACCCCAGATGTACTTTTTATTTAAAATATATATATATGTGTGCAAGTATTGTAAGAGACAAATATTTAAGGACAATCAAAGCTATATATGTGGGGCCAGCACAATGTGAATAGGATTGGGTAAATAACTCAAATAATAATAATCCTATCCCTTAGAATATTTGTCTTTACTTGGAAATGCTCTTCTATCTCCTGTTATGGAATTCTTGTGAAGCTTGATACAGACTTAGCAACTGGTTTCACCTTATGTAACATTAATTAAAACATTTAATTAAAAAACTCAAGATTTTCTGATCCTTTGCAGGATACCTTAACTTATTCAGTCAGTGGTTTACCTGCTTCCCACAAACCTTAGCTGCATGCTGGAAATGATTATAAGCCTCTGAGGCATTGGGTCCATTGTCTTGAGTGCAGTCCCCTGCTTCTCTTTGGATCTGAGCATTGTTTGCATTTTGGGTGCTGTGAACGGCAAAATACAAAATTAGAGGTGCTCAATCCGAGAACGAAATAACCTTAATAGGTTAGTTCTATGGACATAATAACCCACTCTGAGAGCAACCTCTTTTAGACACTTGTGCCATTGATAGGGAGAAATATCCTGTAGTATATAAGTCTGGTCTCACCTAATAGAGTGATCTAGCCCCAAAATATAAGGCAATTCTACCCTAAACAGGAGAAACAGCAAATTCCAGACGTACCTTTCGGCTTTCATTGGGCCACGTCAGTGAGCTGTAGCTGATAACTCCATAAGGCACAGTGAGCAAGGGGTCCACATCTGAAGTCCCCTATTACCCTTAGGGAGACTAATCCCTAAGGGTCATTTGAATAAACAAAATACCAAAATAGAGGTGCTCAGATGTGCAGTGAACTGCACTCAGAATAATGAACCCAGTGTCTCATGGTTTTTATCATTAATTAATAGCAATGACCAGGATTAGAATTAGGTCTTTCAGAGGATCAGAAAGGTGGAATGACGACTCAAAATGGCAAATTTAAATATTAGTTTATTGTAGGAAAATGATTTAAAAAAAATAATTATAATATATTACCTATAGTTTTAAATTCTACCATATTTGGAAATTCCACTGTGACACTTTAAACCATGCAGAGATTAAAATAAAACAGTTCAAGCAATAAGAAAGGTACAGTGTAGTGGATCAAGAAGAACGTGTCAGCAGCAGACAAGGAGAGCTGTGAATTTAGAAAGGAAAATAAAAATAAAACATAAAACAACATTTGGAATTAAATGTCAGTGTAAGAATACAATAAATGAAGTACGGTAATATTCTACAGTGCTATTTGGTAAAAGCTGGGAAAGCATATTTTAATAAATCAATACACTGAGGCCTTTGGAGACCTGGAAGACGTAAGGACAGTAATAGAGAATCTCAGGTTGTCTGGTGAGCGATTCCATCTGGATAGGGATGCTATTCACAGACTACTTCTGCCTTAAAGCACCTTCCATCTCATCTACAGACTCCATCTCAAATGTCAGACCACCTGGGATATGCAGCTGTCAGGCTGAAAGGGGAGCTCCCTGGGACAGACACAGGCCTGTGCTCATCAAGCAGATACTGTCACTGACAAGAAAATGGTGCTAGGTACAGAGGATGACAGGAGTATCAAGGGCACGGAAGCTGCATGGCTTTGGATTTTAAATGTAGGGACAACAAATTACAATATAAATAAATGTCCATTTGTATGTTTCTCAATAGATATCGTTTCATAAATGTATCTATTCAATCCAGCACCATGAACCATATGAAAAAAATAATTTAAACGATTGCACCAAACCATTTTTTTTATGTATGGCTACTATATATAAACTATTGTTATACAATGAATAAATCGAACGTGAGATAAAACCTCATATGTATAAAATTATTGTGAACACAAACGTTTAAATTTGTACTTATCTACCTGTTTCCTGTTGTCATCCAAATGTAACATATCTTGGACATTTTATATCAAAAGGAATAAAATAATTGTAATTGTATATAAGGAAGGATATTACATTATATTGCAAGTCATCTTGGTGTTCTATAACCTTATATAAAGACACTCACCACATCTCCTTTGTCCTGCCCATGGCCTGACTGGACTGCTTTGGACCATGGCATGGGCCTGAGCTGGCATGAAGTTACCCTGTTTTATTGTTATACTTATGTATGTTGTATTACTTTTGGTTAAAATGACATTCAGCCCCACCTAAATATACAAACACAGGGGTCTTGAGCAGCAAATGGTTATAGGTAATACAATCACCAGGATAAGCTCATCAGATGTACAGGGTTTCCCAGTAAGCAGGGGAAGCCTATTATGTTAATCGGTCCCTCTTCTATGTACCTAAGGATGGGGCATACTGTGATTGGCCAGCCTGTGTGCCAGAAAATTGTTTAAATGTGACAATTAATAAAGGTATAAGTGTCAGTCTGTGAACTAATCCTATTTCTAAGGGATTAAATGGTGTTCCTGATATCCTGGTGGATAGCAATCTCCTGAGTATGGTTCCTGTGTTTGGTTCATCTTCTGCTATCAGAGGTGTACAAGGACCACACGATTCTGCTGGATAGATTTAAACCAGGTTCTTACGAAGTCCAATTGAAGTAGCAGATCGTGACATCCTTGTTTTTCTCTTTGGTCAAAGAAATTATTGATGACTTGTAATATTCTTATATGTTTACTTGGAGTTACTGTATCCCATGTATTATACTAGCATGTTTTGCTATTTCAGCTTTCATTTAGGGTGCAGGTCAATTAGGGTGTCAATTCAGGGATAAGGGGGGACAGGAAGTGAGTTGTGTTATAGAGTAATTAAGTGAGGAAGGATGGATGGATGGAAAGTGAAGAGAGAGGATGATTAAGTAGATACTCTACAAATGAGGAGCATGTGGTAATAAATGAAGATATTTTAGTCCCTAATAGGAATATTCAAGTTAAAGTGCATACACCTGAATATATATGTTTTGCATATATAGTTCCCACTAATGTATAAGAAACCATTGTCTTGCTCAGTACTTATGTTCTGCGTGGTGTGTGCACTGAAAGTTAAGTTGAAGGCATATGCAGTCATATGTTAGAAGCTCATGGAAAGAACAGAGACTTTGGGCCCTATTCAATTGCCCAATTTGTAAATTCATACACACTTTAAATCACTTTTAATATTACTACATATTTGGCAAATATTAATTATTGGCACTAATGAATTCTTAAATCAAGAAAATGCATAAGAACATTTATAAATATCACCCAAAGCCAAATTTATGAGTTCAAGGCATTTGCAAGTAGCTAATAGAATATGGCCATTAGTGGCTATATTGTGTGAGCTGGATTAAATCCTAGGACGAATTACAAGAATTTAAAAATCCTAGGAAGAATTACAAGTCCTGTAGTATTTAGATTAGTTCCATTAATTTCCAGTTAGATTTTATATGACAGGATTTTTAAATAATAAGATCTTGGTTTACAGTATGCAATAATAGGTGCAAGTTGACTGGCAAAAAACTGAAATCAATATATAGAAAAAACAAGTAGCGATTTCCCATGGGGGCTTCATGAATTTCCAAGAAAAGTGAGGAAACTGAATATAACCTCCACATTTTCATCTGTCATGTATAGTTTTGTTTTTCATGTACAAAAGACTCCCAAGGCACTTCACATATAGTATGATCATATACATTAAAAAATTGCTGGAGCCATTGTTCATTGTTGTTGTTTTTTTTAGGAGTGGATACCTGGTTTTAATCATGTTTGGATATTCAGATTCGTTAGTTGCTGATAGAGAAATTCATTCAATTACAGGCTGGCTTATTGCCAACAGAGGCACTGAGCAAACAAGTATTTACACATGATCCAAGATGCTCAAGACCCATCAGAGAGACTCAAGGACATCTTGAGAAACAGCAGTTTAGTGCCAAGTTAAGAGACCTTAATATTGCCATGTTGAGTGCTAAATAATCATATATCAAACATTGGTTCCCATATCTTCACATTATTAACAGAAATTAGCCGTATTACTGTGACTGTCATGCCTTATAATCAATTACACATTACACTGCTTAGCAACTTCTCCTTAAAGTTGTGCTGAAGAAAATATAAGTTAAGTCCCAGATGCTTTGTATTTGTCAGTTATTGATTGTACCATATTGTTCCATGGATTATCTCAACATTTCTTGAAATTATGTATTATTAGCTTGCTTGTATGCTGTATATATGGAGTGCTAAGGTTACAGTTTTATGGCTCCATTACATGGCTCCCATAGGAAATCCTGCAATCCACGTAGGGAGCCATGCAGCTATTACATTCCTCCTGCAGCACTATTTTACTATTGATCAAATCCTTACGTGTAAACTCAACGTCACCCAAGAGCACATAAACCCTTTAGGAATATACTTACGAGACACTTAAGGAGCTATGCAAGTTCTAAATAAGCATTTTTCAGGACACTAATGACATAAGATTCAGGCCTACACCAAAAAGCACAAAATAAGACTTTCTAATTGTTAACCTAATTCCATACAACAATAATAAAGAACAATCAACTAAATCACAATTTTAATTACAATTAAATGGTCATACAATTAAAAATTGACACCCAGCAGATAATGCCTACTCAGTTGCCACCTACCCACCTGTGTATCCACTGCCATGTAATACATGTAATGAGCTATACATTAACATGTAATATGATGTGTGCACATGCAAGAATAACAAACCATGTCAATATTTGAGTGGGAAACATGTAGCTATATAACTTTACTGGGGTTGCTATAGGAATTATGGTGTTTCTGCGCTCTGGTGTGTAACTTCACACATGCATCTGCTTAAGTAACACATAAGGGTCCTTACGAGTCTGACAAGCTATTAAGATTACGTGTAAAACAAATCAGCAAGCTCTTATGTAAAATAACACGAGGGAGCCACAAAATAGCTACTTTTTAAGAACTCCCATAGCTATGTTCTGCCTTGAGGGAAATCCTACGGGAGTCATGTAATCAATCTCTTACTCCTTCCAAAATTCATTATATAAATGCTCGTGCTTTGAACATTTTGCATTTTGGCACCTAAGATATCATAGAATTCAATTGTTTTTTTACTTGTATCACTAACAACACACTCAGAAAATATTCACACTGATGTTAACAAACGTGATAATTTAGAACCTAGCCCACAGTGATAATTAGGATTATAGTAGTAAGCAAAATGTGTTAATTAGAGATACCTTGGAAACCTGACCTTTCAAGACTGAGCCTAACCTCTCCCTCTACTAAAACTATCAGAAACATAGCATAAATATTGAGCCTATATCATTGATATAAAGATACTTGGGGAGTTGTATTATAAAAGAAAAAAATAACTTTAAATAAAGAAGTATTGTATATATATATATATATATATATATATATATATATATATATATATATATATACAGGGAGTGCAGAATTATTAGGCAAATGAGTATTTTGACCACACCATCCTCTTTATGCATGTTGTCTTACTCCAAGCTGTATAGGCTCGAAAGCCTACTACCAATTAAGCATATTAGATGATGTGCATCTCTGTAATGAGAAGGGGTGTGGTCTAATGACATCAACACCCTATATCAGGTGTGCATAATTATTAGGCAACTTCCTTTCCTTTGGCAAAATGGGTCAAAAGAAGGACTTGACAGGCTCAGAAAAGTCAAAAGTAGTGAAATATCTTGCAGAGGGATGCAGCACTCTTAAAATTGCAAAGCTTCTGAAGCGTGATCATCGAACAATCAAGCGTTTCATTCAAAATAGTCAAGAGGGTCGCAAGAAGCGTGTGGAAAAACCAAGGCGCAAAATAACTGCCCATGAACTGAGAAAAGTCAAGCGTGCAGCTGCCACAATGCCACTTGCCACCAGTTTGGCCATATTTCAGAGCTGCAACATCACTGGAGTGCCCAAAAGCACAAGGTGTGCAATACTCAGAGACATGGCCAAGGTAAGAAAGGCTGAAAGACGACCACCACTGAACAAGACATACAAGCTGAAACGTCAAGACTGGGCCAAGAAATATCTTAAGACTGATTTTTCTAAGGTTTTATGGACTGATGAAATGAGAGTGAGTCTTGATGGGCCAGATGGATGGGCCCGTGGCTGGATTGGTAAAGGGCAGAGAGCTCCAGTCTGACTCAGACGCCAGCAAGGTGGAGGTGGAGTACTGGTTTGGGCTGGTATCATCAAAGTTGAGCTTGTGGGGCCTTTTCGGGTTGAGGATGGAGTCAAGCTCAACTCCCAGTCCTACTGCCAGTTCCTGGAAGACACCTTCTTCAAGCAGTGGTACAGGAAGAAGTCTGCATCCTTCAAGAAAAACATGATTTTCATGCAGGACAATGCTCCATCACACGCGTCCAAGTACTCCATAGCGTGGCTGGCAAGAAAGGGTATAAAAGAAGAAAATCTAATGACATGGCCTCCTTGTTCACCTGATCTGAACCCCATTGAGAACCTGTGGTCCATCATCAAATGTGAGATTTACAAGGAGGGAAAACAGTACACCTCTCTGAACAGTGTCTGGGAGGCTGTGGTTGCTGCTGCACGCAATGTTGATGGTGAACAGATCAAAACACTGACAGAATCCATGGATGGCAGGCTTTTGAGTGTCCTTGCAAAGAAAGGTGGCTATATTGGTCACTGATTTGTTTTTGTTTTGTTTTTGAATGTCAGAAATGTATATTTGTGAATGTTGAGATGTTATATTGGTTTCACTGGTAAAAAAAATAAATTGAAATGGGTATATATTTGTTTTTTGTTAAGTTGCCTAATAATTATGCACAGTAATAGTCACCTGCACATACAGATATCCCCCTAAAATAGCTAAAACTAAAAACAAACTAAAAACTACTTCCAAAAATATTCAGCTTTGATATTAATGAGTTTTTTGGGTTCATTGAGAACATGGTTGTTGTTCAATAATAAAATTAATCCTCAAAAATACAACTTGCCTAATAATTCTGCACTCCCTGTATATATATATACACACACAGTGGTAGCTTGTTACTCAACCTTAATTTATTCCAGATGGCATGTTGAGTACCAAAAAGGTTGGGTACCAAGCAAGCATTTCCCATAGCAATCGACGTAAATTTAAATAATCTTTTTAGAACCCCCAAATTTCACATTTTACTTTGAACTCTTGGTACAAAACCTTAAAACTAAACAGATATAAATAAAAAAATAAATAAATAGCTAAAATAAAATAGAATTTAACTTCACTTTAACTGTACTGAGAGGACTTCAGGGCCCAATGGGATGGTGGTGATGTAGAGGAGGAGAAGGAGGTGAGAGGGTTATTGATTGGAACTTTGGTTCTTATAGGCACAAGCTACATTTTGGCTCTCATAAGTACAAGCTATACAGGCTGCACTTTGATTCTTATAGGCACATGCTTCACTTTGATTCTTGTAGGCACAGGCTGTTGTAGGGACCTCGTAGACACAGACACTCTTGTACGCACAAGCTTCACTATGCCACTGTACTTTCTTTAACTTCCTGGTGAGACAGGGTGTTGTGTGGCAACTGGAGCAAGCAAGTCTAGTACTGAGCAAAGGTTGAGTGCCGAACCAATTTTTTTCTCATTCAGATGTGTCAAGTACCAAAATCGATGAGTTCAGAGGTAGTCGAGTAATGAGCGTCCACTAGTTAGATAGATAGATAGATAGATAGATAGATAGATAGAGATAGATGAATAGATAGATAGATAGATGTGTAGTAGCCACTAGAAACCAAGCTGGAATTCTGAGATATGGCATCTGATTTGCTGAAATGCTTAAAGGCACATTGTCACTCCAACAACAAGTTGGTTTCATTTTAAAGAGCAAGAAAAACTGATAGATAGATAGATCCTTATATGTTTACTTTCCTGCTAATAAATAAATAATAATTAATTGTTCATAACTAATTATGGGTATGATTAACACATAAACAAACAAACAAATTCATAAATAAATAAATTAGAAAATATGTATGGTTCTATATTAATATAATTATACTATTATACCTATGTAGAAATTAAATGAAGAGGCAGCTTCATGCTATAAGACAAAATAATAAAATGTAACAATACTTTGGATACAACAAGACAATGTGCAGATGTATAATGCAGAGAAAGGAAATGAAGTAGCACAACTAAAATCTAAACTACATATGGAATACATATTGCACACTTAAATAGTAATTATATGGTTGAAAACAGTATGAGCACACCTGTACATTAAGGCATGTGAACCCCAAACATCTGTCTGCCTCCACCTGCCAGGCACCTGTTTTTCGAATTCAATGCCATTTGATTGCATGAGATGTAGAGCCTCTCGTGGGGTAATGAGTGATTTTACATTCTACATGATTGAAAACAGGTGTTCTAATGCTGTGCAATTTTAGGCATGAATAATTCAGTTTCTTTAGAACAAGTTGTTTAAGAGTGGTAGCATTCTCTTACTGACATTATATCTGGCACCCAAGGTGAGAAAGAATTGTTTTATAGCTAGGCATTTTGCTGTTCTACAGCAACTCACATATCTGACGGCAGCTGGGTATGTTTGCACTGAGTGCAAATAAATATATAGCTATCAGTGTGCATGTAAATATGTGTGTGTGTGTGTATATATATATATATATATATATAGATAGATAGATAGATAGATAGATAGATATACACAAAAGTGAGTACACCCCTCACAGTTTTGTAAAATCTTTATTATATCTCTTCATGTGACAACACTGAAGAAATGACACTCCGCTACAATATAAAGTAGTAAGTGTACAGCCTGTATAACAGTGTAAATTTGCTGTCCCCTCAAAATAACTCAACACACAGCCATTAATGTCTAAACCGTTGGTAACAAAAATGAGTACACCCCTAAGTGGGAAGCTATAGTTCATTGATGGAACCATGCATGTAAACATATACTGTGACATACTGTAGTAGATCATAATCCCCTACCTTCGGAGACTATGCCGCAGGGCAGTATCCAACATGATAATGCCCCCAAACACACCTCCAAGACGACCACTGTTTTGCTAAAGAGGCTGAAGTTAAAGATGATGGACTGGCCAAGCAACCCTATTGAGCATCTGTGGGGCATCCTCAAATGGGAGGTGGGGGGTGCAAGGTCTCTAACATCCACCAGCTCTATGATGCCATCATGGAGGAGTGGAAGAGGACTCCAGTGGCAACCTGTGAAGCTCTGGTGAACTCCATGCCCAGGAGGGTTAAGGCAGTGCTGGAAAATAATGGTGGCTACACAAAATATTGACACTTTGGGCCCAATTTGGACATTTCCCCTTATGGGTTTACTCACTTTTGTTGCCAACGGTTTAGACATTAATGGCTGTGTATTGAGTTATTTTGAGGGGACAGCAAATTTACACTGTTATACAGGCTGTACACTTACTACTTTACATTGTAGCGGAGGGTCATTTCTTCAGTGTTGTCACATGAAAAGATATAATAAAATATTTAGAAAAATGTGAGGGGTGTACTGTGTATATACATGCATATAAATATTTTATATGATTTTATATCCCCTTCTGGATTGATACCTTGTCATGGGGGCTTTTGCATCTCAGTGAAGCTGTGAGTTATACCATATAGGGTCACCCAAGATGGGTAGGTCACAGCAGAAGGGTCAGACAAATTGCGGTCCACTGGAGAAGGTACTAGCAACCCATTCCAGTATCTTTGCCAAGGAATCCGTATGGATAAGCAAGACCAGAACAAGAAAAACTGGTTATACATTGTATTAGTAATTTTTCTCTACAGTAAATTATCCCTGACACATTCATGATTGTTTGTGTGGCCGCTATATACTTATGTGTCACTCAGTATGCTAATTTGCACTTCTGATTGCTCAGTAAGTCTAAAATCTACATTAGGTGTATCGTTCTTGTCATCACATACAAGCAAGCGGACTGCGGTATTAATTAGCACATAAAACAGCTAATTAGTATTTCAGAACCACTCAATGTAACTCTTCTGGCCTGCTTGAGACATATAGGTGTGATCCGAATGTTATTTTGTATCTTTATTGTGCGACAATATATATATGTGGGCGTGACAATGTTATAATAGATAGGCGAGTGTGAAAAGAATAGTGTGTACTTCACAATTTGTTTCAGTAGTTGATCAAAACATTTAACATAAAACATATGAAGGAGTACAATACAAAATAAATCATTTTACATAGTGACACGTTCAGGTATAAAAATATTCTCTTTAGTGTAAAATGTATTTTAGTCACTTAACACAGAAATCTCTTGTCGTTACAGCTTTCACACCCCTTAACAATTCCAATTATTCATGGGCTTTGTAGGCTGATATGTATGTCATTAACACATTTCATGTTTACTTGTGCATTCTTTTAGTGCCACTACAACCCACGTATCTTCATCGCCAAACATCAAATTCCTTTGCCTTGAAATACAGCATTTGTAGGAGCAGCGATGAATAATGCGACGCTTGTAATATGTATATTACAACAGACCTGTCCAGGATGTTTTCTCTCAGATTGAAGCCGAATAAGCGGTAATTTTCATTTGTTGAAAGACAAGTGTAAACAAGATCCGGAGTTCCCATGATGTACTCCCTTTTCTGTCATATAAACATCCTGATGAAGTATACGTCTTTAATTGTGGTTTACCCAAGAGCAGATCTGAACATTTACCTAGTAGCATAAACATATACACAAAATATATATAAGTTTAGTTCAGAAATTGTGCTGAGAAGGTTCCCATCCATTTAGTAGAATTGCATTTTTTATCCTTTACCGCACAGAGATTTTTATTTTTTGTCCAAATCCAGACCGTGACGACCCTGTTTCTGACGCTTCTTGACCTGATGGACTATAGCACACCAGGGCATCTTTATATCCATGGACATGCTGATCCAATTGGTATTCATAGCAGAGATACTGGAGTGGGTTTCCAGTTAATTCTCCAGTTGGCCACTACATAAAGTTCCTGGTATTCCTAGGTTGTCACCCATCCAAGTACTAACCAGGCCCAACCCTGCGTGGCTTCTGGGCAGTGTGACTTCTTGGTTCCCTGACTTGGAATTGAACCCACGTCACAGTGGTGAAAGAACCAAATCCTAACCACTGGACCACCAGGGAAGCATGTCTGCTTACATACTGGTGGATTCATCTATTTGAGACACATTGATCGAATCATGTTTAAGCATAGATATTCCTAAACGTATATCTAAATTTTCTGGATTATGAATGCATCTGACAAATGAGAATCAGTAGTCTGCACAAACTCACCCTGATGTTTGCTAAATCTCTTGAATTTACAAGCAGTAGCTTTTGTAAGTTTGCTAAAATTAGCATAAAGGACATACCGTAATTTGTTTTGGCCAGTCATAGTCTGTACAATGTAACAATCAATGGTGGCAGTTGGTGCAGAAAGCAATCATGGGATGTGTAGTCCCCCTGTAGAAGGAAGTAGGAAGAGTCAAACACTGATCTGTAGATATTTGCATTGAGCTGCTGCTGGCTTGAATGTTAGTAAAGAGCTAAAATCTGTATTTGAATGCAGGGTTTCAATTGGTAGGTATCAGGTGCTTATGTAGGCAGCTCTGGGGTGTGGAAAACACATTTTATTTTTAAATAAAATAAATCTGTATGTGTATAGAATGACTCAATATAATGTGTGTTTCTGATATAAGCAGCATGTGTTAGATTAGAAAAAGGGAAATATAGGGAAATGTAGATATATCTTTAAATCTTTGCCAATTTGGATGCTGAAATGAGAGCAAATAACTCTCCCACCTGCCCCTCCACCTCACACTGCTTCCCTGGCATAGCAATGGAGGCATTTTCCCAGCCTTATCTGTTCATGCCATTACTCTTAAAGAAACAGGGATTAGATAGTTTATTAATTCACATCCACACTCGGAAAAATCCTTCAACGCCCTAATCTATTTAATCTCTTTCTGCAAAAATATTCTGAAATGACCTACCTCTTGATTTGCAGCAATGCAGTTAAACTGAAGCTGAATGATAGATCCTTGATTAGAGAAAAATGTGGTAGAATAGACATTTTAAGCAATATTCCACAATCTACAGCTAGTGTAGTTTATGCATTTTATATGTCATATTATTCTGTCTGTCTTATAATTTATTGGTTAGGAAGATGGACATTGAACGTGTTATAACCAATGATAAGCATATAATGAATATTTAGTCATATTTGATACTTCTCCTTAAGTGGTATTCCCATTACACATTATTAAGAGTATATTGTTCCATTTGTTGAAGTAGAATCCGGAAACTTATTGCTATTCAATGAATTACTGCTCCCACCTGCCAACAAAGAGATTAGTACTATTCCGTAGCAAGGTAATTATGTCCATTAAATTTCAAGTACACTATGTATCTCTGTGATAACTCCAGTGTTAGAGGCATTAATCATCACACTTGTAAACTGACCAAGTCTTAACAATGTCATTCATTCACATGCATTTTTTTCTTAATGTATTATTTGCATACAGTTCTACTGTAAGGTTGCAGTGAATCCAGATGTTTGTGATGTCAATAATATGTATGGAGAGGAGAGAAGAAATGTAACATATGGGATATATCTGTTGCAATGTATAGACAAAACATTAGTATTGGGTTAGACATTTTCAAATGAGCACTGCACAATATATAGTTCCAACAATTAAAGATTAAAGCACAACTTAAAGAGATATGGATGTTTTCTGAATTTAACTAGGTCTATGATATACATTTGAATCCATGGGCGTAGGAGGTTAAAAAAATCTGGGGGGGATAATTCAACCCTACTCCCATGACAAGAAGCAGGGGAAGATCTACCACTGGTACATCCAGTGCAATGCACTTGGGCCTTGCTTTGGGGGACCCCATTGCAGCAGGACCCCTCAAAAAAGATTTTTTAATTCTTTGTTAAATTCTCAATGCCTCTGCCCCATATATAATTAAAAGTTATATATATGTATAAACATATAAATAAACATATATATATATATATATATTCTTTTTTTTTTTTTCAATGACCCCGCACCATATATAACTAAAAGTTATATATTTATATACATATAAATAAATAAAGATCTCTCTCTCTCTCTCTCTCTCTCTCTCTATATATATATATATATATATATATATATATATATATATATATATATATATATATGTGTAGTAATTTAGTAATTATATATATACAGTATTGCTTGAGACTTGATAAAGAGAGGTTGAACCTCTCGAACGCTTGTCATTATAAATAAGATGTTTGTCCAATACAAGAGGTATCAAATTATATTGCAATACTCATTATTAATCTATATATATATAGATTAATAATTACTAAATTACTAGATTACTGGACATGGTTGTTTCACTCTTCAATTATATATATATATATATATAAATAAATATATATATATATATATATATATATATATATATATATATATATACAGTGGCGGAGGTAGTCAATTGAGGGCCCCAGTGCAAAAAATAATATTGTGCCCCCCTCTGGTGCCTCCCCAGCCCCTATTAAGCCTCCCCTCTTCCTCTATTGATCATCCCTTGGCCCCTCTTGATCACACCCCATCCCCCATCAGTGCTTCCTATCTCATCAGCTCTCCTCCTGCACTGCAGCCTTCCCTTGGGATTCGCCAGCAGGCAAGATGCAGTTCGGAGGCGTGCAGCTGGCGCTGTAGGAAGCGCCAATAGTGGGGGGATCAGGAATGGGAGGATCTTAAGGGGACCAAGGGGAGGATCAGTGGGGCCGAAGGGGGGAGGGGGGATCATGAGGGGGAGAGGATCAACAGGGGCAGAGAGAGATTTAGGAGGGGCTCTGGGGGGATCAGGAGGGGGCTCAAGGGCACCTTCCAGGAGCAGGGTTACACCACTGTATATATGTGTGTGTGATATATACATTTATTTATTGCGATTTCTTTGTTTAAATCCTCAATATCCCTGCCGCCAATATATAAATATATATTATATTTTTTTGATGTACTTTAATTTAATTTTAAGAAATGCTTATAAGCTCTGTTTTTGCTGCCTAAAGTCTAAAACATATTACCTTCTTGGATCTATCCCCTGCAGTTCATGAAAACAGACTCTGTAGTACTGGCTGCACTGTGTCATACTAACCAATCAGTGACTTCTCTCAGAAACATTCTGCAACGTGCTGCTGAGATGTGGTCTCTGATAGGCTAGGACACTGAACACCCAGCCACACAGAGTCTGTGTCTAAATCACTGAACAGTAAAAAGCGGAAAAAATTCACTTACACACTCAGACACAGCACAGGGGGAAAGCCAGGGAGCCTGTGAGTGAGGTTGCAACTGCATTTGAGGCATATTTGCCATTTTGCCATTTTTTAACAATCGAAAATCGCCTAAGCGAGAAAAAAACGCAAAAGGATGAAATGAGGCCTAAGCTCGCAAAAAGCGTCCCCAAACCCGTAACACTTTACGAAAACCAGTAACACTTCCTCCGCAACAGTAACATTTACACCAACAAAGTAACAATTTACCAAAAGCAGTAACACTTACCCCAAGCCAGTAACACTCATGGCGAGGCTCCTAAACTACACAGGGGGAGAGGCTTGCGATGAGCGCCTTAGGTGATCATTGCAGGCTCTGTAAAGTACACAGGGGGAGAGACTCCCAATAAGTGCTGAAGGAGAAGCAAACTATCCCACCTTGTATTTTTTTGTATTGAGGCCGTTTTCTAAGCTGTGGCTCACATATTTTCCAGGCATGATAATAATTTTTGACTTCAGCTCATTTTATTTGGACTGAACAGGACTAAGCTACAACTGAAGATTCTCATCAACCAGTGTGCAGCCCTGTAGTATGCATTGCTCATAAACACAACTTAAAGCACCAATGTGGTCAAACCTTTTTAAATAGGTTCATTTGAAATATTAAATTTGATAATGAAAGCAAAATAAATAAATACATTTAAAAAATTTGACCAAACCTTCATATTGCTTTTCTATCAGATACTTCTTCACTGTGATGCTCCATTGTCTTTTCAAGCTGATCATGTATTTGGGGGTATTCTATGGCTCCTGTAAAAAGAAACCCACACCAAGGAATGTTATTGGCCAGACCTCTCTAGCCGTAAAGTGTACTTGCAGCCTGCTCACAGGAGATTCTGAGTCTGAAGATCCATAATCTCCATAGCAAAGCTAACCCAAATACCATAGGGTCAGTTGAGCAACTAAATGGACTACTGTCTCACCTATTTTTAACCGGTCTTCAACTCATTCCCATTATAAAAATAATTATAACCATGGGGGTCCTCATAGACCCCCATGGCACCTAGAGTTTATTCCTGTGCCAAGGGAGTACTCATCTAAAATTAACCCAACATTCTTATGTTTAACCAATCCCAATTCACAAATTGACAATCAGTCTTTGAGGACCGCATTGTACAGGGGTTAAAGTTAGGTGCCATTGAAAGTCCTTGAGTGCCCCCATAGTTACAGGTAAATATTAACATGCCATGGGGTCCATGAGGACCTCCATGGTTATCATTACTTATAATATTGGGTACATTGAGGACCTCCATTGCACAGTAGTTAATTTTAGTTGTCACAGGGGTCTGTTGAAGGTACCTTGATATGGGATTAAATTTAGGTGACACAGGAACAGTAGAGGACCCCCGTGGTATGGAAATCAATACTCAAATCTAACACAATTAAAGTGTCAGCTTGTTTATAGAAACATATTTGAAGAATACAGTCTTCTATGAGACACTTTTTTTGCTTTTATGGGGGGTTGCTGGCACCTTTAGAATATTTTCATATTTAGCCTACTTAAAAAGTCCTTAGCGAGATCAGATATCATTAAAGGAAGCATGTGGTGGGTTTGTGAAATAGCTACGGTACAGGCACTCAGGGCTTGTGATAATAGGGATATTTAGATCACTCGGATAGTATTTCTCTGAGATTAGATTTAGGTATGTGATGTGATAGCTACATGGACTGTTACAAGTGAACTTCACTTAGATTTTTAACTACAAGAGACATGGAATGGAAGCCTATATCATTAACATAAAGAAACAGAAGCAAAGCTAAGAAGTATAGGCAATTATGAGTAATTTCATCTGGCTAAAACTTTTGTATTTTCGCTTTCTTACAAAGTCATATATTTGTTTCTAAAACAAAGAAATAACAGTAAGAAAACTGAAACCAAAGTCAATGAAATACCAAAGACCAGACAAGTTTTTAAAATAGAACCTCTCCTCATATGCATAGTTGCTACAGGACACTACACTCTATTGGGATCTGAGATGCAAGTTCTGTGAAAACTATTACACCCTTGTTGTTGCCACTTAGAAGTTGGCGCTCTAGGCGGTCACCCACTTCCCCCATAGGGTCTAATTGTCCCTATTCATTGTCCTAATACTGCATATATCCCCAGAACTGTTAACAAGCTATAGTAGTTCAATGATTTATTCCAAAGTATATTCTTTCTTTCTAGGCACTGCATTACTGAATTTTTCCTTCTTTTTTACTGTGGTGTTAATGTGCTGTTGCACTTAAGCTTCAGTATATTTTCATTTCCTACCTTAATTCAGTATCTGCACACAGTTCCGACCAGCTGTTATACTCATTTACACTCCTCTTACATGGGAATCTCACTTTTCAGATGACGTTCTCAATACTCCTGTTCTGTTTTTCTACACAAACATTACATCTAATGTATAAGAGCCATTGCTAAAGAACTGTGTCATGATGAGCCAGTTTGCACCAAAATAAATTGAAAACATTCATTGAAGTTTATCATTATATCCTCCACCACACTAGAGATTTGTCACATACAAATAGAAAAAAATGTTTTTTTTTCATGAAAAGTTCTTTAACAGAATTTTTATTTTTTCTAAAATATTAATATTTTAAACTTTAACTGTCTAATATATAAGAATGGATAATTTATAAAAACTAGCTTCTAACCACAAATATTTTTGTTACCAAATTCCAAAAAGTTAATAACCAGCCCCATACTGATAAAAACGAAAAGATCAAAACAGTGGATAGGTTAGCTAACTCGTGTATTTTGCTCAAAACCTGTAATATAATGCCAAGCCTATACTATAAGGCATCATATTAAAATCATTTTTGGATTAGAGAGCAAGACATGTGACCTAATTTGCATGTCCCCATCCAGATAATCATATTACAATGAGAACATTTTAGAGTTTTGAGATTTCTGACCTGTTTTAGACATGCACATGTACACACACAGGTGAATTAATGTGCTTTAAATGTTTTCGCAAACTAAAAGGTTTGTTTTGAGCTCTATTAACTAATTTCCTTGTTTTGGGAACATGCTAGCCAATCAGTTTATTTCACATCTGTGACATTGCACAGGTCATGGTTAGGAAAAGGAAGTTAGTTCATGGATAATCAACATCCTGACATCTTGTTAGTTACTTCTATATTTCTTATTTTAAAATATATTTAAATGATTACAACAAGTGTAAAACATGCATATATTAATCTATTTGCTAGAAAAGTAAATGGTCAAACAAGTCCCTTAAAGTACCACAAAAAATCCCTATATGTGCTTTGCACCATTAGAGGGTGAAAAAGCATGTAAAAAAGTGTTTTTATTTTTAAAATTGATGTTGAATTAATGGAGTTATGATCATTTGAAGTCAAGCTATTTCACTTTGTTACCTCTGCCTGAATGAGTAATGAGCTCTGTACCTCATAGAAAATAATGACTATAAATTGGAATCAGGCGTAGAATAAAGTAGTTGCTGAGTCACTGTAACTACTTCATTATATTTTAGTAGCTTGCATTGCAGGTGGCATACAGCTAGTATTGCTTTCTGTGGTGCAGCAAGTACTGGGTTCAATTCTCACAGAAGGTGATTTTATTTCTTTACTGTTTTAAAACTCAGAAATATGTTTTGTAGTTTATATAATAATGTCAATATGAGGTAACTGTCTTGTTACTGAGGTAATTGTGTAATTAGATACAAAAAATGGGTCTAAGAATAGAATCTTGTGACTGTTCAAAGAATTCCAAGACTCTCTATTCTTCTGTTTCCTTTACTAAGCATGGACAAGATGAGAAAAAGAAATCCAATCACTGTATCACTATAAAGGGTCAGAGTAAGTGCCAGGTAAATGGATGTGAGAATCTAGTTCACTACTTGTTTGTTCAAGAAATGTGTCTTTATAAATTCAACAATAAAGCCATCTGTAAATAAAATGCTTTTAAAATGAATGTTACCTGCCTGGTGTGCTGGGTCTGTCTTGACTTTTACCCCCCTAGTTAGCTAACTCGTGTATTTTGCTCAAAACCTGTAATATAATGCCAAGCCTATACTATAAGGCATCATATTAAAATCATTTTTGGATTAGAGAGCAAGACATGTGACCTAATTTGCATGTCCCCATCCAGATAATCATATTACAATGAGAACATTTTAGAGTTTTGAGATTTCTGACCTGTTTTAGACATGCACATGTACACACACAGGTGAATTAATGTGCTTTAAATGTTTTCGCAAACTAAAAGGTTTGTTTTGAGCTCTATTAACTAATTTCCTTGTTTTGGGAACATGCTAGCCAATCAGTTTATTTCACATCTGTGACATTGCACAGGTCATGGTTAGGAAAAGGAAGTTAGTTCATGGATAATTAACATCCTGACATCTTGTTAGTTACTTCTATATTTCTTATTTTAAAATATATTTAAATGATTACAACAAGTCTAAAACATGCATATATTAATCTATTTGCTAGAAACGTAAATGGTCAAACAAGTCCCTTAAAGTACCACAAAAAATCCCTATATGTGCTTTGCACCATTAGAGGGTGAAAAAGCATGTAAAAAAGTGTTTTTATTTTTAAAATTGATGTTGAATTAATGGAGTTATGATCATTTGAAGTCAAGCTATTTCACTTTGTTACCTCTGCCTGAATGAGTAATGAGCTCTGTACCACATAGAAAATAATGACTATAAATTGGAATCAGGCGTAGAATAAAGTAGTTGCTGAGTCACTGTAACTACTTCATTATATTTTAGCAGCTTGCATTGCAGGTGGCATACAGCTAGTATTGCTTTCTGTGGTGCAGCAAGTACTGGGTTCAATTCTCACAGAAGGGGATTTTATTTCTTTACTGTTTTAAAACTCAGAAATATGTTCTGTAGTTTATATAATAATGTCAATATGAGGAAACTGTCTTGTTACTGTGGTAATTGTGTATTTAGATACAAAAAATGGGTCTAAGAATAGAATCTTGTGACTGTTCAAAGAATTCCAAGACTCTCTATTCTTCTGTTTCCTTTACTAAGCATGGACAAGATGAGAAAAAGAAATCCAATCACTGTATCACTATAAAGGGTCAGAGTAAGAGCCAGGTAAATGGATGTGAGGATCTAGTTCACTACTTGTTAGTTCAAGAAATGTGTCTTTATAAATTCAACAATAAAGCCATCTGTAAATAAAATGCTTTTAAAATGAATGCTACCTGCCTGGTGTGCTGGGTCTGTCTTGACTTTTACCCCCCTCTATCATATGACATTGTTTGTCTCCAAACTGTTGTAGTTATCTTTCAGCTGTTTAATTATTTAGGAGTTGTGATTTAGGTAATCCTTAAATCTTGTTAATTAACCATTTTTTGGAAAAAACATAAAAACATACTAGTGACTTCCAATAAGGGCATGATCACAAACATGGCCAGAATACCCATTAGGCAAGCTATGTAGCTGCCTAGGGGTTCTTGCCTGTGATGGGCGCCCTTTTTTTAACTTACAAAAACCTAAAAATTACTTTGTCAGGTTTAAATTGAAATACTGCAGTTCACAGACTCCCTGGAACTAGAGTGTAAAGTGCTCACTGTTCCCTCCCTCCATCATCCCATGCAATTCTTGCTGAGTGTAGAGAAAGGGCAGAAAGTGCACCAGTAAAACAGCATATAAGTAGCAGCATATAAGTTTATATAATGTTTTTCAACTAAAATGTTTTTCTGTTATCGAAATATTGGTAGAAAGTTACTCCTCAGCAGTATTTATTTTTGGAATTAGGTTATTTACTTGCTGCTCTCCCATAGAAAAATATAAATAATATGGCCCAACATCAAATGCATTTTATAAGCAAGTAATAGCTTGGCTTGTATATGAGTACCTATGTTGTTAAACTGGCTGTTATGGGGAAATGTCTGTGATTTTCTCACACAGCAAGAGAGCGATGAAAATGCAAAGAAAAGGGAAAAATAGGTGCGTGCATTCCTTGAGCACGCACTCCCATGGGCTCCTCCACTTCACAGCCTAGGGGCTCCAAAAAGGTAGTTCCAGCACTGGTCACAAATGCATACAGCAAATGCATAGGAGCAAATAAGTCACAACTCTTGAATAATTAACCAGCTTCCAGTTGAATTAAAAAGCTCCCAGACAAAAATGTGAGTCATGTAACAGGAACGAGGTGAAAACGCCAGACAGACAACATTCATTTTAATATTATTTCATTTACAACTGGTTTCATTGTTGTCATCATAAAAACACATTTCTTGAATTAACGAGTGGTGAAATTGATACTCTCAGCTCTTTATCTTACTCTGGTCAATTAATGCAATATCTCTTTACTGAACACCTCTACTTTTCATAGATTTGTTTGCAATGTTTAATACTCACAGTCTTATTAAATTGCAATTCAGCCAATTGAATAGGGCTCTATATAAGCACATAGAATATTTTTTTACAGAAGTTTTTAGTTAGTGAACTTCTATCCAAAAGCAAGGTCTTCACTAACTAAAAACTTCTGTAAAAAAAAATTCTGTGTGCTTATATATTGCCCTATTCAATTGGCCGAATCACAATTTAATAAGGCTGATGATCTTTAAATGCTAGTTAAAAAATTGAGACTACATTGTCTCTTTAATTTTAACAAAACGGGTAATGTTATTCGTGATAGTTTTTTGCTTCTATTATCAAAGTGCAACTCAGTGCTAATTACATTTTAATTTGGTGTAGCATTTTTTGTCACTGATGGTTGACCATGAAAAAGAAGGGCATAGTATAACAGTGATTAGACAATAATGTGATCATGATTGAACGATCACACTACACAACCACACAGAACAAATTGCTGTAAACTGAAGATGTTTTTGGATGCTATCCTCACTGTGCGAGATTATGAGTGATGCAAAAATATTTTAAAATATGACAGAACAAAGAGCTTCTGTTCACAAAAAAAAAAGAAATCAATGTTTGTGCAAGAAACCAGTCCCTAAGGCTGTTAAACTTTGGAATTCTCCCTTGATGTATGTGTATTGGAAGCAACTGCACGTTCTGTATAAATGTAGATTTTTTTTAATGTCTTATAATTATCCCCTGTTCTTTTAATCTTTTTTTTCCTGGCACTGTAACAAGCAAATGAGATACACATGGTAAGCAGATGATTACAATAGAGTTTAAGAAAGGTGAGTTACTCTTTGGCATGCAGGTTCTATAAATGTATTATTTTCTCTGAGGTATTACATTTCTATATAGAATATTGTGCTATGTATATCCTATATATGTTGTACTGCATACATATAGATATTTTTTATGAAAAACAGACATTAATTATGGAGCCTGTACACCACATTACATACATACTATTTATTTGGCAGGACAATGTGCAGACAAGCAAGGCTAAAATGACTGAACATAAACCCGGGCAGAGGTTCCCAACTGTGGCCCATGGACCACCAATGGTACATAAACGTAATCCAGGTGGTCCACAAAACTAGTAGCACTCCAGACATTTACAGAATATAAAAAATGTTAATAAAAATTGATAATAAGTAGTAAAGGAGTACCAAAGTATTGTAGTTTTTTTGTTTAGTCCTTTAGTTATGTCCAACTCTTGGTGAGTATATGGACTGCAGCATGCCAGACACCTCTATCTTTGTCTATGGTTGTGCTTATTCATATGGTTTACTTGGAAAAGATACTGGAGTGGGTTACCAGTTTCTTCTCCATTGGACCGTGATTTGTCTGACCACTCTGTTATGACCTCACCATACTGTGTGGCCCTACATGGTTTTGCTCACAACTTCATTAAGGTACACAAGCCCCTTCACCAGGACAAGGTAGGGATCCAGAAGGGGGCCAAAGTATTACATGTTTTTATTTATAAGTGCACATGTTATTATCCAATATAACACAATGCCTTATCAATTAACAAGAGTCAAAAAAGTCATTAAGTGGTCCACAAATATACTTACAGAACTTCCAGTGGTCTATGGGATTCTCAACAATTTTCAACTGGTCCTTGTGGGAAAAAGTGTAGAAACCATTGAACAAGGGTACTACTAAGTCATTTAGGAACTTGTAGGGGTTTATCAAGAGAAGCAATTGGTATGTGCAACTATGTACATCTGGATCTGTGTCCAGTTTTCCCTACTCTCAGCCTTTCTTCCATCTCAAATGGTGAAAATACAGGAGAATATGGGCAGTTGCAGAGAACCTGGAGGAATTACACTAAAACATAATAAGTCTGAAACATGATCGATAAAAGTGAGTGCAACACTTAACATTTTGATCTTTCTTAGACAATATTACTTTAGAGTAGTATTTATTTTTCTCTTGTATGATCCACCTTGGATTTCTAACAGATAGGTGCAAATAAGGGAACTGAGAAAACCACTGAAAGAACATTTTTTGGGCTTTGTATTAAGAAGTGTGGGATTTTTTTTTTGATGGTTTGGCTGCTGCCACAATTTAGAAATGTGAAGAGGAGATGACCATGAAGATTGTGCTAAAAGGTTTCTGTAATGCTGTTTTTAACTTACTATTGTTCATTTTTGTTTGTCTCATATACAATTTACACTTAACTTACATCTGGGAAGATTTCAGAGTAAAAGATTCTACATTTCTGGGACCTCCCTCTTTCTTCCTGTTCACCTTTTGTACTCACTCACATGGGCTCCTCCACTTCACTGCCTAGGGGCTCCAAAAAGGTAGATACGGCCCTGCTCTCCATGGGTCGTGAAACACCATAAGTACTGTCACCTTTTCTCCTTACTGGAGCAATATGACAATATGTTTTGTAGGGGAATATTTTAAGTTGTTTAAATAGCTTTTTTAGTTGCACATGTTTAGAAGAAAAATGAATGAGAATGGGAAATTTGTTATATTATTTTACTGAAAGCCTTGTGAATTTCACTACTTCTTAAAATGTACAGTTCTATAGTCAGGAATTGGGGGGAAAGAAATGGTTAAAGAAAACTTAAATGTAGGATAAGAACCTAAGCTTAGTTTAGTTTACCCTCTTTATTCCAGTAAATATAAAACCTATGTGTATATTGGCCTACTGTTTGGGCCAATGCAATACGTATAGGCAGAATAGATGAGAAGGGAACTATGTAGGCTAAGGGATAAAGCCAGCATGTGTCTCCAGTGCAGAGATCCTTTTTCTCCAGAAATGTATGTATACGACTTTTGATATAGAATTAAATGACAGGGAAAGTTTATTTTTAATAATTAGTATAACAGGATTGGAGATTATTGGTATATCCCTCTTCCACAAATCACAGTTAATTTAGTCCAAATACAACAAACGTATCACTCTCTTGATCTACAAACACGTCACTTCATTTATCTAGTCCCCTACCTAGTTCTAATTTACAGTCAGGACAGATAATGCAATAGTGAGTACATGTACATGGCCCAGGCATGCTAGATCATTTTCCATATAATTTCTCCCACTGAAGCTCTTCAGACGCAATATCTTAACTTAAAAATATAAATAAATTGTGTGAAATAACGTGAAATACGTTTTTGCTCTGCCATATATAGACTTTAATTTACTATTTTTTTATAAAGCACCTCAAGGTTAAAAATAAACTTTTACTATCAAAGATAGTATTATAATATTTACATTCCCAATCTAATACTGCTCTGAAACAGTATAATCACCCATAATGCCTCACCCTTTATCTCTCTGACCATACTCTTTTCACATATCCTTACACCCATCAGCCAGTACTTGGGACACACGAGTTAAGGTTCACTGACATAACAATGAAATTGTTCACCTAGTAACAAAGAAATAGATATACTGCCATATATAATTATAATAAATATTGTAAAATGCAGCTATAAAAAAATAACACCCATTTGGTGCATATTTTCCTTTTTACTCTTTTTGAACATTTAATGCATGCAATGCCAAATATAAAATCAATAATACTTACATTTCAAATAAAATCTCCTTCACAAGAAAAAAAAAAATATTTTTTGGCTAAAGAAGAAAGTATTTTACAACCTATGCTTTTTTTTAAATCCATCCCCAACTGCCAGAATGGCTGGCATTGCAAAACTATACATTCTTGCTTTAACTCTTAGTACGCACGTGAAATCTCTCTGATATAATAAATACCATCTGACTAAATGTAATATATCTGGATTTTCCATTCCGATGACACTCTTTTTGTGAGCGGACATTCTTGCCAGGTTTGAAGTGATTGGCAGACATTGGGTTTTATAAATTTCTGTTTTTAATAGTGTGCACACCTATTTCAACCTTGACTATTTTCCAAATGTGTTATAGCTTTTCATATAATAAGTTAATTGTTGCCAACTCAAACAAACCATAATCAGCAATGATCAAAGGAGGCCATGCTGTCTAGCATGATACAATGTATCTGCATACTAATTCATAAAATCCTTTACATTCCAAGGTACTAATGGGATCATTTTCATTCTTCTCCACAGCATCTCAACAGTTACTCAGTCACCATCTGTGTTTTCGTTAACCTGAATCAGATATGAATTCTGTTATTGCAAGGTAGAGCAACTTGTTTAATGATTCTTAATCTTTTCTTTAATTAAATCATGCAGCCAACCTGAAAAATCTATCTTGATGCAAATTAGCAGCATTTTTGGCATTCATTTACAGTAATGCACTAATAAGGTTAATTAATGAAGGTTTGCTTCCAGTTTATACAGATATTTATTCCGTTAAACTGCTCACGTGTAGCATAAAAAGGAACAGGAATCATGGATTTATATATTAAATATGAAAAATGTGGGTTTATGTCAAAATAGGCAGATTTGCAACATTCACAGTTAGTCAAAAATAAGTTTATCTTTGCAAACTTAACACCTTTTAAAACCCACTAAAGCAAAGGTCGATTATTATGTGATCTAAAAGATTAATAACGGAGAGGAATATTTGTAAAGGAACTGAGCTCCGAATTTGTTTTCTATAAGGGCTTTTAAAGAATGTAGTCCAAAATAAATAAGATGCAAGACTTGAAAAGGGTGAGCCTTTCTTGGCATTGTTGATCTAAACTGCTCCATGCTTGTCTATATGTATTTAGATTTTTATATTTATTTGAGGTCTGAGAAGAACAGTGAGCACTACTTCTATTTATAATCGTTTTTCAACCAATGTTTCATGGCATCCAGGTGTACCCTGAACACATATTCAAGTGTGCCTCAAATACATTACCCCAGTGTCATGAATACTCACGTGCATTATTATTTTTATTAGCATATATCTCTCTTTGACCCTATGGACCGCAGCATGTCAGGCCCATCTTGTGTCTGGGTGAGCTCATCCATAAGGTTTTCATGGCAAAGGTACTAGAGTAGGTTGCCACTCTACATGGCATAGCTCACAGCATAATTGAAGTACACAAACCCTTCACCATGACAAGGTAGTGATCCAGAAGGGATTAAATAACTACAAGGTTATAAAGACAATTGAAAGAAATACTATAGAATAAGCTGAAAATCATTGACCCACATTCAATTGCTCCAATTTTGAGATCCAGGTTCGCAATTGGAAGTCACAAGTTATTTTGCTATTCAATTGGCTTCAGTTTGCGGGCTTTGATCGAGTTACGGGCTCCGAGCTGCGATTCATTGCGATCCATTACGATTTGTAAAATCACAAGTTAATGCCCTCAAAGCCTCTCAAGAGTCCGGAAGGCTAAAATCTCAAATCGCTATTCAATTGCTCGATTCCCCCTCGCTAACCACCCCGTCAAGCCCTCAAATGGCAAATATCCAACCACAAGTTAAAGATACCAAGGAGGTCTCACAAAGTGCTTAATGACAAATGGCAGCAGTTTAAAAGCAGATAAAAAAGCAATACTGTACTTTTATTGAGTGAACGTGATGTTAGGTCTTAGAATTAATAGCATCACATTCTCCAACACTTTATTTATATAAATATATATATATATATATATATATATATATATATATATATATATATATATATATATAGGAGGTCCCCGGGTTAAGGACGAGATCTGTTCCTGAGAATGTCTTTAAACCAGATTTGTATGTAACTTGTGTCCCAGATGAATCATAGTAATAATAATAATAATAACAATAACAACAACAACAACACTATAATGGCTTATATTTGATACCAAAAATACAATGTAATACTGTAATAATAATAATGATATTTATACCCCTGTACTATAACTATAAGTTACAGAAACTATTGTGCTCTTTCATTTAATCAAACAAGCAACACACTCATATACAAAGTATTGGGATCCCGTTTTTAGGTATGGGACTTCTGTAACCCGGGAACCACCTGTATATATATATATATATATATATATATATATATATATATATATATATATATATATATATAAGCTGTGCAATAAATAGTGACACAAACCCACTCATAGATGCATCATATAGTGATGCACACGTCGATACACAACACAGACTTTAAATGGTACAGAGTGACATAAGTCCACTGCATGCAACATACCATAAAAAGTAAAAACCCTAGGTGTGGCATGCATTATATACCTTAAATCAGATATAGTGTATACCCACTGTCAACAGTATAGAATGCAAATTGCTACAAAAACAGAAATTGGTTTTGTATGACATAAAATATTCATATAATGACAAAACAAATGTATTCGCATTGAGATATCAGATGTAAATATCAAAATGCAATTCAAGTAAATATAAACTGATCCCCAGATATAAAGCTTAAATATAAAATCAAACAATTGCATAGTGCAATACATTCCAATCAGCAGAACATAATTCACATAAAAGTGAATCTTTAAACATCATATAACGTCTATAAATGTATATTGCCAACATAGGTTCATGAAGCGAGAGGGAGGTGTCAGATTGAAAATGTAACCAATTTGTACCAATCTCAATCTATGTGTTGAAACTACAAGTTTGGAATAAATCAGGAGTCCTCAGGATCCCATGCACCAGAGTACCTTTTACCCTCCTGATTAGCAGCATTATTCAATTGCGATTTGGCAAATTTAAAAGGGCTCTATATAAGCACATAGCATATTTTATTTACAGAAGTTTTTAGTTAGCAAAGACCTTGCTTTTGGAAAGAAGTTCACTAACTAAAAACTTCTGTAAAAGAATATGCTCTGTGCTTATATAGAGCCCTTTTAAATTTACCAAATCGCAATTTAATAAGGCTGTAGATCACTAATTATTACTGCCACTTGCTTCTCTTTTAAAAGACAGTGATTATGTATCTCAAAATGCATCTTACTATTATTATTTTTATTATTTATTTGTAACGCGCCAACATATTCCGTAGCACTATACGTAAGTATTGTCATTCATATTTATGTATCCACTCATAATATCGGCACATTCCTCTATTTATGATCTTTCTCTTTTTGGTGGAGTACCACATTTATAGGGAATTTTATTTCCAGTTATTGAAAAGTACAATTCCAAAATGCATACAAAATATCTAATGGCCAAAGTGGGACACTTATATTCCTAAAAATATATGGGCTGTGTTAACACCAATCTATGTTATGAGTAAAATAAGTATTAGAAATACACATATTCTATACAATCATGGTAAGTGCTCCATAAAAGCATACTTTCTGTAGAATTCTGCAGAATATTTAGGAATTGGAGAAAGTTGGAGATTTGCAGGGTTGTGAAATGGATTTGCCCTTAAATATGGAGACTTACCTTCCAAAGAGGAACATTTTGGAGGCTAAGATGAACAGGATAGTGGTAACGCCAAAAGATGACAGTTAGGAGATATGCAGTGATTGGCAGGCATTGGGTTTTATATATTTCCATTTTTAACAGTGCGCACCTATTTTGACAATTTTCCAAATGTGTTAAAACTTTTCATGTAATAAGTTAATTGTTGCCAACTCGAACTAGTTCAAAGGAGGCCATGGCTGTCTAGCATGATACAATGTATCTGCATATTAATTCATGAAATCCTTTACATTCCAAGGTACTAATGGGCGCATTTTAATTCGTCTCTACAGCATCTTAACAGTTACTTATTCCAAAGAGTAACATGTCTGAGGCTAAGAGTACCTGGGTGATGCTCCCTTCAAACAATAACAGTTGGTTGATATGAAAATTTCAAACTGATCTTAAACCATAACCAATTATCTTCAGATTCTACCTATAGATAAAATATAGCACTTTGAGCTAATATTTGGCAATAAATCTGCAATCCAAATGTTGTAATTTGTATAACAAAGTGTTAATATCCTTCAGCTGTTCAAGTCAACATAATAATCCCTCATCATCTTCAACACTTTATTTCTTAAATTAGGTCTGTCTTTAAATTGCCTGAAGTCACCAAGCTATGCTTATTTTCCATGACACTTGCTTAAAAAATCATTGCCATTATGTGATATATTTTTACAGTAATTTGTAATTACAAGCAGATTTTGCCCTAATTAAAGAGTTGAAAGTTGTTAAGCTAAATTGATAGCAAATTTATAATAAACATAGGTATATAATGTGAGTAAAAGAATATATTCCATATCTAATCTTTCTTAGAAAATATTGTGTATGATTCAATGTGTAAGTTAATTGGCTAATTAAACAAATTGGCCACTAATATACTTTATTATAAAATCCATAATACAGAAATGTGTCATTATGTATTTTTCAGACACTAGATATTGTCTTCCGAAATTACAATATTGATTTTAGAAATACAGTTAGGTTTCTTCATAAAACATTATGCTGATTAAAACCAAGACAGTAATACAAGTGCCAATTTTTATTATTTGATCTATTACATATTACTGATTCTTATTCAGATACTTAGTTCATTAGTTATAATTATTTTACACAGATGTGCAATACATTGACTTGAATTACCGAAGTTCCAATATGTCTTTATAGCTAGATATGCTGTAGGATATGGACATTCAAAACATATTTAGAAATATAATTTCCCGTTCATTTTTTGTAAAAAAAAAAGAAGAATATTCTGCTTCATAACATATTTTCTTGTATTAATACATTATTAAAATAAAGGGATACCTATACTCATACATGTGGGCCTATGTGTTGTAGACAAATCTGCCCTGGCAGCCAGGGCTGGATTATCCATTAGGTGAGTTAGGTTCCTGTCTACTACAGGCGCATCTCTGAGAGGGGCGCCTCATTATCACCCCATCTTCCATCAGATACACCCTCCAAATCCCTTCCTGGCGTTTGCTGCTCTGTACAGTTCCTGCTTCCTCTAAAAGCAGACAGCACTACTGGAGTTAACACTGAGCTCCAGATAGGAAGCTCAGATTACACTGCAGGAAGCCTAAGCCCACCCCCTGCACCGGAGCACATAGAGGAGGGAGAGGAAGCCTTCCCCTACGCAGACATGCCAGCAAGGCTGGTTACAGACAGTGGCAGGAGATTCTCAACACAAGATGGAGGCAGGAGCTGTGATGAGATGAGAGGCATGTACATGTGTGTGAGAGGGAGAGAGCGTGAGGGAGAGAGAAGAGGGAGAAAGGGTGAGGTAAAGAGAGGGAGGGGGAGAATAAGAGAAAGGGAAGGGAGAGAAAGAGAGGGAGAGATGAATAGGAAAAGGAAGTGGGAGGGAAAAAGAAGGGAATAGAGAGAAATAGGGAAAGGGAGAGGGGGAAGAGTGATAGAGAGATTATAGACTGGGGAGAGAGGGGAGAGAGAGGAAAAGTGAGGAGGATAGAAAGGGAGGGAGAGAAAGAGGATGGAAGAAGAGAAAAGGGGAGAAAGAGAAAGAGGGTGGGGGATAGAGACGGAGGGGGAAAGAAGAGAGAGAAAGAAGGAGAGAGAGGAGGGAATAAAAGAGAGAAGGGGGATAGAGAGGAAGAGGGAGGGGAATAGAGGAGGGGGAAAGAAGAGAGAAAGAGGAAGAGAGAGAGGGGGAGAATGAGAGGATGAGAGAGGGGAGAAAGAGAGTATGAGAGAGAGAAAGAGAAAGACGGAAGGAGAGAAAGAGGGAGAGAGATAGAGAGAGGGAGACAGACAGAGAAAAGGAAAGGAAGGTGTGTGAGAGAGTGCAGAGGGAGAAATGGGAGAGAAATGGAGAAGGAGGGGAGAAAGGGAAAGAGGGAGAGAGAGTGAGAGGGAAAGAGGGATAGATAAAAATCGGAAGAGAGAGGGAGAGAAACAGAGGGGAAGAGGGATGGAGACAAATATGGTGAGGGAGTGGGAGGAGGTAGAAGAGAAGGAGGGAAAGAGAAATAGAGGTGGAAAGAGAGAGAGAGAGAGACAGAGGGGGAGAGAGAGAGAGATAGAGAGAGAAGAGGGAGAGAGGGTGATGTAGAGAGAGGGAGGGGAGAGAGAGAAATAGGGAAAGAGAGAGGGAGAAGAGGGAGAGAGTGGAGGGGGGGAGAGAGAGAGGGGAGAGAAAGGGGTAAGAGGGAGGGAGAGAAGGGGGAGAGAGAGGAAGAGGAAAGGGGGATAGAGAGGGAGGGAGAGTGCAGGGGAAGAAAGAGGGAGAGAGGAGAGAGGGGGAGAGAAAGAGGGAGGGGAGAGATAGAGAGAGAGGGACAGACAAAGAGGAAGATAGGGGGAGAAAGAGAGAGTGGGGGAGGAAGATATGGGTGAGAAAGAGGGAGTAGAGAGAGGGAAAGATAGAAATAGGGAGAGAGAGGAGAGAAAGAAAGGAGAAGAGTGAGGGGGAGAACTATGGTGAGGGAGTGGGAGGAGAGTAGGAGAGAGAGAGAAAGAGAGAGAGAGAGACAGAGGGGAGAGATAGAGGGAGAGAAATACATAGAAAGAGGGAGGAGAGATCCAGAGAGAAAGGAATGAGAGAGCGGGAGAGAGAGGAAGAGAAAATGGGAGAGAGAGGAAGAGGGAGGGAGATAGAGAGAGAAAGAGGGGAGAGAGAAGGGGGAGAAAGAGAGAGGGTGAGAGAGAAGAAGAGAAAGAGAGTGAGGAGAGAGAGTGAGGGACAGTGAGAGAGGGGGAGGACAGTGAGAGAGGGGGGACAGAGACAGAGACAGTTTGGGGAGGGAGAGAGCTAGAGTTGGGAGAGAGGAAGAGAAAGAGAGGGGAAGAGGGATACAGAGAAATAGGGAGAGAGAGGAAGAAAAAGAGAGGGGAAGAGGGAGAGAGAGTGTGGGGCGAGGTAGGGAGAGAGAGACATAGAAAGAGGGATGGGAGAGAGAGGGAGAGAAAGAGAAGGGAAGAGGGAGAGAGAGAAATTCTGTAGAGAGAAAGAGGGAAGAAAAGAGAGACAGGGGGAGGGAGATAGAAAGGCAGGTAAGGGAGAGAGAGTGAGAGAAAAAGAGAATGGGAAAGGGAGAGAGGGAGACTGAGAAAGGAGAGAGAGAGAAGGGAGGAGGAGAGAGAGGGAGAGAATGTGAACAAGTAATAGCCTGGAGTGTGTATGAGTAGCCATGCTGTAAAAATGGCAGAAATATCTGCAATTTGCTCACACAGGAAGATAGGTTTGTACACACTTTGGGCACGCACTCACAGGGGCTCCTCCACTTTATTACCTAGGAGCTCCAAAAATATAGATCCGGGCCTGCTGGCAGCACTAGAATGAATGTTCTTATATGAATGTGTATACTATAGAAAGTTAAATATATGTGTAAATGTTTGAACATTTGCTTTTTATTGCTACAAGACTATTGTATTTTACGTAATGTGAGCATCTAAAGAAAATAGAACATGAATTTTAGCTGCAGTTGGCCTGGCCCCTGAGCTGGCTCTTGAATTTTTGACCTAATCAACTTAGTGGCAAAATTAAACTTAAAATGGCAGCTTCCACTCTCTATAAACAACTAGAATTAACTAGAAAACTAGGCAAGTTTCATAATTCTAACATAGTTAATTTGAGTGCTTTCTGGTATAAAAGAATCTTAAAGAGATATGGAAGGTTTCTGGATTTAATAGATATGTGTATCTATTTACTTTTATCTATTATCAGTGACCTTCTATCAGCACCATGCTGCAATGTGCTGCTGAGATGTGGTCCATGTTAGGCTAGAACACTACACTGCACATCCAGCCCTACGGAGTCTGTGTCTATATATGCTGCAGTGGGCCAACCCATTGTTGCTTAGTCATTCAGTCAAGTCTGACTCTCAGTGACCCTGTGGACCATAGCACGGCAGGCACATCTTGTGTTAAGTTGTGCCAATCCATAATGTTTTTCATGCAAAGATAATGTAGTGAGTTGCTAGTTCTTTCTCCAATTAACCGTGATTTGTCTGACCTCTCTGCTATGACCTGCCCACTTTGGTGACCCTACGTGGTATAGCTCACAGCGTCATTGAGGTACACAAGTCCCTTCTCCACAACAAGATAGCAATCCAGAAGGGGACCAAACCTATACATGGACTATTTGTTTGGTTTTGGGCAGTAAAAATAGAACTTATACATCCTTCTTAAACAAACAAAATACATGGTATATTATTTACCTAGTAAAATCCAAGAACCTTCCATATCCCTTTAAGTTTAAGTAAATCGTGCTCCTGCAGCTCTTTCTATAAGTGAGGATGTTAATAGGAAAAAATCGCTGCACCCATAATGGAAAATATTAAGCCTAGATCAGGAGATACTAACATTATTCTTGTTCTAATATTGTACTAATACAAGAAAATATGTTATAAAGTAGAATGCTGATTAAATTAACATTTGTTCCTGAATTCAGTGTCTTTTTAACAGAACTAAAGGACAATATAGAGCTTTATAATAGTAGCACACTCATATTGGCATAATGAAATATTTTCGTGAAACAGCTACATTAAAAATGACCAACTGCATGTTTTATTTCTGAATGTCTAAATACAAGTCATGTTTAGTCTACACTTTTACTAAAAAAAAGAACAGTAAATTGTAGTTTGTTGTACAGTATATTCCTTACAAATCTCTGTACACACGTGACCTCCCTCACTGCCATTAAAGTAATATGTGCTGTGACACATTATAATATACATGTCAACAATACAATGGAATCCTTTGAAAAGTCCACAATATTATGTGTTATATTGAAATGATACCATTCGCTGGCTAATGGCACAAGTCCATCTGTGCATTAAGCCAATATTTGCTATATGAATCATTACCATTTGTAAATTGAAATAGACAATTATAGTAAACAGGATATATGTAGTTTAAACACCAGTGTTTGTCATGCAATGCAAATATTTAGGAGTGATCCTGTTATACTCCAGCCATATTTAAGGTTTGGATTACCTGATCGGTGCTGATGCTCTTCTCCCATTTAGGGTCATTGAAAGTATTTTGTTTAATTAAGTACAAGCATAAGATATATATGCTCAAAGGTATATCTAAGTTTCCCTGTTTTTCCATTTTTCTAACCTAACACATACTGCTTATATCAGAAACATACATTATATTGAGTCAATCTACTGTACAAAAAAAGGTTTTTTTTTTTGGTTTTTATTTTTGGTTTTTTTTTTAATGGTTTCCACACCCTCACATAGTGTATCGATCAATCGAAAAACTGCATCTGGGTATGTTTTTAAACCCCATACTAATCTTCAACCCAATGCAAAAATTCACATAGCAGTGTCTGAGCTCCTCCTTGCTTCCTTGTACAAGGGAAAAAAAGACTACACATCCCATGATTCTTTGCTGCACAGACTCCCCAGTCATTTGAAACAATGTTATATCTGCCTTTGATTGGTCAAAACAAATTATTAATTTTATGCTAATTTTACCATGGATTTGCAGGGACATTACCACTGCTAAAAAACTCAAGAGATTTACCAAACTGTAGGGTAAGTTTAATAATGTTTATTTTGGTATTTCGTCATGCAACAATTTTTTTTATGCACTACTGATTCTGCTCATAATTCATGAAACTTAAATGAGGTAAACTATTTGACTTAAAAAGAACATGTATGCACTTTATCTGTTGTCTATCCTTTAGTGTAATATTTTATTTTTGCTAAACGTATGGCATTCTAGTTCTTATAAAGGGATATGGGGACATGGAACTTTCTTTCGGATTCTTTTTATTACATGCATTTTTGTTAAAAGAGCATGTTTTAACCATTACCAAAGTCAGTGTAAACCTGTTTTATTGAAATTAATAGGAAAAGCACATAGTATGCATTAGGAAATGCACAAAGATTGGCAGACAGGTATGACTTGTATATTAGTGCTCATTGGCTGATAGGGGCAAGCACCAGATCAGTTGAAGTTTTGAATATTTTTTTTTCTAATTTGAGGGCTTCATTTGTAAAAATAAAGTTTTGCAGCGTTCATTTGAGAATTACACAAGATGACAGGTAAAATGGTTTTAGAAAATAAAAACATAATAAATTATCACATATATAGTTGTGAGCATACGAGTTGTTGCTAACGCTGCGCGAGGGCACTGGGCGAGGGTCTCAGTTGCTGGCATGGAGCGCCTAAGGCCAGCAACTGCGACCCTCGCAAAGTTCACGTCGCAACCGCAAGAGCACGACACACACATTACGACACTCGCAAACAACATAAGACACACGTTTACACACATTACGGCCTCGCAACACTCGGACGCAACTCGCGAACATTACAAAATGTAAAACACAATACATACACACAGCACATACATAAAAACCTTACCTACACCAAGAGGGAGCACCCAGGACCTCAAAAATGCAACTTAGACCTTCATTTTACTCAAAATAAAAGAGTTTAGAGACTAAAAAAACTGTAAGCGAGAGAAAAAATAGCCGCCGAACAAAACGAAAACGAGGCTACAGCACTCTAAACTCGCAAAACACCACAAGAAACTCGCAAAACGCCACAAACGACCTACGGATATTCATACCACACAGTGCACACATTCAGCATCCTTACACAGCAGCTCCACACCACTAATGCTCCAGCAACATCAAAACAGATTGCCAGCTCTTCAACACAATGCTTCAAAATAGGTAAAGTATATTCATTTAGTAATGTATTACATATTTCATTATTATACACCAAACAGCATTAGCTACCTTACTATTTCATTGCCGTCATTTTTTGACGGGCAATTCGCTAGTCTATTATAAACATGGATTTTTTTAAGGTTGGTGCCAATACTTCGCAGGGGCTGCTTTGTCAATATCGAGGGGCAGATCTGCCAATCTGCTTGCCACAACTTTGTTCACTTTGTGTTTAAGGTGTTTTTATGGTTTAGGGATAGATTTAAGGATTAGGGTTTACGGTTTGGGGTTTAGGGTTATGGGTTAGGGTTTAGGGTTAGTGCTTAGGGTAGTGGCAGATATCACATAGTAAAATAGTAAAGCGCAGATGGCAGCAGATATTGTGCAGCTGATGGGCAAATAATAGGAAGGATCTGATGAGCTTGTAGACTTAAGATGATTTCCTTTAGTTCTGTTGAAGACACTGGCGCCGAGGAATGCCATATTTTCAATTGTAGTAGCTGAAAGCCTGTGGATTCAAGAGCCGCTCTCACTTGCAACAGAAACAAAAATGGTAGCTCTCTTTGCTGCATTATTCCATAGAATAGGTAATAAACTAAGAAAGCATTTATTTTTACTTTTGAAATGCATTTTCCCTGTGTACAAGTGTATATATGTAAAATAACATATTGCAATTATGAGACAACAATGACCCTTTAAGCCAGATATGTTACTTGTTTCATCTATATCCAAGGGGAGATTACGAGACAGCTGGGTGAAAATCAGATGGCAGTTTTAGATGATGAAAGACAAAATGTTTTGTTATACATTTGACTAAATACCACAGCTTTTACTGCACTTTTCAAATACTATAGTTGTGGTGTTTCTTGATTGGATACAGCTTACTAGAACTTGGATGGCACTTTTTAACAATGCAATTTATGTCTACAAGAAACAGTTTTTTTAATCAATTTATCCCAGAAATGCAATGCTGAAATAAGAAGTTCAGAAAAGAAAAAAGTGCAAAAGAAGTAAGGAGAGAAAAAAAAAATATATAAATTTATATATTTTTTGCCCCCATTTTTGTATATAATTCACAATAAAACATATAATTATTACACTTAATAGTGTACTATTAGTATTATCACTGTTTGATTGTCTTTTCAAGAGAACGTTCCACCTAAACAGCTGTATATAAACAAATACAGTAATAAAAGTTCAAATATGTATGTAAAAGTTTTAGCACTTTTTTGATCTCTGTATGTTAGGTGATGAGACCTGCTAAACAACACACACAAATTAATGTAATTGTTTCTGTTTGGAACTCGAAATGCAGCTTCATTGGCTCTTGAATTAGTTCTTGACCTTCTAACCAAAACAAATCACACAGCTCAGAATTCTAATTGTATCTGACAGAAATGGAATATCATTTTTGCTTCTAACAGCACCTCACACTATTCTCAAGCATGAAATAACATTTACATGGATAGTTTATATTCTCTAGGTGTGATCTGTAACAGAAAAGAAACATAGCCCGGCTCCCTCCTCTTTTCTGAGCATGCTCACTCTGAACCAGTGACTGACTGGTCTGACTTCTGTATTAGTCCAGCTCCCACGCAGAGTAAGCCACGTCTAGTGTTTGACACAGGAAGGTGGAGATATGAAGCTCTACTTGATGAAACGGATACATTCCAAGGTAAGAAAAAAAGATTAACTTTAAATTATTTTAAACTGCATAATGTTTTTAATAGTCTCTGCTCAACAAACAACCATATCAGATGTATCTGTAAATGCATTACAGTGGTCCTTTAATTGATCTGGAGCCTTGCCCCTGTCTGCCAATGAGTGGTAATATAAATGCTAAAGATGCTGTGTGCACTTCTTGTTATATTCAATTAATTTTAAACAAGTTTTCTTAATGTTATTCATGTGAAACACAATGCTTAAAGTGTGTTATAATACATAAGTGAAAAAAAGAATTGTGTTCCATGTCCCTGTAAGTTTAGCTGTAATTTACTAATTAAGAATTTGTGTTTAGTCATTTACAGCCTTATTAAATAGCTATTTGGCCAATTCTAAAGGGCTCTATATAGGCACAGTGCATATATAGAGCCCTATTCAATTGGCGGAATCACAATTTAATAAGGCTGCTAATACCTACATTAAATCAAATACACAATAAGCTGTTACTCTGAAGTTACATTATTTACATTTATAACGGAGCTCTTGTTTTGGTTATCATTTTGGTTAGAAAAAATTGTATTTTGTTTCTATTATTTAGAAAATTATTTAAAAAAATAATTGTTTCCATTTAAATATACATATATCTAAAACTTACATATTTAAATTAGTAATGCTGGATTAAAGGGAAGACCTAAGTTTACAGAATTTATTTTTTTATTTTTTTAAACAAAAAAGAAATACATATACAAAGAAATATCATCAATCATACATCAAAAATCCCAGTCAATACATTTCTCATGTACATAAACATACATCAACAGTGGAGGTGCTAGAGATTTCATGCAACAATATTGAATAACACAGGAATACAACCAAAGGCATCCACCTTAACTTCATTTTTGTTAATGTCCTTGTAAATATTTATCCCATAATAACCATTTCTCCTCCTTTTTTTTAATACATTTCTAGAACTTTCCAGAAAATCTTTTTCGATTTGTCTATTATGGCTAATCATCCCTTTTCTCTCGCTCCAACAAGGAAAATCACTTTTGTTTCCAATTTACAGTGATGAGTCATTTAATAATCAACAAGATATTAATAAGAATGACTCTCACTTTAGTTTCAAAATTCTTAGGGAACATATGAAATAGAATTAGTTCAGGAGAAAGTTCTAGTTGTATCTTCTCAACATAGAAGATAGATGGGAAACACAAATTTCGCCAAAACTTTTGACCTTACTACAGAACCACCACATGGTGAGCCTATTTCCTGACATCTTCTCCAGCACTTGCTCCCATTGCATTTTTAGTACTTCTTCCCATTTTAACATTCCCAATGATTTTTCATGTTTCAGAGAGGATTCTTAAATCTTACCACATTTTGAAATAGACCATTTCCTCCCCATGCAGCCGGAGAGATATCAAAATTTGAAAAGATGTTTCTGATATCTCTCTGTTATTAATCAAATCAAAGTCGGAATTTTTCAGACTATTTTTTAAAACGATGTAATTTAACCACTTATCCTTAAGGATGCCATTTTTCTTAATAATTTCTTTGAAGGGTAAGGGTAGTTAATAATTTCTTTGAAGGGTATTTCTTTGAAATGTTTAAGTTATATGTCTCCCAGCCCCTTTTATTATTTGGTAGCATTAGGTCACAAATCATTGAAATAGGGATTGAAGGTGATGGGAAGGGTGCGAGTTTCCATCTGGAGTTACACTAATACCAATAATTTAAGCTAGTTCTTATAACCAGAGTTAATTTTCTGAATTTTTCTTATCTATTTCCTTTAACCAAGGTAAATATTCAAACCTCAATTGAGGGGCAAGAGCCGTTTCTATGTAAATATATTTTAAAATCTTGATTATTACTGCTAAATTGCATAAAATGATACATTTTAATTGCTTAAAAAATATCTTGTAAATTTGGAGAGGCTAAACCACCATAAGAAATATTTTTTTTGAGTACCTGATTATTTACTTGTGTTTTCTTTCCTTGATTGATAAAATAATCTATCAATATTCCTAATATTTTCTTAGAAGTTGATAAAGGGATGCATCTTAAGATATAAGTAATTTTGGAAATAATAAACATTTTAATAAAGGCAATTCTTTCTTTCATTTTGTAGTATTGCCTGTAACCCGCATATCTCTGTATTTTATAGTTAAAAACAGGGAAACTTCCAAATAGACATTTTAAAAATTACAAAAGTTGCTTTCTTCATAGAAAAAAAAAAACAAATATATATTTTTTAAACTTTTCTGGAACTAACAGGTAATAGAGAGCATACTGTAGTCTGTCAATCTCATTGGCTGGCAGAGGGCAAGCCCCCAAGAGCAGTTAAATGTCTGAATACGTTTTTATGCTCTGAGACCTTCATTTAAAAAAAAGAAAAATCTCTGAAACATTATTAAATCAACTCTTTCAGATGCAACAAAGGAAACAGCAACATAATATCCTCAAAAGAAAGAAAAGTAAGAAGTCAAATTGGCTGTCTGATGAGACTTTGAAAATATCTCAGGAAAGAATGAAAGCAAAAGGTAGTGGAGATAGGAAAAGATTTGTCCAACTGAATGCAGAATTCCAGAGGATAGCAACAAGAGACAAGGAGACATTCTACAATGAGTAATGTAAAGAGATAAAGGATAATAGAATGGGAAAGGCAACAGATTTCTTCAAGAAAATTGGGGATCTCAAACGAACCTTTCATGCCAAAGTGGGCGTGATAAAAAACAAAAATGGTAAGGATTTAACAGAAGAAGTTCAGATAAAGAAGAGATGCCAGGAATATTCTGATGATCTATACAGGAAAGATCTTAACAGCAGTGATGAACTCAATAATGTGTCCAAGAAGTTGGATGACTTGCTGATAATAAGGCTGCAGGAGTTGATGGAATCCCAGCTGAACTATTCAAAATTCTACAAGATGATTCTGTGAAAGTGTTTCTTACATTATGCCAACAAATTTGGAAAGCTCAACAGTGGCCAATAGACAGGAAAAAATCAGTCTACATCCCAAACCCAAAAATGGCAGTGCCAAAGAGTCATCCAATTATTAAACAATTGGACTCATTTCACGTGCCAGCAAGGTGATACATAAGATCCTACAAGCTCGGCTCCAACAATATATGGACCGATAACTGCCAGATGTGCAAGGTGGGTTCCACAGAGGAAGAGGCACAATCGATCAAACTGTAAATGTCTGATGGATAATAGAGAAAGCAAGAGAGTTGCATATTTACATATGCTTCCTAGACTGTTCTAAAGGCTTTGACTGTGCGGATCACAACAAAACTGACAAGTTCTTAAAGAGATGGGAGTACCAGATCATCTCATCCTCCTCCTGAGGAATCTATATGTGGACCAGGAAGCCATGGTCAGAACCGAACATAGAATATCAGAATGGTTCAATATGGAAAAAGGAGTGCGACAAGGTTGTACAGTATATTGTCACCTTATTTATTCAAACAGTATGCAGAATACATCATGCGTAAGGCTGGACTGGATGAATCCAATGGAGGAATCAGTTTTACTGGAAGAAATACCAACAACCTCAGATAAGTGGATGACACTACTCTGATGGATGAAAGTGAGGGGGAACTAAAGGAACTATGAAAGAAGAGAGTGCAAAAGCTGGCCTGCTGCTCAATGTTAAAAAGAAAAACACAAAGATTATGACAATTGGCAATCTCAGTTCCTGGCAAATAGATGGGTTTATTTTCCTTGGATCCAAGATCTCTTCAGATGATGACTGTAGCTATTTAATTAAAAGATGTTTGCTGCTGGGGAGGAAAGCTATTGCAAGCCTGGAGAAGCTAGTAAAAATGAAAGATTTGTCATCAACAAAGGTCCACATGGAAAAAAAAATAGTATTCCCAGTAGTAATGTACAGATGTGAGAGCTTGGTCAAAAAGAAGGTTGAGCGCTGGAGAATTAATGCCTTTGAATTGTGGCTCAAATATTTTGGCCATATCATGAGAAGACAGGATTCCCTAGAGAAGACTCTGATGCTGGAAAATATTGAAGGCACTCAAAGAAGGGGAGATATATAGATGAGACCATTCAAGCAATGAGCACAATCTTTATGGAGCTTAGAGGGGCAGTGGCTGATAGAGGTGCCTACCGCGCTGCAGTCCCAAAGGTCATGGAGAGTGAGACACAACTGAAAGACTAAACAACAACAAATAATGCCTTTGCACTCCACCATATACTGAAGCTTACAGTAAATTGTGTAAAGGTTGCAATTTTCTATTCTAGAGATATCAATTACAAATTAGATTTTTATACTTTACTTTGAAGAATTTCAGCATATTAGTTTATTTGAGTATATCGGCATCTTTACTGGCCTAGCCTGAACAGACATTTTATCAACAGTTGTGTGATTGTTCAATCTCTGTTTTTAAAATATCCTATGAAACTGCTATTGTTAGTGCTCAGCCAAAATTTTAATGAGTTTTGACCAATTCTATTACATTGTATCTCCAAGGGTAAGGACTATGAAAAAGGGGGAGCAGCCCATTTGAGATGAGGGGAAATAAGTATTTATCTAGGCAAGATCGCTTTATTATGTTGCAACATAACATAAAAGTTATTTATACTAATGTTTACCACTGGAAAATGTAACACTGCACAAGCATTAAAGCAGCCTTTTACTTCTGTCCAAGAGGTCCCTGGAGAACTATTGAATAAGAATGCTAGTTTGTACAATTGAAAATACATAAGCTTAAAATATTTAGATTAGAGGTTCCCAAATCAAACTCTTTTCTTTTTCATGGACCACTTAAATGTTGACCAAGGTCTTTGTGGATTACCTGAGCAAAGCTGAGGGTCTTTGCAGAACACCTAATGATATTTCCACTTGCTAATGGGAAAGATATGAACAGGTCATAATAGAGCTGTTACCTCTGTGGGTGCAGGTCCGCTGATGGGGAGGAGCCCATGATGTCATAGCCTGCTTTCAAGCTCCATGATGGTCCAGCCCCCAGGCAGAGCTGGTCACGCTCCTTGGCTTAGCTGACCACACCCCCTAGCAGAGCTGGCCAGGCATAGAGAGGTGGAGGAAGACAGCTGTGCTTAGGGGAAAAAAGACAATTTAAAAAGTAAGAAATATTATTGACTTTTAATTATTTTAAACTGCATACCGTTTTTAATAGTCTATGTCCAACAAACAACAAATTAACTTTACTTTCAATTGCATTACAGGGGTCCTTAAGATGTTTATTAGAAGCCTGTGTCTTAGGATGTTGTGGGTTTGCTAAGAGCACAAAGATAAAAGCAAACTGACACTGATTTCAATCCACAGCTGAAATGTGGCTCAATCAAAGGGTCAACGCGTGGACTATCTGCTGGCTATACATCCTAGTCAAACGTTTGCAGCTTCTAAACCAAGAATCAGCACCATGTGAGTGTGTTATGTTATCAACTTGCTTTGTGCACTAGAAGTTGGAGATTCCCCTGGTTGCCCACCTCACACAGTGACCCACTTTGAGAGATGGTAGGCAGAAAGGACTCCATCCACCTGGAGTTGACCAGAGGAAAATTAAAAAACAGTATTAATTCATAACTCTATAGACTTTGAATGCAGAAGAAATTGGGGTGGGGTTATCATGGCTCATAGCATTGGCTACGGCCAATGATAGAGCTGCAAGGGGATTACAATACAGGATGTAACCTAATATCATAGGATGGAGCTAGTGATGTCCTAGCCCAGCCCATTTCCAAGCTCCATGCTCATCCAGCCCCCAGACAAGGTAGAAAAGGGCAGCTCTGCTTGTGTGGAAAACAGACAATTTAAAAAGTAAGAAAAAAGTTAACTTTTATATATTTTAAACTGCATACTATTTTTAATAGTCTGCACCCAACAAACATACAAATGAGCTTAACTTGTAAATGCATGACAGTTGGCCTTTAATGTTGGACTCCATCTTTTGTGTGCAAGTGTATGTTTATTTTGAGTTCCCTGGTGGTCCAGTGGTTAGGATACGTTGCTTTCATTGCTGTGACATGAGTTTGATTCCAGTCAGGGAAGAGGTCACACCACCCTGAAGCCATGCAGGGTTGGGCCTGGTCAGTACTTGGATGGGAGACCACCTAAGACGCTGTATGCTTTGGCTCACTGGAGAAGGAATTGGCAACCCATGAAAACTGAGTGGATCAGCATGACCATGGACATAAAGATGTCCTGGTGTGTTATGGTCCATGAGGTCATGGAGAGTCGGAAATGGATGAATGACGCAAAGAAAAAATTGTGATTACGTATGTGCATCCTATTTCAATATGCTTTTAAACATATTACACTTTACTTTTGAGGAATAAATGTATTAATGTTAATATGTTGGAAATCCATGAGTGCTGAAAGGGTTTTCTGTGTGGATTTTCTTCTTTCTCCCTCAATGTGTTAGTAGATCTCTATTATTATATCCCATGATTCCATGTCTCAGTCTAATCCATTAAAGTATGAAACAAATATTAATTAACAGCATATTAATCTATCAGGTATCAGACAGTCGTATTGTACAAAACATTCATTACTTAGCAATGATTAAAATGACCAGATTTTGCACATCACTTGCTGGAAAGTACATTTAAAATCTAGATTAATTTTCTGACACTAACCATTAACAATAATTTTGCAATAAGAAATAACTGCAATTAAGAAATGTTTAAACTTAAGCCATAAAAAAACTCTCCAGATCCCAATTTGATACATCAACGCAAGACTGTTGAGACTTTAAATGCAGTAACAAAAAACAGAAAGCACCATTTGCTTGCTAAAACTCTTATGAATTATTAATTCTATCATAGCTAAAATGACAGTTGATATTAGAACATTAAATTATTAATTTTGGAGTGCTATGAAAAAGCATAATAAACATAAACCACAATGCTTAAGGGTTGACATTTTTTAATATTAAAAAATATTATATAAACAAGCATTGACAATTAAGTCTGTTTTTATATATTTTTGATATTTAAAAAAATATCTAATATTGATCTTCTCTAGATATGGAAACAAATATGATACTTTCATATTTTAACTAAACATTACTGTTCTGGTACTGTATACAGAATTTTATATACAGAATTTTTTTTGTACTATTAACACAGGAAAGAAAATAATTTAACATGATTTAAAGGAACACTTGCCATCGCCACTCTAACGCTGTTTCTCAATGGCTTAGCACTATTCTGCAGATGTGATGCCTAATTTATTTTTCTCCATACAGAATATTACTGAGCATGATAACGCATTTTCGGGGATACATTTTGTTTTCATGTTTTGCATTTATTTAAATTTAACCCAGTCACTTGTGAAGAGGCTAATTAAAAGTGAAATTAGATAATATTTCATAAGTATTAAAGGGTCTCCTTTCTTGAACTTCCCTTCTCTTTTGAGCAGCCCTGCACATTAATACCAAATACCACAGATCGTACTTGGTGGGATATTTAGTAATATATTGTATAAATATGGCGGGCTATGGTCCTGCTCATCACACAATTTAATAAGCCTGGTTTTCAGGTAATATTACAGCCTATGGGTAGCCATCCAAATATGGGTGTATTATGGGCTTGCTAAGAATGTGTATTCTGAAAAATACTATCCATGATCATTATTACAATATTTACTAAAGTAGGCATGTGCTCTCCACCCCAATCAACAATACAAAGAAAAAGACACTCAATCAAGCTATTGAGTATTACTCCTATGGGTATTATCAGCCTTATTAAATTGCAATTCGGACAATTGAAAAGGGCTCTTTATAAGCACATTGCATCTTTTTTTTACAGAAGTTTTTAGTTAGTGAAGACCCTGCTTTTGGATAGAAGTTCACTAACTAAAAACTTCTGTAAAAGAAAATATGCTGTGTGCTTATATAGAGCCTTTTTCAATTGGCCGAATTGCAATTTAATAAGGCTGTAAAAAGCTAGCAGAAAGTACATAGATTTACTATCATAAAACTTAGATTTTATTAGTAATAGTTAAAAAATATATATTTAAAATATGACTTTAATCATAAAAATAAACTGACTGTCCCACATTGCATATACCATTGAGGATGGGGGGGTTGAGGATGGGGGGGGTTTGAGGAGGGGGTTGAGGATAGGTGGTTTGAGGAGGATGTTGAGGATGAGGAGGGAGGTTGAGGATTTTGCTTCAAAGTTCTTTATTTGAAATTTATTTATTTTTTCCTGAAATTTCCTTCTTAAAATGAGGTGCGTGTTATACGCCGGTGCGTGTTATACGCCGATAAATGCGGTATGTAGATAACGTATCTTACACAGATCCTTACCATCCTAATCAATTATACATATAAATGAATAATCCGTTTAAGTGTGTATTTATAACTCATTGTAAAAACAAATGACATTTATGTATAAAATATAATAGATTCCTCAAACATGCATCTAGCAATCAAACATACAATTAAAAAATTCATTAACGACAATACCTAATACTAAAATCCCTACATTACTGTTATGGTGGCATTGGGAACCTGCCACTTATTCCCTAAAGTGCATAAACATTCTACATTGCTCTCCAACACTATAGTGATACAGTCTCCCTAACTTTAAAACCTATCATTATTGTGGCAGTTTGTGGGAGGTCCATACATTACTCCCTAAGATATACTCCAAGCTACTCTAAACTCCTACTCTAAAATAATGTCTAGCCTTGTGATGTCAACCCACACAATCTGGCAAAACCACAACCATAATAAAATTAAGCCCCTCCATCAGGGATCTAACGAGAACCCAATCTCTAAGTTATAGCTCAAATGATGAGGGATAGTAGCTGACTATCATTTTCACCCCTCTGGCCTCAACCCTAACTCCTGGGACACGGGCTGGTATTCAGTAGGAGAGACACCCCACACCCTTGCTTTTTGGGCTGGAGGCTTTTAGCCTAAAGGGGTGTCCCACACCCTACCACTAGCTCATTGGTTGGGGAGCCTATATGTAACCCAAAAACCTTTTCTCAAAGGATTGGGAATTGTGATGGCCTTTACTAGAAAATATTTTTTTTGAATCAATGGCCCAGTTCTAGTGACTTCAGCCAATGCATTTCAGGCACAGGATATAGGCCAAGCCACAAAATAAATACATCTTCTTTACTGTGTGAAACAATGTAACTAAACTAATGAGTCACCACACGATGAATGCCTGTATCTAGGTAGGTGTGATAGCCCTCTGTATAGAGGCTTTTAAGGCTTCTCATCTACTGAAAGGGATCCTGTTTTAGCCAGGGTGGGATCTTTCCAATTTGCATATTTTTAATCAATCAAGATGCATCTACTGCCTTCTTTTTTTCATTAGTTAAGACATAGCCAATCAAAATGCTGATTTAAAAGTAAGCCCCCCCCCCCCCAGCAGGGGCTACAGATGTAGGTCAGATTAAAATGAGGGGAGTGTATGATGACCCACCCCTTTCATTATTATGAATTTTCTACCACCCACCACAACACATCCGGAGGTGAGGAAAAGGCACCTTAAACCCTTGGTTATGAGGGGGGTTCAGGTGTCCTCTGCTTGTTCTATTTTATCCCAACCCCATTCACCAGAGGGAACTCAGTGAGTCAAATGTAGGGGAATGCAGGTGCGGTAGCAAGTTAAAACCATCTACTAAAACCATCTAGTATATTACAGCACATTGCAGGGCTCATTGTCACATGAGTGCTTAGTAAACCAAGCAATGGCTGTGGTAAACCATGATTGAGGCACATTTATCTCCCCCAATAAGTGGTAGTATAGGAATTAATGATAAATCAGTATACACATATGTTTTACAAGCTGTGCATAAGACCATGCATTTTGTGTGTCACTCTAAATTGTTTGTTAAAAAAAAAAAACTTTACTATGCTGGCCAGCCTTATGAATGGTAGATCTGGGCCTGAATAAGAAGCTATGGAAAGGGAAATGCCAAATAAAATTTGCTGGAAGTTGGTGTTGTGGCTTCCAAGCCTTAGTTTAAATGTTAATTCAGACATACAGTATATATAGTGTATATACTACTGCATCAGTGAAAATCCAAATTTTAACTAATTTTACCTAGTATCTTTATTCAATAACGGTAACTTTACTTTGCTGTAGTGTGTGGCAGAGCCTTACTTCTTTTGCAGTGTAAATACCTGGGCAGATCCTTTCCTGACCATTAGACACCTAATAGGGAATTGAGTGAAGCAGATCTGCTAGTCCGTGAAACAATAACATTCAAAATTAAGTAAAAGATATATTGAATATATTTTCTCCAAGTAATGAAACAGACTCAACATACTTAAGTAGATGCAGGCAAAAATTAATGCTTCGCACAGGTTGACCAGAGGGTGAGGAGGACTAGTGTTTGAAGGATACTACTCATTAGCTTATTATACATTGGCCAAGCATTGGCCCTATGTTAATCAGGTGGTGTAAATTGTGGTATAGCCATAAATCAGCTAAAGGAGCTTTTTACCCCAATGTTACACATCTACAGTATGTTAATCTTTGGCACCCCCATATTACAGCACTCAGCTCACATCTGGAACTCAAAGCTTTACCCGCAAGCTTTATGGGTGAAAGAAAGGGATCTAGGAACCAATAGAAAAGGAGAATGTCACAATTACTATAATGAGTGCGAACAAGTACTGTAAATGTGGCATATATATATATATATATATATATATATACATTATCTCACAAAAATGAGTACACCCCTCACATTTTTGTAAGTATTTTATTATATCTTTTCATGTAACAACATGGAATAAATGACCCTCTGCTACAATGTAAAGTAGTAAGTGTACAGCCTGTATAACAGTGTAAATTTGCTGTCCCCTCAAAATAACTCAACACACAGCCATTAATGTCTAAACTGTTGGCAACAAAAGTGAGTACACCCCTAAGTGGAAATGTCCAAATTGGGACCAAAGTGTCAATATTTTGTGGGGCCACCATTATTTTCCAGCACTACATTAATGATCATGGGCATGGAGTTCACCAGAGCTTCACGGGTTGCCACTGGAGTCCTCTTCCACTCCTGCACGATGACATCACAGAGCTGGTGGATGTTAGAGACCTTGCACTCCCCCACCTTCAGTTTGAGGATGCCCCACAGATGCTCAATAGGGGATATGCTTGGCCAGTCCATCACCTTTACCTTCAGCTTCTTTAGCAAGGCAGAGGTCACCTTGGAGGTGTGTTTGGGGTCGTTATCATGTTGGAATACTGCCCTGCGGCCCAAACTCTGAAGGGAGGGGATCATGCTCTGCTCACTTTTGTTAGATACTGTATATATAAATATATTATATTTTTTAATTATTTTAATTATTTTAAATTTAATAGATGTTACAATTTTATTTATAGAGTAAATATATAAAAATGTGTTTTTGTGCTGGTGCACATCACCCCCCCCCCCCTTTCTCATCCTCCTTCTTTCCCCTCTCCCCATCCTCTTACTGTGTAATCCTTTTATAATTCACCCGCGGTACGTCTTCTGCACGTCACGACAACAGCGATTCCCAGCCACAGCCAGAAGACGTACCGCATGGGAGGAATGCAAGGATTGCACTGTAAGAGGATGAGGGAGGGGGGGGAGGTGGAGAGCGGCAGGGGAGGAGAAGGGAGAGGGGGCAGGGGAAGAGAAAGGGGCAGGGGAAGAGAACGGTGAGGGGGAAGGGGAGGAGAGGGGGAATGGTGTGCTGCAAGGGCTGGGGAGGGAAGGGGACATTACACTACAGAAAAATGTTGAATGTATAGATATACATATATACTGTATATATCGCTAATATAGTTGTGGTACTGAGAAATTGCATGTAACGCTCTCAAAATTGCTGCCTTGAAAATTGCAACAGTTGCAGTGATTAAAAGCAAGTACGTTACAGAAAGCCAAAATCGTAAATCAGACTTAGTTACAATGCCTGAAGCTGTAAATCTGCAGGCTTCAAAATTACAACAGTTACAGAAAGATTAAATTGTACCAAGCTCGGAAGTACATGGCAGAAAGCCAGAATCATAAATCATGTTTCTATATGTAGCATTTCAGGGCCTGATCATGATCAAGTGAGCAAGACCCATAACTTACTGCTTAGATAGAGCCAAACCAGAAATGTAAGGAGATGGACGGAGAGAGTAAGAAGGATAGAGAGGGAGAGAGTGAGAAGGAGAGAGAGAGAGAAAGAAAGAGAGAGAAGAGAGGAGGGGAGAGAGAGTGGGAAGGAGAGGGAGGGAGAGAGTGAGAAGGAGATGAGGAGAAAGTGAGGAGACAGAGAGAAAGTGAGGAGTGGGAGAGAGAGTGAAAAGGAGAGGGAGAGATAGAGAGAAGGGGAGGAAGATACAGAGAGGGGCAGGGGGAGAGAGAAGGAGCGAGAGGGAGAAGGAGGGAGGGGGAGAAGGAGAGAGAGAGAAAAAGAGAAGTGGATAGAGAGAAGAGAGAAGGAGAGAAAGCAAAGGAGGGAGAGAGAGTGAAGGAGGGAGTGAGAGAAGGAGGGAGAAAGAGAGAAGGAGAGGGAGAGAGGGAGAAGGAGAGAGAGAGGGCGCAGAGAGAGAGAGTGAGCACAGAGAGAGAGACAGGGTACACATAGTGAGGGCACACAAAGAGACAGAACACACAATATTATAGCATATTTTTTACGGGAAATTGACTAGTATATATATATATATATATATATATTTATATATATATATATTTATATATATATATTATAAATAATATAAATTTTATATATGGAATTTGTTGTGCCAGAGCTTTTTATGGGCTTCATAACAAAGGGAGTGAATACATACGCACATGCCAATTTTCTGTTTTCTATTTCTAAAAAATAGTTTCATGTATATATTTTTCTCATTTCACTTCACCAACTTAGACTATTGTGTTCTGATCCATCACATAAAATTCAGATTGAACTTAAGGCTGTAATGTAACAAATAGGTAAAAAGTTGAGGGAGTGAATACTTTTGCAAGGCACTATATATATACTGTATATATATATAGTAATTTAGTAATTATTAATTCATATATATATATATATATATATAGATTAATAATGAGTATTGCAGTATAATATGATACTTTTTGTATTGGACTAATGTGTTATTTATAATGATGAGCTTTCGAGATCCTCAACCTCTCTTTATCAAGTCTGAAGTAATAGTGACATGAGATGGAACCCTCAGTTTTGAATAAAAACAGAGATGCAGATAGAATGGAGACAGCATCTGATATCAGGTAAATACATATAGGGGAAATAAACACAACATAGTAAAGGAAACATACTGTATATACACATACTATATACACATATACAAAAATATATACATGAAAAAAAATAAAGCACTGTAGTACACAGTGATATATTTCCTGTTGGACAAACATATCACTAAGAGTGCTAAGCCTGTTATGGTATATTAAGAAATAAATCACATGAAATTCTGATAATGTGTTAGAAAGCTCAAGTCCATATTAAATCCTGTATTTTTAGTGTTGAAGAATGTGATCATCTTTAGTTCAAATACTTTTCTCTCTTGGATGTTTTTAAATTTTCCTCTGAGTATTTTGACTTTTAAGTTTTGGATGGAGTGTTCATTCTGGCTAAAGTTGTGTCCCACGTATAAATTCATCCTTAAATGCAAATACATTTTTTGGCCCGGTTTCTCCAATGTAACAGCCTGTGTTACATAAAGTACATTGTATTATATAAACCACATTAGACAATGTACATGAATATGATCATTTGATGTTATAGGTTTTGTTGTTATGTGTGGCTATGTCATCATTACAAAAGTGTTGACATCATTTACAGGCTACAAGGTTTAGTTCCATTTTTTATATTCCGTTGTACAGATGTAGTTACATACACAGCTCCAGTTTTCATCCCTCCTACACCAAACAAGCCATTACACATAGTCAAGGTATTAGATACCATCGGATTTGCTCAAACACTGGAGACCATGATAAAGATTTAAAAACACTGTCTGAATCTTTCAAGCAAAGGGGTTACAAACCCCATATTAATACCCATAAAATACCATCAATACCACCCACTGCCATCAAAATACCCCTTGAACACCTGTTAAAGTACAAAACAAAATAAACTACTTCACATATACTTCTAGTGACCACATACCATTCAATTTTAGATAAATGAAAAATATGGAAAATAATCAAAGACTTACAACCATTACTAACAGAAGATACTGAATAAAATTTTTTTTTTAAATAACCACCAACCATCAAACCTGAAACAAAAACTTGTCAGCAGAACAGTGGCCAATGAACAACTGAATATAAAAAAATGGAACTAAACCTTGTAACAAACATGCCTGTAAATGATGTCAACACATTTGTAATGATGATACAGCCACACATAAGAACAAGACCTATAACATCAAAGGAACATATACATGCACATCGTTATGTGGTTTATATAATACAATGTACTTTATGCAACACAGGCTGTTACATTGGAGAAACCGGCCAAAAATGCATTTTATGAAGAATTTAGAACACAGACATTCAATAAGAAAATATAATGAAGATAGTTATTGTAGTCCAGTAGGACACCATTTTAGCCAGAATGATCACTCCATCCAAAACTTAAAAATCTAAATACTCAGAGGAAAATGTAAAAATATCCAAGAGAGAAAAGCATTTGAAATAAAGATGATCACATTCTTCAACACTAAAAATACAGGACTTAATAGGGACTTGGGTTTTCTAACACATTATCACAATTTCATGTGTTTTTTTCTTATTATACAATAACAGGTTTAGCACTCTTAGTGAGATGTTTGTCCAACAGAAAAGATATCACGGTGCTCTCATGTATATATTGTTGTATATGTGTATGTAGTTTTGTTCAACTGACACAAGTACATCCTTTGAAGTTAGAAGTAAAAAGATTCCACCTTAAAGAAAGAATAGGGTTCTTCACAGTAAGGGTGGTTAATCTGTAGAATGTGTCTACCAAAGGAGGTGGTGACAGCAGATTCAATAGATAATGTTAAAAATGGATAGGATATATTATTATATAAAAATGGCATTCAGGTTATCCTGGATAATTAGAGTATTGATCCAGGGAGGAGTCTGATCGCCAGTATCTGGGGTCAGGAAGGAATTTTTTTCTTCCCTTTTAAAACAATTGGCAAAATGTCACTGTTTTTTTCTGTTTGCCTTTCTCTGGATCAATTAACAATCATTCCGCATCAGAGGAGATAATAAAAGATTTAACTTGATGGGCTAAAAGTATTTTTTCACCCTCAATTACTATGTAAAAACTATTGTAAAAATAATAATTCTGAAAACTGTACCACAATCCCAGCTAATAGACTCAGCAATTTAAATAAAAAATGTAAATATAAAAATTCATGTTTTCTCCTAAAAGCAAAAACTAATATAAGAAGATAATAGAGAAAAAAATGTCCCAAATATCCACCTCTCCTTTCTATGGTCTCTCTTGGGTTTATTTAGGCTTTGGATTTTGCCTTCCCTACACATCAGCCAGAACGCTTTCAAGCCATACTTTTTCAATGAAGCTTCACAGCTTGCAGCTGACCTCTACACAGCACGTTCTGCTCTGAACCATATTTTTGCTGATGCTATAATAAGGACATTGGGACTGGGATTGTCCCACCTGTTATTATCCCAGCAGCTGTACCATATTTTTCTTTGTTGTACATAGTACCTTAAACTCCAATAACCCTCTCTGATCCGTTTTGACTGCCCACAAGCGTTCAATTTTTGTAGGATTGCTGTTCTTAGAAGTAAAATTCCACATCTAATTAGATTTTTGCACTGTATCTATTGTATAAAGGTTTGATGCGGCTCATCTATCTAGCACAATATAAAATCTGCTTATGATATTATTATATACCTTGTAATTAAAGAGAATTATAAAACAAAATTATTATTTTAAAATTCCTCTATAGTCCCATATTTAAATATGCTTTTACATAAATTACAGTAGATAATAAACCAAAATGTTGTTACAAAGTAAAAAAAATGCAGCTTTTAATATATTATCTATTATATGCAACTAGTCATTTGCCCTCCATAAATTGTGGGATATTATCTTTCCCCCCCACCCCCTTCCCCTGTATCTCTTCCCCCCTCTCTCTCCCCTGTGTGTCTTTCCTCCCCCTCTCCCCTGTGTCTCTCCCCCACTATCCCTCCCATGTGTCTCTCCCCCTTCCCCTGTGTCTCTTCCCCACTCTCCTGTGTCTCTTCCCCCTCCCCTGTGTCTTCGCCCCTCTCCCGTGTCTCCCCCACCCTCCTCTCCCTCCCCCTCTACTCTGTGTCTTCCTCCCCCTTCTCCCCTCCCTCTTCCTCCCCCTCTCCCCTGTGTCTTCCTCTCCCCTGTGTCTTCCTCCCTCTCTTGCTTGCCTCTTCCTCCCCTTCTCCTGTTTTCCAATCCAGCACGCAACTATCGCCTTGAGCTGCATAAGCGTGGCTCGCGCACTATGTGTGGGCACTCGTGGAGCTCTGTACAGACTTAGAAAGTAAGTGTGTGTACTCTCATGACTTGCTCGTCAAAAAATGACGGCAATAACATTTTAAGCCAGGCAATGCTGTTTGCCACCCAAAGCGAGGCTATGGCCCTCTGAGCATCTTTGGCGCTCATCTTGAGCCCCACTCTCATTGCAAGCCTCTCCCCCTGTGTACTTTACAGGCCTTGTGATGAGCGCCTTTCTGATTGGTTAGGCTTTTAACCATTAAATAATGGAGGGAATAATTCTAATACACGATTCTGAAGCCATAAAAATAGTATATAAGGTGAACCGTAAAAAGTAACCGGAAAAGTAATTAGTCACAGATGGAGCTCCTCAACGGAGAAACTCAGTTCAGTGTATTTATTTCAGAGTGGCACATTTTGTTTAGGTGGAAATTCTTCGATCAAGCAAGAAGAGGACAGATTTTTTTGGGGATCAACATGGAATTGCCCTCTATATCAAGGGCTAAAGATTAAGGATTAGGGTGTTGAGGTTCATCACTGGAGCAACATCAAGGGGAGGGTGAGGGTAAGTATAATTTGCCCCTGTATAGGTGTAGTTTTTTTGTTTTTGGTAGTGTCATTTTTCTTTTCTTTTCTTATATTGTCTATCATTTTTCTATGGTTATAGTTTGGTGTACCTATGGTATAGAGATTAATGTTAATTGTCATGGGGGTATAAAGCACCCCTGAATATGTAGTTCTTATCAGCAAATTTCACCAGTCTTCAGGGATTACTTTTATGGCTAAATTTATTGTTGATTTAACAAACTGGATGGGGTACTTGTTTTGCCTTGTATCGATGCAAAGCAATGGCTCCAAAAACAGTTTCAGAGGCATTAGAGACTCAGAAGTGAAGTGCTTGTCAAAGTTATGAAAGGCTTGTAGAGCAGTAAGAATCCAAGGGTACTGCTGGTTAAGGTGTTAAGGAGCTGTATAGTGTGGGAAGAAATTCCATATGAACTTCCTGTAGAAGTTTGGAAAGCTTATGAACCTTTGAACATTCTTGTTGGTTGAGAAATAGACCATTCTGTTACTGCAGTAACTTTCTTATGTTTCATCTTGATACCCTTGGTAGATATAATAAGGCTGAGAAATTCTATGCTATCAATCTCAAATATGCATTCCTCTAGTATGGTATACAGAGAGTCTGTGCATAACCTGGATAAGTCCTGGAGCATGTGATGTCAATGTTCTTCCAATGAGAAGAAGAAAACTAATATGTCATCCAAAAAGATCATGACTATATGGTCCAGTAGATCTCAGAATATATCTATCATAAAATGTCAGAATGTTGCTGGGAGGTTATATAATTTGAGTGACGTTACCAGGTACTTAACTTTCCATTAGCTTGTACAGAATGCTGTCTACCAAATGTCTCTTTATTATATATGGACCAAGTTTTAGGCCCCCCTCAAGCTCAAATAGTTCTGTTGCAGAGGCAAATTGATTCTTAATGTTTACATTAGTTCCCTGTAATCCATACACGGCTGTAATGATCCATCCTTTTTCTTAACAAAGATGAAAGGGTGACCCATCAGGCAAGGCAGAGGGCCGGATAAAGTTTTTTTTGCAGGTACTTATAGATCTAGTTTAGCCAAATGACATATAGTCTGAAATGGAACCTTGTACAGGGAGGTGATCCATTGGACAGTTATAACTCTGGACATCTGGTTATTTTTTATTGAACATGACTGCAAAGTTGTGCCAAGCTAAAAGGAGCAGTGGATCTGTTGCCGAGGAATGGGTTATTCCCAGGAGCACACTAGATAAGGCAAGCAAACAGGGAACTTGGTAGTATTCTGAGAAGGTTATCATCTGGTGTTACCAGTTTATTAAAGGATTATGTGACTGCAGCCAGGGTTGAAAGTAAAAGTCTAGAAAAGAACCTGAGACGCTGTTACCAACAGTTAGACCGTTTTGTCTGTTACTGGCTCTGACTGTATGTTGGTGCCATTAATCAACTGGATTGTGATGTGTTTATTGGAGGGTTGTTTTCATAGGATATGTGTCTGATAGCAAAGGAACCCTCTCTCTCCATCTGATGTCAGTTTGAATAACCAGAATAACCAGTTCCTCCAGAGTAGTGGGCAGCTCACTCTAGCAAGTTCATCTTTCTCAAAGCATTCCAGTGTGGCTCTTCCCATAGAGTATCTGAAGCTTAGAAGCAAATTTCCACAACATAATCTTCTACCAGCCTCCATCCCTCTCTAAGGAGCCAGAGAGACCTCAAGGACCATGACACAGCATTGAAGGTTGGCAATATTAAGTAGCAGTATCTGATGGACTGAATTCCCTTTAGCAAATACATACTGACTAGCATTTTAAATGCAGGTCATCCATATCACATCCATAAAATGTCCTGATTTTGAAGGTTTGAGTTCTGATTTAACTTTGAAAAAGCCTTTGCAAAAAATGCACGATGAGCTGAGATGCTGAACTTCAGTTCTTCACAGCCCATCTCAGCACATTTCAACTATCCCAATCCTTTAGTAAATACCCACAGGATTTTGTCTCCATCCATATTAGATACCCAGGTTGTAGGAGCAGATCTACCCACAAGTTTCGGATGATAAGGGTCTGTAGCAAATGTTACATCTTCCTGTATCTCCTGGAATAGGATATAAATATGTTATGCCAGATAGATATCATACATCATAGATCATGATTCATTTCCATTGTACCCTGTAGAACAACAACTACAATAACACTGAATGGACTTTTGGGTGTGCAGACAGCCAAGATGGCTACATAACCATCCAAAATGAGGTCTCGTCCCAGCTTGGTCCTATCCCACCATCCTCTCTACAAACCAACATCACCCAGCCCTTACCCCTCCCCAATCCCTCCTTCCTTTGACCTGTAACCGAGGATGAAGTATCTACTTTACTAACAACCTCTCACTTTACAACATGTCCACATGATCCTATTCCATCACAGCTAATCCCTCCCCTATCCACCACACTTATCCCAGCTCTCACACATCTATTCAACCTCTCCCTAAACACTGGCAAGTTTCCATCCTCTTTAAAACACATCACAATTACACCCATTCTCAAGAAACCCTCATCTGACCCAGCTTCTGCATCCAACTATCGCCCTATCTCACTACTTCCCCTTGCTTCTAAACTGCTTGGGCGGCTTGTTTACAATCGCCTCACTCAATTTATTTCCTCCAATTCCCTTCTTGACCCCTTCCAATCTGGTGCCTGGCCCAACACTCTACAGAAACAGCCCTCACAAAAGTCACCAATGACTTGCTAACATACTGTCACTTCTCTATTGTAATTCTACTGGATCTCTCTGCAGCCTTCTAATCCAAACTCTCCGCTCTTTTGGCATCCAGGACACAGCTCTTTCATGGTTCACATCCTATCTTAAATATCGTACATTTACAGTCTCCTTTACTGGCACCTCTTCTTCACCTCTCCATCTGTCTTTTGGCGTTCCCCAAGGTGCTGTCCCATCCTCTTCTCCATCTACACCTCCTCCCTTGGCACCCTCATAAAATCATTGGATTTCAGTATCATCTCTATGCAGATGATACTCAAATCTACCTCTCGGCACCTGATCTATCCCCATCTCTTTTAGCTCAAGTTTCCAACTGCCTCTCTAGCATATACTCCTGGATGTCCGCCCATCAACTCAAACTCAACATGTCTACGACTGAACTCCTAATCTTTCCACCCTCTACTACAGCTTCCACTCCTAAAATATCTCTCACTGTTGACAACATTATCATCACTCCGACCTTCCAGCCCCATTGTCTTGGGGTTCTACTGTATCCCGCCCACTCTTTTATTCCTTACATTCAATCAATAACAAAATCTTGTCAGTTACACCTAAAAAACATCTCCAAAATTTGTCATTATCTTACAGAAGACACAGCTAAAATTCTAATACACTCTCTCATCATATCTCCACTCGACTACTGCAATTCACTCCTTGCTGGCCTACCCATCTTTTGTCTGTCTCCCCTCCAATCCATAATGAATGCCTCCGCTAGACTCATCTTCAATACCAAACGATCAGTGTCTGCAGCTCATGACCCTAACATATAAAGCCCTCAACAACAGTGCACCCTCTTATATCTCTGCTCTTGTTTCAAAATACTCTCCCAACCGCCCCCCTCGTTCTGCTAACAACCTTCTTCTTTCCTCTTCTCTCATCATCTCCTCTCACTCCCGTCTTCAAGACTTTTCTCATGCTGCGCCAACTATTTGGAACTCCTTGCCCCGCTCCATTAGACTACCTTCCTGCTTCAAAACCTTTAAAAAATTGCTAAAAACACACCTGTTTAAAAAATCTTATCACCTTCAGCCTTAATATGCACAACAGCACACTCCACTGATTAATAATACCTACACCCACAATCTACAATATAAAACACAGATACCTTCACATGACTAAACAAATTGCTTTCACACTTGCATTTGTCACCCTCTTGTATCACACCTAAACCCTTAGATTCTAAGTTTGTGAGTTTTCAATCTTGTGTCAGTGCCTTGGAAACAAGCTCTATGTACATTTGATTTTATGCTCAAAACCAGGGCCCTCCATTCTTTCTCAGGTGTTAATTTTGTTTTTACCATGTACTCAACCCCTGTACAGCGCTACAGAATATGTTGGCGTGATATAAATAATAATAATAATAATAATAATAATAATAATACATAAGCATGAGCCCCAGAGGGTATTTGGAAGAAATTGGTTTTCATTCCCACTCTATCACAAGCTGTAGCGACCTCTTTTACATCAGAGTCAAGTGGATATCCCCAGACCCATACTTGTAGTGGGAAATTCATAGTAACCTTGGAAGTTGCATTTAAATAATATAGCCTGCAACAGGCATTCTTTTCCCAGTTATACTGCAAATATGTTGTGAATTTATAAAGATAATTGACAGCAAATGAATAGCCTGCAGATACTTTGGCAATTAAGACATTTTCTCATAATATTTTCAGAAGATCTATAAAATTTACTGTAACAGTTCAACTCAATTTCAAGAAGCAGACAGCCCACACCGCAACAAACTGTGCCTCCACAACTTTCTATACAAGACAAACTAGAGGCAGTAACTCTCATTCAAGATCATACTTGCATCTTGCAATCTTAGCCAGATGAAATTCAAAAATAGTAAGGTTCAGCATTGTTCCTAGAGCCACTTAGTCTGACTAACCAACATCAGGAAGGAACAGCCAATCACTATGCTTTTGAAGCTAGATACAATATCTCAGGGACATATTCCCACTTTCATAAGCAACTGTTTCAAAAATATGAGCTCCTCACACTTGCCACTGGAAGATTGAATATCAAGATCAATAAATATCAAGTCCTGATCTATATTTTTATGAGCCTATCAGGCTGAGATTGTCATTTGTGGTCCATAGCTACTGAATGACCAACCTCACATGCTGCAACCACAGGACTCTAATTCACTGATGTATCACTGAGACATCGACTGAAATAGCCCACATTGTACCTATTGGAGGACAAAGTAAATCTCTTCAAAAAAAAATTACAAAATAGCTTAAAAACGTATGTAAAAATAGTCAACATTTGCCTTATCTAGGAAGGGAACACTCCTCTGAAGTCCAAAATAAATTTTCCCTTTACCTCTTACCTCCTCTCTTCCCCCAAAAAATGGAAGCACCAAGAAACAGCATAGATAATTTGTTATTGTTTATTTTGAAAATCTCACTTTCCATAAGATTTGTCCATAGACAAAACTAATATATAATATCAGTGCTATTGATTGAAATTGCCTACATATTATACTGTAATATTGCATTCTATTTTACTTCCTAAATTATGCTATGATGTTATACATGTAAAAGAAATATCTTTAACATTAGAACATGTTTTATGAGCAAGAAAAATGTGTGTTCCAAGGGCTGACATACTCTTTTAAACTTTGTACAAACTACTTTTGCAACACTGTTAGCACCTCCCCCGTACATATGTATAGCTATTTCACATCCAGCCAATTGATTGACCTTTTTTTTCCTAACTCAACTGGTGCAATGCCCTGACACTCCCTAATTAATTTATAAATGGATTAAAACATGCAAAAAATGTTTTTGTTATATTTAAAAACTGCGCTTTAAAATACATTGTAGCAGATACATAACCATATAAAACTTCAATAAATAGGTTTAGTAGTTGCAGAGGGAAATATTTGATTTTTAACGGAAATAATACTCCACAATTACAGAGAGAAATCTGTACAGAGCTTCTAAGTGGAGGCTGTTTGTATCACTCAAAAATCAAGTGCCTTTATAAAAATGTAAAGCAGAGAAGACAATGGCTGTTTACAGTATGCAGACAAAAGAGAAGGCACATTCTTTTATTATATGAATTATGCAGTGATTCTGGTTTGGTGTGAGAATGAGGTGTGTATTAACTGCTGAGTCGTGTTTAACTAAGTGTTGAAAGAATGTGTTTCCTGTCAGGTTGACTTGGGTGACAGATATATGATATTGGGATCATTGATTTGCACATGGAGTCCTGTGTGAGGTTATCAGTCTGTAACTTAGCTTCATCATATCGTGATCTGCCTTATACAGCTGACATAGAGCAAATGAGAATGTTCTGTATAAAATAATATTACAAAGATGTTTCAGCTGAAGTCAGGACAGTAATACCAAGGGCCCTATTAAATTCAATATATTCTGTCGTACAGCCCGTATGTCTGCGGGATTGAAATTTGCAGGAGTTACAGAGCGATTCAATTAGAAAAGCCTGGCAGGTAGCATTTCCGGGCGTGAGAATGATAAATTATTCCAACCTGTAGTTAAGGTTTTAGACTGAGCCAATAGTACAAGAGACTGTCATCATTACATCACTAAAACATGGAGGTTACATTTTTCAATCACTTACGGTTTTGAAGTCAGAGTTGCGATCAGACCCGCTTGAGAGCTTGAGAATGTTGTGCTATTAATTTTAATACCTTTCCCTGTAATTTAAAATACAGTATTGTGTTTATATTTGCTTTTACAGTGCTACGGATGAGAGTTTAACCTCCTTGCATGTCCGCTCTAGGACCCTTAGGAGTTTTGGCTACATTTGCCATTTACGGGTGTGAAAACATTTGCGGGCTTGAGGACTTGTAGCAATTTAATAACTATTTGCGATTGTAACATTTACAGGCTTGAAATATCAAATATTTACCTGTGTTGGAGATCCGATTTTGGCACACGTTGTGTTTTCTAGCATTTACAGGCTTCTGGAACAACAAATAGGCAAATTTAATAGGGCCTCAAGTCTTACAATTTACGGATTATAATTATATAGTGTGTTCATGCCTCTAAACTATATAACTATGTGTTTACTACATTTATAACACCCCATTTAATTATTATGTCCAAAGGCCGATATTTTTGTTTTTTAATCTGTTTGCATATGGGAAATATTCAAAATCAGAGTTCTGTTCTGTTTTTTCATTGAATAAATAATATATAACTGTATTTAATTCATATGTATTGTGTACCTCATTTGAACACAGGTTATTATAGTTTTTTGGATGCTATCTTGTGATTTGCCATTGCAATTGGAGTTTTGGTATGATCTGCTGGTGCTTAGTATGTTCAACTTGTGCTTAGTATCTTCAATTTTGGTAACATATTGAGGACTGTGTTAGTTTCGAGAATGAGAGATTGTGCCAGATTTTCTATTCAGTAGCGGAAGGGAACTTGGAATTTTGCAAATCTATCTGCATTTATTAAAGGTATATATATACGTTTCCAGGGTTTCAAATGTTTGGTAAGAAACAGGCAGTGAGTATCAGAAAAATATGTGTTATATAGAAAAGTTCAGTGTAGTTACAAAGTTATAGGCAGGAAAGTAGAATTGAGCTTTGCGTACTCACAGGGAGCTTACATAATCAAGTATACAGAGGAGTGCAGCCAGATACAAAGTTTGACCTTTCTGGTAGAAACCAAAGGAAGTACTTGCTGCAGGATAGAATCACATGGTTGGGCTGGGTCTGAGCTCACAGTTGAATCAGAGGACAAGGAGAGAGACTACAAATCCAAGGCTGCTTTGCAACACAGGAACCCCAGAGTTTGATACAAATGTTATAGCTAACATCTGCTTTCTCCGGATTGGCCAAAACAAACTATGAATTTTTTGCTAATCTTAGCAGGGATTTTAAGGGGTGTCAACTAACAAAATTGCAGCTTGCAAACTGAAAAGATTTAGCAAACATCAGGATGAGTTTGTAAACATTTATTTTGGTATTTGTTCATGCCAAAAAAATGTTTGCATACACTTCTGTTTCTCCTTTATCAGAGGCATTGATAATCCGGGAAACTTAGATTTGCCTTTAAGTTCCCCTGATCCAAAACATGATCAGAAGCAGACAGTTGCACTACATCCTGATCAGGGAAGTATCTGCCCCTATACACTAAATATGCTTTTTTTGCTTTTGGTTTACATAGCTAATATTCATAGTTTTTTACATACTTCACAAACATATGATGTTTTAACTAGACTACAGTGTTCTTTTAAATGAAGTATTACCTTCCACACTTACATAAAAATAATTATATTTGTTTTATATTGGTAGGTAACAGCTTTTATCAGAAATACACAACAGGCAGCGGCGTACAATATCCACAGACGTAATCTGCAGGTAGGCACACATCTAAATAATAATGTTTGTTTGGGAAAGGTAAATTGAAGGTAATGCATTGAATTATAAATACCTATTTTGCGTTTGTTGTTTTGTTTAATTATCCCACTAAGCAAATATAAACATAACAATATGAAGAATATTTTGCTATTCAAATATGCACAACGTGAACTGGGATAAGATGTTTATTGAGATGTACAATGCTAAAATTCTAAATCAATGTATCCTTGGACAACAAAGACATTTATAGATCATTGTAAACAGAAAGTGTCTCTAATGAGAAACAGATTACACCATGCTATTTACCAAGAACAGGAAAACAACTCGTTTGAAAATGTCATACAGGATAGTAGCTCAGCCAAAGCAAACTAGCCAAAATCACCAGGAGCTGCGCGGTTGTAAATCAATGGTTTGTGTTGCCTGCCAGGGGTCTTCTGCTGCTACTCTGAACTGCATGTCCTACAGCAAGCTACACAGCACATGTATCCAGACAATCAGCAACTTTTACATGATGATAAACTGGTACAAAATAAACTAACATTTATGTGTGTACAGTTTCATGGCTAAAATGAACGAAGTTGGAAGCGGCAAATGTCGAATATTTAGTAAACAAAGTAAATTCTTCATAACCGCACTTTTTTTTTTAGCGCATTTTATAATTATACTCCAGTGCGTTTAAATGGTTGCTTTAAAAAATCTAAACAACCCTGTCTCCAATATGCGAATCACTTATATTATTACCAGTACTAATATTCATTTCTGTTAATGTTAATCAGCACAAGATAACATTAAAAATTGTATTAGTTTTGTGTGATATTTCTCCAAAATAAATGATCTGTGTAATTTATAATGCCTATAATTTTAACTCTACTAAATTCCATTTTCACCAATTCCTTGGGTAGACTTTTTTAGTATATATTAAAACACGTGAAATATTAAGCAATCAACTTTTTTCCATTAACATTAATGATGTATCCGTTTGCCAGATACTGAAATACATATATATATATATATATATATATATATATATATATTATAAAATAAATATGAATGTAGCTTTCTGCGCTAATTAAGTAATAGTTCAGATTTTACTCCCAGGGTTTTGTGTCTAGAGGGATAAATAGTCAGAAATTCATATTTTGCAGTACTTCAGCTGATTGGTTTGAGTCAGGATATCATTAAATTATTTGGTAAAATACATTATAATTTTCCATGAAGAATTTAAGAAGAACTTGAGTGAAGCCTATTGCAAGAGGGTTCACGCTGTGCCATTTTGCATAAACACATCATCAGTCTTATGCCACTGGCACAATCAAATAGGAATTACAGAAAGCCAGGCATCAATGTTCAGGGTTTTATATGAGGTAACAGCTGCTTTGGTCAGGCAGTTAATTAAATGTGTTATTTTTCCATATAACCAGCAGTAGGGACAACAAATCTAAGTAGGATTTTTATGATATTTCTGGGTCCCCTCATGTGCTCAGGACATTGGATTGAACCCACATTGTCATTTATACCCGTTCTATAAACTCATTTTGGAATGAGCCATAATCAGCAATGCCCGATGTTCTACAATATCTGAGTCATATAGTGCCCACTGCCAATTGTTTTAACTATAGTCTGGAAAGGTTGTTTGAGTCTAGGCCCAGACTTATGTTTCCTTAATCAATAAATACAACAAAACATCTGTCTGATAAAATATCACGCGTTCATATGTTATATTAATGCATATTGTTCAGATACAATTGTACAATCTATCTTATTGAAATAATTTAAATGAAAGCACAGTGGTTTACTATGATTTTGGATTTTTTTTAAATGGAATCATTTTGTGTGGAAGATTTAATATGGATATTCCAAGAATCAGGGACACCTATAAAATATATGTGCACACAACAGACTCTTCACCAATTAGGTAAAATTAAGAGTTATTACAGGAAATGAGTATGTTCTTATAATTTAAAACAAATATGTCAGGTTTAGTAGTAAAAAATTTTTTTTCTGAATGTGTAACATTTATGGACATTCCATAAAACTAATATTTTAATAGTAAAAAACAATTTAGATTTGTTTGTAGGTAGTTAATACTAGTAGTTATATTGTTTATTGTTTTTATATTTATTTTTATTTAATTCAGTGATATCTAGGTAAAAAACTTGTGACATTTTTTTTTGTTTGTTTTACTGAGTTGTAAAATCCTATATTTTATGTTGAAAAAATGCACTTTATTAACTAGATTTTTCTTATGTTTGCTAGCTATGCCCTAGTTTGGAATTTCCATCACCGGCTAGTGTTGTATTTATAATCATCTTAAATGTATTGCACCTGAAAAAAAAAACGGACGAGTAGCTGAACGCATTTTTCCACTAAGGAATAGCTGGATAACATGATCATATTAATTTTATTAATCACGTTTATAGTAAGTTTGTTGAACTTTCTCAATACTTCTTTATTAGAAGTTATTTAAAAATACTGTTCTGTGTCCCTTTAATATGTTTGAAAACTCTCATTGTATATGTAACAAATTATCTTTATATTAGTCCATGTATATTCTATATTTCTATGTTTCAAACAAGTTTTGGGGTAAAATTCTTAAACTTGAATAAATCATTTAAAATATATTTAGAAAATATTCTATTCGCTGCAACAACAGAAAATTTAATTTAGCCTAATGTTCTCCTATGAGCAATTTTTATATGATGTGTCTCACACTTTACATATGTTGTTATGAATTAAATAATGCCAATACACTAAGCTCAAATATAATTATACTGTAAATAAGTGATAAGATTATATATTTTTAAAAATATAAATTTCTTTATATATTATTGTGAGTGAGGAATGGAAATAACTCTTAGGATGGTGTTCTAATCAAGAACATAGTGAATAGAGAAATTATGTGTTTAGAATTGAGGACATGTCTTTAAATATGTCTTATTTAAGTTTATCTGCCAAAAAAAAAAATCATGAATGTTGTGAATTATGAATACTACAGTAAATTTAAAGTTTAAGGTGATAATTGCTGATGTGCTAGAAAATTATTAAATACCAATGTCTATATTTTAGAGCTTTGAAAAATATATATAATGATTTGTATATAATAGAGATGATATTATATTTACTTAAATCTCTATCAGATCTAAATGGCCAAACACTGCTTTTTACTGTGCCTAACAATTGTTGCACAGAAGGTCATATGCAGTGAGCCATTTATATATGTATATATATAGGTAATCGTCATATACATTGGAGACCAAAAATCATATATTTATTTTTAGGCTAAAAAAGGGATAATTACTTTATAAAGTTCAAAACTCATACATACTTTTTTTTTTAAAACATAGACAATTAACTGTGCTCATTGATCTCTGAGAAGAAAAAAATTGAGGGATTAAACTGATAAATTAATTTAGTTATTAAATATATTTTATTTTGTAGCCCAAAAAAGGGGCTATCAGTATCCCTCCTGGATCACAATGCTTGTATTCAATAGGTACTTTAAGGATTACTCTACATAAGGGTACCTTACCACCAGCTTCACATGAGTATAGGACAATAGGTTGGTACAATACCGGTATCTATATTTCTACCAAAATGGTTCAGAAAACATAGCTTAAATTGAAAGGGATATTGCTAAAAAAGAAAACGCTCTTGAGAAGTCACCATGATTTTTTTGTATTTGCCTTTGGAATATACGTCACCGAATTTCAGAATATAGTGACAAAAGAGTATAGTCACAGATTTTTATTTTACTATCATCTGGGCTCTTTCAAAGGATGATTTTTAATTGGCAATACCATTTATTTAAAAAATTGTGATTGAGCTGCAAACACAAAAATGACACTTTGGGCCATATTCTATTGCCCAATTACATACAATTATACACACTAATATTGTCACATATTCTATTAGCTGCACGCAATCTGACTACGAGTTCCCTGCCAAAATCACGACAGGCCAGCCAAACCCGCAAATTTGGCCTTAGAACTCCATTGGTTTTAAAACAGCTTGAATATTAGGAACCCTAACTAATTAAAGTGATACAAAATCAATATTCTTTTAGACCTGTAACTCTAGCTCACAGAAAAGTCTAACCTTCAAGTGAAAAAAGTATCAAGTTTCTGTCAAAAATATTGAGATTGCTAAATAGGACTCGCAGGGGCTTTTTCAAATACTTTCTAGAGCTTTAGCAGGAATTAAACACAAAATAATGTACTGTAAAAGCATGGAAAGGCATGGAAAGACATTAGAATTAATTGCACAACAGTCTGAAACACACAAATCTACAATTAAAAAATATTATTTTTAAATGTTATTTCTGAGGAATATTGATCCTGGGACTCAAGGGGTTAATACATTTCATGAGACCCACATGGACTAAAATAGATGATATAATGCTTGATTGCTTGATTGCGAGTCAAATCGGAAAATATTACTTATTGGTACTTAATTATTAGCCTCCAATTGCAAGTTACGTGTAACTTCCATATTTTACTGATAGTGGACCCATTTACTATTGGCTGTGTTTAAGAAGTAAATTACGGGCTTGCTTAAATATTGTCAGATTATATGATTATGCCCCCTGAAATCCTACTTAAAAAGGAAGGGTTTACAAGTTTAGGCTTAAGTATGTAAATTGTGAGCTTGAGCCAATAGAATACATCTAAACATTTAGAGAAAATAACAGCCGCAACCAAAATTATGGGTTAGATGCATTCTAATAGAATCGGGCTCTATATCATCTACCTGTCAACTCTCTGATTTGAATAGTTGTCTAAGTTTTTATCAAGACATTCACAAATATTTATATTTTTCAATAGGTTCCTTTTATTGGTTAATATCCTTCTTCTCTGAATGACTGAACATGTCACACTAGACTAGCTGGCTTAATCTCAATGAGTTCCAAATTTGTTTCCTTTTTGTGTCTGCTTGTATATGTCTGCTGTATACCGCCTAAATTAGCCCTTTAATTTAAACATTTATGATTTTGACAACCGCTGGAATTTTCAGCCTGTAGCTTGCAAATAGATTGCAGGGAAGCTAGAGGAGGCCAGTTGAATATCAGCAACTTTTGCAGGCTACATTACGGGCTTCAGTAATTGCGATTTTGACAAAATTAAATGGGGCCTATATGTGTCACAAGTAGCTTCGCACCATTAAAATATTCTGGATTTAAAAAGCAGTCCCAATAAGCATTGGAAGTTAACCCCAAACAAAAATGATTGAGATGCACTTTAATAGAGTTTATGTGAGTTTTCCACCAACTAGGGAGTTGAAAGCAGAGCTGAATAATCACGTAATTTAAATATTCTTCTACTGTTGTTTAGTGTGGTGTGTTAAGATGCATTTATTTTAAAAATGCCATAGAAGATTTAAATTTCATTAACACAGATATACATAGCTTTCTCAAATACCAGAGGTCAACTATAACTGGAAGAACAATATTTCCATTTACAGTTAAGAATTTTGTAATGCATTTTGGGAGAGAACATCGGGATGCATACACCTGCTTTGTAGTATGTTTAAACATGCTTGTAAGGGACAGTATGCATGATGCTCATAGGGCAATATACAATGTTATCGTCCCTATCTAAAAAATAATTCCAATGACACTTTTCTTACCTGCTGTCCAGATGGACATAATGATCAATAGAGGCTCTGGAACATCTTAACCTATGAGTCAGTCAGCTGCGAAATGTAAAGCAGTGCGTAATATTTAGAACAGAAACAAGTCACTGAAATTCCTTTAAATGTTATCATTTCACATGGGAAAACACAACATACAATTACTTATTGTTGTAAAAAAATAACACCATATTTTTCTGTCAACCTTTGCTGTTGGGAATATGAAACCTGTTGCATTTTTTCGTTATGATTCTGACTTGGCCCAAGGGACCTGCGATTACACCATAATTTTGTTTCAGCGTGTGTTTGTAAATCATTCTGTTATTCCCTGCTCACTGTAAAGAAAACAATATTTTCTGTAGTAATGGCATTTCTTCTGGTCAACAAAAGTCAAAAATTAGCTAAAGGTACTTAATTAAAGCTCCTTCATATTTGTTTGATTTATTAAATTCAGAAGTAAAACTTTGTAATAACTTTTTAATCAATCATTGAACAAAGTCAATAGAATATTTTATGCAATAGAATATTTTATGCAATAGAATATTTGGACCTAAAGGGATAATGTTGTTTTTCTATGCGTATTTAAATATGCATGCTAATGGTTAAAGGGCCTACTGTACAATAAAATAAACATTTGCTTGAAAACTTTGAGTCTGACAAATAGCATAATTTAGCCCGTAATGTCATTTTTATTTTATTTTACTATTATCTGGGCTCTTTCAAGAGTTGTTTTTTATTTGCAATATCATTTATTTCGGAAATGGTTTTCTTTGAAAAAAGTTTTGAAGTCTCCTCTCTAATATGTGGGCATTCATGATACCTTGCTAAAAGCTGTGTATGTGAAAGTGTTTACATTTCTGGAGAGCAGTGGTTTATTCATGCAAACCTCTTGCACCTGGGACAGTGAGGGTATCAATTAAAGCCTGATCCAATTATCTAGCAAAGCTCTGTAAGTTTTCCCTGTTCCCTCATCCCCAATCCTTCCATCTAACAGGTAAAAAATATACACCTCTGTATTGCAGCTCTCAGTGATGTGACAACAAGCACAAAATGGATTCCTTTACTCATCAAATATTCTGACTTTTCTAAAACATGTTTTATGTCTATAGATTGTACAGCTGCTGTTGTTGTTAGTTTATTACATACTTCACAAACTAGTGCCTTTTTCTTACAGTGGTCCTTTAACTTACTAAACAATATTATCGTGGCCTTCAGATCTCCAAGCTATAGCTAGAGCAAAAGAAGATCACTACAGTCCAACATGGCTCTCATATCATTCTATAGATATCAGATGCACTAAATCTAAACAAGAAGTGGTTTCTTTGGACAGACAATCTTCAGTGTCTTGTCCTACGAATGACCTACTAATCTTTTGTGCCAATAATAATGCAGCAATAATAATGCACTCTCTCTGCATCGCTGTTTACATTCAAACTGGGGTTTAATCTCATATCAGTGTTTTTGTGTTCTATGTGCCTTATCCATTTATCTGTCATTTCACCTACCTTTCCTCAGTATAGATGTATACTTTTGGTGTTGGGAGTGTCATAGTCTGGGCCTGCATGAGTGCTGCCGGCACTGGGGAGCTACAGTTCATTGAGGGAACCACGAATGCCAACATGTACTGTGACATACTGAAGCAGAGCATGATCCCCTCCCTTAGGAGACTGGGCCACAGGGCAGTATTCCAACATGATAACAAGCCCAAAAACACCTCCAAGACGACCACTGCCTGGAAGGTGGGGGAGTGCAAGGTCTCTGACATCCACCAGCTCTGTGATATCATCATGGAGGAGTGGAAGAGGACTCCAGTGGCAACCTGTGAAGCTCTGGTGAACTCCATGCCCATGAGGGTTATGGCAGTGCTGGAAAATAATGGTGGCCACACAAAATATTGACACTTTGGGCCCAATTTGGACATTTCCACCTAGAGGTGTTCTCACTTTTGTTGCCAACGGTTTAGACATTAATGGCTGTGTGTTGAGTTATTTTGAGGGGATAGCAAATTCCCACTGTTATACAGGCTGTACACTTACTACTTTACATTGTAGCGGAGTGTCATTTCTTCAGTGTTGTCACATGAAAAGATATAATAAAAATGTGAGGGGTGTACTCACTTTTGTGAGACACTATATAAAAGCATAAAGCCTTGAGAGGTTACATAAAATCTCTCCTGGGGAAAAAATGTGCTTATTCGTTGTTTTACCTAATATTTATTCCATTAAAATAAATATATTGGAAATAGTTAAATCTAGGATTTTATTCTTTAACTGAGCCATAAAAACTGCTCTCTAAAAACAGAAAAAACTAGTTAGAGCCATGGCTGTACCTGCAGATTAATACTTATTGCATGGTTCATTTTACATGATTAAGCATATATAAAAAAATGATTGAAAATTGAAAAACACTGGAACAATAATTGTAAGATACATACATTTCTCCTCTGGCTCTCTGCATTGCCAGCAGGCTGCTCATGTCAAAGTTATAGAAAAACTCTGACATGTCAGATTATCCAGTCTAGTGGAACAAGGACATATATCAATGCCATCATGCAACAGAAGCCTACCTTGGGATTCTGTCCCTGTATAATTGAAGACAATCACAAATATGAAAACAAGTATCATTTATAACCAAACTCTGTGTATACATGTTTTTTTGAAGGCAGAATATTATGGTAAGCAAGCTAAAGAACTCAAACAAAGCTACAAATAAATAAAAATATCAACAGTGTTTCTTGGCTGTTTTTTGATTGCGTGTGAGAACATTGTAGTATATATTGGATGTTTTATATTACAGTTATGGGTATAGCAATTAGGTTGCAATAAATGTTACCAACAGAGTTATATTTAAGGCACAATATCTTGGGTACAAAAATAAGGTTTGAGGCGATCAATATGAGAATGAAGAAACCTCAATAGATTTGTTCTATGGGCATGATTACCAATTTATAGATTAGCATTCTTGTGGCTCATTTGTGCTCTTCACCCGGAAGACATTTCCTGTAGCATAGGAGGAACTCTGGGGCTGGGCCTGTGGATCCTGGGCCTCATATATACTGTTTGGGTCACGGGGTAGGTTTAGGAGTTGTGTGCCTGCACCTGCTCACAGCGAGCTGATTCCAGGTACTTCCACGTCACTGTGAAGTAAGGGGGTCCTTATATTCCTGCTTCTGTTATTTAGTGCTGTTCAGGTGACACTTTCTGGTGCTTTGCTCCATGTGTCCATAACTCCACAAAGATATACTTCAATGCAGGCTGTGATGGCTGTTTCCAATTTTCCTTTGCTGTTCTTTCAAGTTTCTTCTTTATAGATGTAACAATATGAAAACTTTAAATTCAGCTTTAAGCTTTTTTTTTGTCTTTTAAGATTTCAGCAAATGCTAATGCATCTTTAAATGTTTTGAAAGCCATTTGTCAAACTTTAGCTTTTTCCAAATAAGTTACAAGGTTTGGTTCCATTTCCCCTTAGGATAACATGAACAAAACAGAATTTCACTGTGTCTCGCAGACAGGAAATTTCCAATTTCTGATTAATGAAAACAATTATATTCAGATAAGGAAAGAAGGCGTCATCATTTTATTTTAAACAACAAAGAGTATTTTATCCTAAATATAGTGTATATTGGTGCTGCACTGCAAAGTGGTCATGCAAAATTAATTTTTAATGTGTTCAATTTATATTAAAAATTTCTGCAAGTGTGGGATTTTTTTTCCCTTTGACCAGAGAGTGCGACTTCATTTAGAATATTCCCCTGAGGGACAAAGCAAAAGGTCTCTTAAACTGAAACCATTTTAAGGGTTTATGAGACATTACATACACTTTCATATGCAAGTTAGTTGTTAAGTACAAGATACTATATTCCATAATGTGCTTAATAGAAAGTTAGTGGTAGGAAAATGTTTATTTTGTGAGACAGCAGATATAAGTTTATACGTACACCAGTGAAATTCTCAATTTTGCATAACAGGCCTCTGTTCCATGTCTCCTGTAGGACTTGAGCTGAATGAAGCACCCTAGCAAATCCCCACCAAGCTATCACATCACACACCTAAATCTAACCTCAAAAAAATGCGTTCCAAGTTTCCGTATGTGCCTAATTTCATAAGCCCTGAGTGCCTGTCCCATAACTATTTTCAAAATCCCAATCACATGCCTCCTTTTTCAGCACAGTCTTCCTTTTTCAAGAATGACTTTCAGAGAGCCCCAATTAGAAAAAAAAACCTACAGGTACTTTCAACCCCTTTGTAAGGGCATAAACAAAAAGCATCCAACAAGCTTGGATACTTCAAATCAATGAACATGCCAACACCGTAATTGGTTTGGACTTTTGGCTTGATTTCTCAAAAAAGACAAAATTAATGGGTTGATACCTCTAGCCCCTATGAGCAGGGGATCCTCAGGATCCCCCTCAATGCCCACTACCATCTATGAGCCCAGAGATCCCCCAACTAAAGTCTAAACATGGGGCTGGATATATAGTTCCTCATAACACTTAATATTAACACCTATACGATGGGCTCAACTGACCCGATGTTATACTAAGTTATAACCAGTTGTGTCCTTGTAAACCCCTATGTCACCCTTCCTTGCACCCCACGGGTCCATATTGGACCACCATAGTCCCTAACACTAAACACACAAAATAAAAAATATTGCTAAAAATAAAAATAATTACACCTGTAAGGTCACAAAAAAGACCTATACTTTGAGTCCAACCAGCGATGATCATCGAAGCCTTTGAACCCTTAACCTTGGAAAAGTGGGCATTTCCATGATGACTGAAAAATTGGTCCTCTTCTATCTTGATTAAAGACCTCAGTCCTCATCTATAGCTTGTGGAAATAGGCCTACACCTAAAAAGGCCAACGCTCTATAAAAAAAACTGTAATGTAACTTCTCCTATGAGAAGCTCCCGTGCTAACTAACAGTTTTTTTATTTATTAATTCTGCACATTCTAGTTGGCTGGCATATGTGCCAATAATATTTCAGAAACTTATTGAACGTGAAGATGGTGCCTGAAACCAAATTTGTCTTTAATCTGAATCATAATATGGTGAGTGCTTACTATGAACTGTTAAAACCATCTTTTATTAAACCACATCACAGTATAAAACAAAACTTCTGGTTTCTGGGGGAATATTGATGTTGCCAAAGACTAGGTACATTGAATCAGCTGGTCTGACCATTTATTGACATCACTTCGGTCACATCCACATTAAACCCCTGCATCACGCAGGCATTCTCATTCTTTCTTTGAGAAAGCCCCAAGAGTAGTGAAACGATTGTGATGCTTTACTTTGCTAAGGGGGTGGACTTATTTAGTCTGTTGGCCTATATCCAGTTTGTGAGGCTTCCTAGCAGGGTATCAGGAATTTATGCATCATACCTATTATGTTATGGCCTGCAAACAGGCTAATGTGAAGCCACACACTGGAGGATGATACTCCCTTATAGATGTACATATTTGTATAGTGTATACATGTTTCAGTTTATTTCCTGTATTCACTGGACCTTTCAGTGAAATTAGTAGTGGTGTATATTGGTCTTTGTGGTGCACACCATTTTTGTATAGCATTTTGCCAAAAATATAGCCTATGTTTTTTGTAGACAGTTTTTTTAGCAGGTGATTATGTCCTCCTTTTCCCTATGATCTATGTTTCCTACTATTTGTTGGTTAGCAAGCTTTAGCCAGATTTGGGGCATCAGCTAGTGAGCCTTCCAGGTAGGAGGACCCATAGAGGTATTAGGCCTACTCTTCAATCGCTCCATGCTTTTGTGTGTGTGTGCCATTTGGCACAGAGGCCCATATATGTGAAATATAAATTACCTATATTTTTTACTAATTGATGTTTTATATTGTGATGTGTTTAATAAAGGATGATTTTAACAGTTCATAGGAGGCACTCACCACTTTATGATTCAGATTGAAGATCAATCATATTTCAACCAATCAGAATTCAGTATTGAAATCTCTCCCGCCCCATACCTGATTGGTTAAAAGTCTAACCAATCATATTATAGTATAGGGGTTAATGTTAGGTGCCATGGGTGTTCATGAGGGCCCCATGTTTATAGCTAAGTATACAAAGGAGGTTATTGGGACCCTATAGTATAGGGGGTAATATTTCATGCCATGGAGTTTCATTGAAAACTCCCATGGTAAAGAAGTTAATATTAGGTGCCTTGGAGATTCATAGAGACCCCCATGGTTATACTTTAGATTGCCATGGGGGTGCATTAGGATTGCCATGGTAACAGGTTAATATTTCCTGCCATGGGGATCTATATGGTCCATGTAGTTATACTTTAGTTTGGGAATACCCTAGCTCATAGGGGCAAATAAGTATAGAGGGGGAATCCAGGGGCATCAATGGGCTCATAGAGGTTAGCAAGTACGAAGAGGGAAATCCAATGGGATACCTGGGCTCATAGGCCCTCATTCAATTGCGATTTGGCCAATTGAATAGTGCTCTAAATAAGCACCTAACATATTTTTTTTAAATACGTTTTTAGTTAGTGAAAACCTTGCTTTTGGATAGATGTTTACTAAGTAAAAACTTATTAAAAAAAATATGTTATGTGCTTATTTAGACCCCTATTCAATTGGCCAAATTGCAATTGAATGAGTGCCATAGAGAGTAGCTGTTAGGAAGGGGGAATCCCAAGGTTCAAAAAAGGTAGCAGGCATTAAGGTTATGGAGTCATAGCCCCCCCCCCCCCTGCATACATTTTTATTATTATTTAACTCCTATAGCAAAATGTAAGTATTCCCAAGAATCTTTTTTTAAACGTTTTAATTATATTTTCTAATTTAATGCAAATATTTTTATTTTATTTAACACTACAATGATATTAAAGAAACAATTCGATATTCAAAATAAAAATATTATACACTATTATTATTAAAGCAAGTTTTGATCTGGTTTAATTAAAAGACATAGGGCCTTATTCAATTGTGATTTGGCCAATTGAATAGGGCTCTATATAAGCACATAACATATTTTTACAGAAGTTTTTAGTTAGCAAACTTCTATCCAAAAGCAAAGTCTTCGCTAACTAAAAACTTCTGTAAAACAAATATGCTATGTGCTTATATAGAGCCCTATTCAATTGGCCATATTGCAATTGAATGAGGCCCATAGTAATGCATTTTTGTTTATGAATTTATTACCCAAGTTCTTCAAAAATACAGATTTTCTAATCTGCTTTTTAAATTTTAAATTTTGGATATAAAATTGATGATATTTATTACTTTCTCTAAATTCACTACTTGGCAATATGCACCCCATGAACCAGCAACCACTCGCCCGGTCAATTTAATATAGGCAATGTTAATTGTTTGTTATGTTTCACGCAAAGATCTCTTGTCAAAAAGACCAATACAGTTTAACAAGGAATTAGTTTTATAGTTTCCCTGAATAAAGTGAACTTCATTTAGCCTAAAATAAACCTTCTTGGAAAAAAATAAGCAAAAAAAAAAATTGTTGGCAGGATGCTTATTTATCCAACAACAGAGATGCATTTGCTTATATTCTCTACGAATGTTTTATCTCTCCTTCCTCCGCACCTGTCCCACAGTGAATAGGTCCACATCTGTCTCATCTTGGCATGACAAGTACACAACTACATCTGTGTAAGATGATTCCATTTTTAAAAGAACAGCATATATTTTAGCTATCCTGCGACCCTGAAGGAAATACTGTGTAAGAGATTGTTTGTGTGCGTTTCTTTTAGGGGAAGCACAGGAAGGCTTTTAAGTACTGAATGAAGACATTTGCATGTGATGTAAGAAAGCAGATTACAAGATTGATCTGTTAAAAAAATACATTTAAGAGTAGAGCAATAGGTTAATTTCAATGTATGTATCTGTACTAAAAGTGTAAGTGGATTCTTATTAGGAAGGTCATTTTTTATTGATCCCTACAGATTTATAAAACCCATCTGGAAACATTTGAATTTGAGACAAAAAAAAATCCAGTGTTATTTTTTCTTGCTGAGAACTCATAGGTCTTTCTCAGGAAATAATAATTGTCAAGTTGTGGGAATTTCTGAAGAGAAAAAAAGTGGGAACATTTGTTATGGGAATTGCAAGAGAAAAGTGTGGAACATGCTTCCTGAGTAATTCCCTGCCGCTCCATCGTTCATAAATACTTTTTCCTCTATTGAGCATACTTCCAATTCTCCCAAACTCTTGCTACAGCAGCAACAATTAAAATGATATTCAGTCAGTGAGAAATCTATATGTATTTTGTATGTAACAGATTTGTTAAAGAATCACTGTAGTTTGGGAAAAGTGACATTTTAGGAAGTATGTAAAGAATTAAGATTAGAAGCATAAAAGCATTTTGAATATAATCTTTTGCAAACACTGTTTGTGTCTTAAGGATTCTACGTGTTTTTCCTAGGGTTGTAATTAAGACTAAAGCCATGGATAGGGTTAGGGTCATGGTTACAATCAAGGGTGGGGATATCGTTAGGGTTAATATTTTTAGTTTTAGGGTTACAATTGGGGTTGGTCTAGGGTTAGTGTTACAGTAAAGAACAAATAGCCACATAAAATTCCCTCAACGTTGAAAACCGCAGCCCCGTAATGTAGCCCGCAAGACTTGCAGCTATTAAATTGGCCGAATAAAGCAACCCACTGACGATCTGCGGGTTATGTACGAAAAAAGCCTAAGGAACGTGGAAAGTGGAACTTCACGCCCGCAAATCCTTTGTTCTTTCTACCCCGTAAACGATACATTCCAATTTCGCTATTAAATTGCAAAGAATTCACTAGCGTTCAAGCCAGTAACCTGCAAATGGAGCCAAAAAGCCTAGGGGTGCTAGAGAGGCAACGCAAGCGGTTAAAAGTCCTATACGTAGCACTGTAAATGCAAATATACACATTACTGTACATGTAATAAAAAGGAAAGTGATGTTAGGTCTTAGAATTAATAGAACAACATTCCCAAGCTCGCAAATCTCCAATATAATATACTTTATTTCATGTTTAATTTTGGTGTTATATCGATCCTGGCAATCAGTGTGTTAATACACATAATGGAACTCGCATGGATATTTAGGCTTTATCAATATTGCATCATTTCTGGAATGTGGGCCCGATGGTAACTCGTAATTGAAACCTGTAAGATTTTGAAATACCACCTCCATTTTTCAGTGACGTAATTCTGACGATCTCTGTTGCCATAGGCTCCATCTAAACCCATAACTACGGGTTTGACTAATTGATTACATTCACGGACGCGCATCCAATGTTCGACAGATGGTTTGCAGGCTTGAGTCGCAAGCCTGTAGCTCGGGCCCTGCTCTAATTTAATAGCTCCGTAACTCAGCAACATGTCAAGCCCGCACTTACGTGCTTGGAATTTAATGTGGCTACAAGTGAGGGAAATGTATAGGGTTAGGGTTACTAACATGTATTGAGTTAAGACCAATTTTAAGGATAGGGTTTGGGTTAGGGTTATGATCAAGAATTAAGACCATACACATGGATGAGTATAGGGTTACGTTAGGGGTTGGTATAGGGTTTTAGGGAAAAGACCAAAGCTTGGAATGGGTATAGGTTTAGGGTTATGATTAGAGTAAAGACTTGGAATTTAATGTGGCTACAAGTGAGGGAAATGTATAGGGTTAGGGTTACTAACATGTATTGAGTTAAGACCAATTTTAAGGATAGGGTTTGGGTTAGGGTTATGATCAAGAATTAAGACCATACTCATGGATGAGTATAGGGTTACGTTAGGGGTTGGTATAGGGTTTTAGAGAAAAGACCAAAGTTTGGAATGGGTATAGGTTTAGGGTTATGATTAGAGTAAAGACCAAAGGTAAGGAAAGGTCTAGGGGTTAAGATTAGTAGTAGGTATAGGTTTAGGGTACCTATGCCAAACTTTGGTTTTAACTATAACGCTTACTCTAACCTTAACCCTAAACCTATACCAACCCCAATAAAAACCCTAATCCTAACACTATCCCTGACTTTGGTCTAAACCCTAACCCTATATCTATCCATGACTTTGGTCTTCAGCTAACCCTATATATACTCCGGATCGGAATGCTAACCCTATACTTAACCTTGTTATTTGCCTTAACCCTAACCCTATATGTAACCCTGATAGAAATCTTAACCCTATACCTGTACCCTATACTTACTGGAGATCACAATTCTAATCCAATAACTATTTCTAACATTAATCCTAATACTAACCATATACCCTGATCATAACCCTAACTATATATGTACATTAATGCAAACCATAACGCTAACCTGATACCTATTCCCAATGTTAATTCTGTCACTCTACATATATTGAATCTTCTATCAACAAAGATATGCCCATTTATCAATGGCCGGAGACTGAGGAGGAGGGGGTTGGTTATCGTTGCTGAAGGGTGTCCAAGGACAGGGAATGTACAATGACTTGCAAAAGTATTCACCCTTTGGCATTTTTCGTGTTTTGTTGCCGCACAACCTGGAATTAACATGGATTGTTTGAGGATTTGCATCATTTAATTTGCAGAACATGCCCACAACTTTAAAGATGTTTCTTTTTTTAATAATTGTGAAACAAATAACAAATAGGACAAAATAAAAGGGAAAAGTCAATGTGTATAACTATTCACCCCCCTGAAGTCAATACTTTGTAGAGCCACCTTTTGCGGCAATCACAGCTCCAAGTCGCTTTGGATAAGTCTCTATGAGCTTGCCACATCTTACTACTGGGATTTTTGCCCATTCCTAGTTGCAATCCTGCTTCAGATCCTTCAAGTTGGATGGTTTGCGCTTGTGAACAGCAGTCTTTAAGTCTGACCACAGATTTTCTATTGGATTAAGGTCTGGGCTTTGACTAGGCCATTCCAACACAGTTACGTGTTTCCCTTAAACCACTTAACTGTTGCTTTAGCAGTGTGTTTGGTGTCATTGTCCTGCTGGAAGGTGAACCTCCGTCCTAGCCTCAAATCACGCACAGAGTGGTACAGGTTTTGCTCAAGAATATCCCTGTATTTAGCACCATTCATCTTTCCCTCAACTCTGACCAGTTTCCCAGTCCTGGCTGCTGAAAAATATCCCCACGGCATGATGCTGCCACCACCATGTTTCACTGTAGGGATGATGTTCTTTGGGTGATGTGATATGTTGAGTTTGCGCCAGACATAGCATTTTCTTTGATGGCCGAAAAGTTCAATTTTAGTCTCATTAGACCACAGCACCTTCCTCCATACATTTTGGGAGTTTCCCACATGCCTTTTCACAAACTCAAAATGTCCCATTGTATTTTTTGCTGAAAGTAATGGCTTTCTTCTGGCCACTCTGCCATAAAGCCCAACTCTATGGAGTGTACGGCTTATTGTAGTCCTATGTACAGATATTCCAGTCTCTGCTGTGAAACTCTGCAGCTCCTCCAGGGTTACCTTAGGTCTCTGTGCTGCCTCTCTGATTAATGCCCTCCTTGCCCGGTCCGTCTCTTGGCAGGTTTGCTGTTGTGCCATGTTCTTTCCATTTGGTTATGATAGATTTGATGATGCTCCTGGGAAACATCAAAGATTTGGATATTTTTTATAACCTAACCCTGACTTGTACTTCTCAACAACATTGTCCCTTACTTGACTGGGGAGTTCCTTGGTCTTCATGGCAGTGTTTGGTTAGTGGTGCCTCTTGCTTAGGTGTTGCAGCCTCTGGGGCCTTTCAAAAAAAGTATGTATATGTAATGACAGATCATGTGACACTTAGATTGCACACAGGTGTACATCATTTCACTAATTATGTGACTTCTGAAGGTAATTGGTTGCCCCAGAGCTTTTCATGGGCTTCGTAACAAAGGGGTGAATACATACACACATGCCAATTTTTTTTGTTTTCTATTTCTAAAAAATAGTTTTATGTATATATTTTTCTCATTTCACTTCACCAACTTAGACTATTGTGTTTTGATCCATCACATACAATTCAGACTAACAAAACATTGAACTTAAGGGTGTAATGTAACAAAATAGGTAAAAAGTTGAGGGGGTGAATACTTTTGCAAGGCACTGTATATCCCCCCCCCCCCCCTTACAGATCTAGTCATTTTTTTATTTTTTGTACTCGTGGAACCCCATGAACCATGATATTACGTTAGGTACCATGGGGATCCACAAGGACCCCCTATAGTTATAGCTCGTTATACCATGGGGGTCCATTGAAACACCATGGTATATGGGTTAATGTTATGTGCCAAGGGGTCCATAGGAACTCCTATGGTTATAGTTTAGATGGGGGATCCCCGGGCTCATAGTCTGTAAGGAGGAGTTCCAGGGTATAACCGGGCTCATAGTGTGTATGAAGTGGGATGTGGCAATTTCAGGGCATCCTGGCCTCATAATGTGTAGGGAATCCCAGTGGGTTCCCAAGCTCATAGGGGGTAGTGGGTCATAGGCATTATTTTTATACTTATATAGACATATAGGTATATGGTAGGATGTTAGAGTTGGGGAAAGTGTACAATTCTGCAGCTTGGCTAAGGGACTTGAAGTCTCCTGAAGCAGCCTGCAAGCATATGTTAGGGCTTGAGTGCTCCGGGCAAATCATCCTCGTGCCAGTCAGTTAATTTAATGTTTTTTTTACAGGGGACATATAATAGCTCTGGTACTTAGGTTTTTAAAGCTCCTGGTTACTAGAATGGCTTACATTGGATGTTATTGCACAATGAAAAGGAGGCATGTATACTTAACCTGGTAGTAGCTCTCACCCTAAACATACTCATGGTTGTAACCCTAACCCTATTCAAACCCACGCTTCTAGCCCTATACTTACTAATGATCATAAACCTAAACCTAATATTAATTGTAATCTATATCAATCCCTTTATCATAACTGTATCCTTATACCTAACCCTAATTTTAATCTTAACTATTACCCTATATCTATCTACCTTTATCACAACCCTAACCCTGTACATTCACTAATAATAAACCTCACCCTTTCTCTAATATTATTGCTAAGTCTAACCTTTTACTTGCACCACAACCCTAACCCCTATACATACTATAATAATAACCCTAACCCTATATTTACTTTGCTTTAATTTAAACTTATCCATAATGTTAAATCTAACCTTTTTCTATTCCTATGCCCATTATTCAAACCCTAATCCACACAATAAATTACTCTCAACCATAGACCCTAATCCATCCTTTTTTTTTTTTTTTTTTTAATTTTAATATTAAAAAAAAACATACAAAACATATACATGCATTTCATCTCTTTTTACTCTAAATTCTAAATACATTTTAATGAACATTATTGGGATAGCGGAAAAGAGGGATATCATCTTTTAAGTGTAGAATAATCCTCCCATATTTTTAAACCTCTGAATGCTTATTCTAATACGATCCCACCACTTATGGCAGGATCTACCAACTTATCCACAGCCCTTCCAACAATTAGGGGAAATCTGGATGACAAACCTATTCGTAGTAACAGGGGCTAAATACCTCTTTTATATTAATTTAATGTATATCTCCCTGTATAAATTGTTTGTAAAAGGTTTTTTTATTTATCTTACAGCGCTTTCCCCTTCTATCCTTTCCTTTTCTAACCCTTTTCTATGTTGTTTTGATCACATAACATACATACAATTACCCAGCAAATACAAGCAACCAGGTTCAACAAAACAGTCCACATTAGAAATAGACATATCTATAGACAAAATATACCCATTTTTCATTCTAAAGAAGGTAAATAGTAAGAAATTTTTCCTTAATCTCTAGACAATTAGACAGCGTTTATAACTCCATCTGTCGTAATAGACATTGGCTTCAATTGTATCTTTTTCCATATTCCCCGTTAATATTCTTCCATATACTGTTCCCAGATAGTCCAATTAAAAATATTTATTTTCTTGGACTGTTCATATGTATTTTCTTTCATCAAATCTTTATTATAATTGATTTTATTAATAATCTCTTTCCACTTAGGAATTTCCAATTTATTCCAATATTTAACTAACATTGCTTTAATGATCAATAGTATGTGAGATATCAAAAATTTATTACTGGGAAAGTGTGTATCTATCCCTATATGGAATAATAACAACTCCGGGGAACACGGACAACTTGTCCCTGCGATTATGGACAAATATCCACAACATTCTTCCCAGAATTCCCTTATCTTAACGCATTCCCACCACATATGTTGTGTATTACCTTCTTTACCGCAACCCTTCCAGCATAATGATGATTGTTGGGAATCAAACTTTTTCATAGTTGTTGGTACTATATACCACTTTTGTATTAATTTAAAGTACAATTCTCTATACATGGTGTTAATAGAAGATTTCTTTATTATCTTTAGAGCCCTTAACCATTCTTGCTCATTATAGTCTATATTAAAGTTGTATTCCCAATCTTTTATACTCTTAGTTTTCTCAAATTTCATTAGTTTAATCCTACTTTTACTAATTTTTGATACCAGATGATTCACCTGACCTTTAATCATAATTGCTTCCAGGTCGTGCAATTTATCTATTTTATCATATATAAATCCCTTTTGTTTCATTTTTCCTAGCAATATTCCATAATTTATCCATGAAAAGGATTTTGTTACTCCTTTCTCCTGAAGTTCCCTTTGCTTTATTAGACTGCCTGCTGGGTATAAATCAGCTATATACAAAATTGATGCTTTTTTCAATAGATTTATTTCTAAATTAAATGATTCATCTCTTAGTATATCTATAGGTGTAGTAACGGAAGGTATATGAAAAAGCTCTGCTCTGATTTTACTTTTCCCCCAAAATTTTATAATAGATCTTATACCTTCTGGTAATTTATCCCATATTGTTTCTTTTCCATTAAATTTACCCAGCAGTGTTCTTATTGGGATAATTCCCACCAAATCTTCCTCAATGTTTTTCCATCCTATCATCCTATGTTGTAAATTCATATTGATTATGTGAGATATTGCTATATTTTCGCTGATCCTTTTCATATCTGGAGATCCCATACCTCCCAGATCGAACTTTCTATTTGTTATCGTTTTTTTTAACTCTCACTTTTTTCCCAGCATAAACAAATTTGTCTATTATTTGCTGTATTATTTTAATGATATATTCCGGGACTTTCTCCGGGACACAGCTCATTAGGTATGTTATTTTGGGGACAATACTCATATTAACTATGGCAATTCTAGCCGACCAGGAAAATCTTGTTTAATTCCAATCATATAAAAGTATTCTAATCTGTTTTAATATTTCTGTTATGTTATTTACTATAGTTTTATTATTTTGGAAGCTAAATTTAATACCTAAATGAGTGACATATTTTGTATTCCAATTAAACGCATATAATTTTTTAAATTTATTTAATGTATCTTGCTCTATATATTTGTATATTATATCTGATTTCAAAGGATTTATTTTGAAATAAGAAACTCTACCAAAGTCTATTAACAATTGTTGTAAATTGGCGCAGGATCCTATTGGATCTGTTAATGTTAACAAGATATCATCCGCAAATAACATTATTTTGTAGTCATTATTACCTATTTTGATACCTTTGATATTTTCAGCTTTCCTAATTAATGATGCTAATGGTTCCATAAATAACAAAAAAAGCAATGGGGAAAGGGGGCATCCCTGTCGTGTTCCGTTGCTGATCCCAAACTTCTCTGTTTCGAAGTTTGTACCTGCAATATAAGCTGTTGTATCCTTATAAATAGCTTTAATTGTTTTAGAAGCAAAATTTGTGAACCCAAACTTTTGTAATACTGCATTCATGAATTCCCAACTAACCCTGTCAAATGCTTTTTCTGCATCTAGTGACAGGATTAGTGTGGGGATCCTTTTTTTCCGAATGGAAAACATTAAATCAATTAGACGTCTGGTGTTATCTGATGCCTGACGGCCTTGTACAAAGCCTGATTGATCTAAATGTATCAACTTTGGAATAATTTTATTTAATCTATTTGCCATGATTTTTGTATATATTTTTAAATCTATATTAATAAGGGAAATAGGGCGATAGCTAGTTACTTCTTCTGGATTTTTCCCTGGTTTCAAAATGTTAATTATTTTAGCTTCTGATAGTTCTGACGGCATTTTTCCGTGATTTTTAATCTCATTAAACATATTTTGCAAATGTTCGCCAATTTCATTTTGAAACATTTTAAAATATAAATGGTCAAATCCGTCTGGTCCTGGGGCTTTGTTAACTTTTGCTTTGTTAATTACTTCCTCTATTTCTTTCAAAGCAATATCTTGATCCAAAAATCTTTGATCTTCTTCTTGTAATTTTGGTAGAGTTACTTCACTCAGAAATGTATTTATCTCTTCTTTACTAGGTTTTTTAAATGTAGAATTACTATTTAAATTGTATAATGAACTATAGAACATCTTCATAATATCACATATTTTATCGGGGTGAGTGTATAAGACATTATTCGTGCCTCTTAAACTATATATTTTATTTTGATTTTTTTGTCTTTTTAGTTTATTGGCCAGATATTTACCTGTTTTATTACCCATTAGAAAATTGGTTTGTTGAAATTTCCAGATCAGTGAATCAACCTGATTTTGTAATATTTTATTTATTTGGGCTTTCTTTTTAGCAATCAACTCTGTTCTTTCCACCAATGGGTTCACTCTATTTTCTCTTGTTAGTTTCTCCAAATCTATATACAATAGTCTCATGGGTTTCCCCCTTTCCCTATGCATTACTGCCATCCGTGATATCATTTGTCCTCTTATAACTGATTTATATGCGCACCAAAGCATAGATGGTGAATCTACAGTATTTTTATTAATTTTAAAAAATTCGTTTGTTTCCTTTTTTAAGAATTCCATAGTTTGTTCATTCTTAAATAAGATAGGGTCTAACTTCCATTTTTTTTATTTTTGCTTCTCTTTTCTTCTTTTAAATTCATACTGACCATTGAGTGATCTGACCATGTAGCGGTTGTTATTTCTATATCCTTAATTTGTCTTATTGTATTTATATCTGTTAACAAATAATCTAATCTTGAGTAGGATTTAAAACGATTTGAAAAAAATGTATAGTCCCTCTCATATGGATGTAGTAATCTCCATGCGTCATAAAGGTCGTCGTTTGATACTATTTTTCCAAAGTCTTTAGATGTTTTTTTAATCTGATTTTCTGAATTTTTTTTAATTGTTCCTATTCTGTCTGTTAATGGATCTAACACCATATTAAAATCCCCGCCGATTATTAATTGTCCCTTTCTAATTTTTTTTATTTCTTTCAAAATCTTTTTGAGATATCTAATTTGTTTTACATTTGGAAGGTATATATTGGCTATTGTCATATTTTCTCCATTTATTTTGCCACACCAAATTATATATCTTCCTAGGGGATCAATAATTTTAGCTTCCTCATAGACTTCTATATTGTGACTAAAACAGATTGATACTCCTCTAGATTTTTTATTGTATGTTGAATCTATTTTAATATTAAAGTTTTTATTATTTACATATCTTAAGGTATCGTTTCCCCAATGTGTCTCTTGTAGTAGGAGAATATCTGCTTTATTTTTTATATAAATATTGTAAGCTATTTTCCTTTTTGCTGGTGAATTAAGTCCATTAACGTTATGAGTTATTATTTTAACCATTGTTTATAGTTGTTACCTTAACCTTCCACTTTTGTGTCCATATATCTAGTTCCATCTCATCTCTCATCAATTGTTGAACCTGGTCCATTCGCATTCCCGGGATTTCATTCATTCGTACTTCCTTCATTCGTTCATTCTTACAAATCTTGGGCTTTATTTCCTTGGAACTTAAAATAAGTCCAATTTTACTTGTTTTCATATTTTGGCCCTTCATTCTAAACAATTAATAAGGGCTGTTATGCCAATTTTAGGAATTGCTAGGAATTATAATAAACTTACTAGTTCATTGGTTGGGAGGTCATATGCTCTTATTTCCCTGATTTACGCCCATCTTAAATATTGTCATTATGTATTTTAATTTAAATTTTTCTTCTTACTCTCCTTGTCCCTCTATTCTTTCTTAATCTTTTATCCAACTACTACTATTTAGGGGAATATAGGTGATAGAAGCAAAAAAATCTATCCTTGTCCACCGTGACCAAAATATTCCCCTATAATGTATTTTAAATAGTATCATCCTACCCTTTTTCATTCTACTGAACCTTTCCCTCCTGGCGGCCTCCTCCCATCTCATCACTTCATATTTCTCCCAAAACAAATCATTATAATACATATTCTATAATCAATTTCTATCATGATTTAACACACATTTGTTAATCTGCATATTGATACATTACTCTCTGAACCTGTTACACTAAAAAAAATCGAAATATCTATACATCCCCCTATATACCTTTATTCGAGAGGGAATCCATACCATTTTTCTCTGGTCCTTATACCCCCCCAACTTGAAGATTGGAATATATTGAGAGAACTAGTATTAGTATTTACATATATCCCTTTGCCTCTTTGATATATCTTTACTCTCTTTTCTTTTACGTTCTTCCCTTACTTTACCTTCCTTACTCTCTTATCCTCCTTTTCTCTCAAGGAACAAGTATGGATTCTCCTCGGTACATGTACCAAAAAATTCTAAAATTTTATTTCTTTATATTTTTTTAAAGTGAATAGTGATTTATTAAACCATTCTATAGATCTAAAAAGTGCATATCAATAAAGTGCTTAATTTTCCCCCCCATGGGAAATTTCCTAAGTGTTCTCTCAACGAAATAAAAGTGAAATTTTCCTAAACTCTAATATAGTGGGTATTTTTTGGGTATATTGGTGGTCTCTTGGTGAGTATCTATATTCTTACTACTATATTCTATGAACCCCTACATATCCACTATAATAGTTGGACCAACCCTAAATATGGAGAGGAGAGAGAAAAAATTAAAAAAAAGAAAAAAGAAAAAATAAACAGTCCATAATAATGCATTTTCTTCAAGGGACTTTTCCTCTCCTCCTTAACCTCTATTATTTCGAGGCCCATTCCGGATTCTTTAAATTTAATTGGATATTGTCTTTGGGATTAATTGAGAGGTCTACTTCTATATTCCATTTTTGTAACAGCATATGTCCTTCTTTAACAGAGTCTATTTTGTTCCAGGAATCTCCTTCCATTATATATAATCCCATTGGATACTTCCATCTGTATTTAATTTCTGCATTCCTTAAACTTTGTGTTATTGCCGTAAATTCTCTTCTTTTATCCAAGGTATATTTAGACAGATCCGGAAATATTTTGATTTTGTCATATGGTGCCTCCATTGGCCTTTTTATATAATTAGCTTTGATTATTGTATCTCTATAGTTAATGGATTGAAGATTAACTATAACGTCTCTTGGTATATTTTTATCTAGTCCTCTAGGGAGGGGAATCCTTTGTATATTTTCTATTTTCATTTCATCTTTGGAAGTTTGGGGTGATAAGTTAGTAAATAGATCTTTGATATAACCCCATAAATCTTTTTCGGATATGTTTTCATTTATTCCCCTTATTCTAATATTTTTTTTCCTTGATCTGTCTTCCATGATATTAATCTTCATATTTAGTTCTTCAATCTTATATTCCAATTTGTTTGTATATTTCAATAATGCATTATTATCCATGATTAGTTTATCACATTTGGTTTCCAATTCATTTATTCTTTTATTAGTTTCTTTTACTGAGTTTGTATTTTCCCTCAGCTGTTTTGTTATTTCCACCATGATCTTTTCTTGGGAATCTTGTAGAAGGTCTTTCATTTTTAAATAGGTTAATGGTTCCTCTTGTTGTATTTCAGTATTATCATGGAGAGGATATGTTATTTTCTTCGGGGAGGAAGTTATGGATTGTTCCAATAGGGAAGATTCTGATTGCGTTGTTTCTAATATACTACTTTTTTGTTTTGGGGAAAAGAATTGATTTGATTCTGGGGCACCTGTTTTCTTCTCCTTGCTTTTTATTTTTATTATATTTGAGGGTTTCTTATTTGCCATCTTGTTATTTTTTTGGGAGGTATTCCTGAGATTTTGTAGTTTTTAGTTTTCTCCACTTCACTTTATCTCTTTCTTTTACTTTCGCTTCTTTCTTCTCTCCCTTTCTCTTCCTTCCCTTCTTCCTATCCTCCTTCTCCTTTCTTGTTCCCCTCTTTTATTCCTCCTTTCTTTATATAGAGTCCTTTAATTTTGTTTATCTTTTATAATTTAAATTAGTGGATGACCTTTCGTAATGTCTTAGAAGGATTCTTTCTATATCTTCATCTTCGCGCCCATAGCCTCTTAACTCTATCATATTTTTGTACAGCTTATTATTGTTTACTAGCGACTTGCCCGTCAAAAAATGACGGCAATGTAATGTATATGTTTGTGAAGTTGTTTAGTTATTTAAATATATTTTTGACCCTTGTAAGTATTGTGATATGAAGATGTATTTTTGTAAAACGTTGATGTAATGGTTTTTAAAAATGAATTTTGTATCTGAAGAATTGTTCACTTTAATATACATAGAATCCAGAGGAAAGTAAAAAGTAAAAAGACTTTTTGCAACGTGCCGAATTTTAACATGAAGTTTAAAATATATGTAAGGAATAACCTTGAAAGTATATATTTTTAAAATTGAACTTTATTTTTTATGTAACTTTGGAATTTTTGCAAAACATTTGTGTAATTTTGAACATTATAAACAGGAACATAGTAAATACATTTTGTAACATAATTTTGAATTAAAAGTATTAACATTTGAATGTAAAAACAGTTTAACTTTAAATTAATCAGTATTAACATGCAATTTGTATCAGAATAATTGTTAAGTTTAATATACATTGAATGTAGAGGAAGGCATACAGTAAAAACTCTCCTTAAACCGTACGTAATTAAAGTAATTCATTACTGAGCACATAAACTGGCGATAAACATGAATGAAACCTTAACATAGTGACTTCACATTTTAACATAATTTTTCATAGAAATGCAAGGCAAGTATTTTGTGAGGCGAATTATCCATAAACATGACTTCCATTAATTATGACTGAATTAAACAACAAATTGTTTTGTATTTTTGAATGTTTTTCCAAAATGTTTGCATGGCTTTAGTTTGTATCCTGCAAAGTTATAGTACTTCATAGTAGACAATGTTTTTAGTAAAAATACGTCCATCTTCTAATAAATCACCTTGACTTTCATTGTTTTCAATGTAAACTTTAATAGCCTGTGGATTTTTGCACCGTGACAACGCAACGTACAATTGACCATGTGCAAAAACTGGTTCTTCCAAGTAAATACCCACAGATTTGAAAGTCTGACCTTGTGATTTATTAATGGTCATGGCAAATGCCATAATAATGGGAAATTGTCTTCTTTGAAGTATAAAAGGGAGACTACTTTCACTTGGTGCTAAATCTATTCTTGGTATGAAAACTCTCTCTCCTTTATGGGTCCCAGTTAAAATTTCAGCATCTATAAAATGGTCCTTTAATTGTTGAACAATTAACCTTGTGCCATTGCATAGGCCTTTTTTGGGGTTCATATTTCGCAGTAACATGATAATTGCACCTTTCTTTAGCTGCAAAATATGTGGTGGCATTCCAGAAGGAGTTAAAGAGTTAATGAATTCAGTTGAAAAGTTTGCCTGACTTTCATTGTCATCAGCAAGTACAGAATCAGCACTGTGATAATTTTTTTGTGGTGCATTAATTTTTTTTAAGATTTCATTATTGAGTATTAATGCATCTTTATTTTTACACGTCAGTATGACTTGGTTGGCAAGCTCAGAATATTCTTCGTTATTTATGCTCCCTTCAAATATAGCCGATATAATATCTTGTTGACAAATCATATGAGGTGGGATCTCTACAGTGTCGTCAGGTAAATGTAGTATTTTTTCTGTTCTTCCTTCTCCAATTTTAATAAGCCAATCATTGAAATCAGTTTGGCCTTCTGATCTCATATTTTGTTGCAGTTGAAGATGGGTAAAATGTTTCCATACTGTACTTGACTTTATACATGTTTCAATAATGTCTGTTCGATTTCCATGTACAACGACAGGTAATGTTTGTCTAAAATCGCCACCCAACAAAATTACCTTTCCACCAAATGGAAAAATATTATCCATGACTTCACGAAGCAAACGGTCAATACATTGGAGGGCATAGCATGACATCATTGTGGCCTCATCTATTATAATTAATTTACATTTCTTCAATTTCTTTGCTTGTAAGGATGTCATGCGAATATCTGACACTGAATTTTCCAAAATAGGCACTGGCAGTTTGAATCCACTATGAACAGTTCTTCCACCTTCTAATAAAAGTGCAGCAATTCCAGTAGTGGCAAACGCCATTGCTATTTGTCCTTGTGCTCGTACTGAACTCATTAATAAATTGTACAAATATGTTTTCCCTGATCCGCCAGGTCCATCAAGATAGAAATAACGCTCTGTCACCATGTCATCATCTATAGCATTTTTAATGGCATGAAATGCTTGCAATTGTAGTGTATTTAAAGTTGCAAGTCTTTCTTGTGTTCTTTCTGCTTGTAGTTGAATGTCATAGTCTTCAAAGTTAATGTCATCTATTAGACCTGGATCAGGCAAATTAAAACTTGCACAACTTAATCCATGAGTTAAAAAGACTTCTTGAATTTCCATTAAGGCTTTTAAGTGTGCAATGGGTTCATTGTATCGTCGCATAAAGTCTTCAGCCATATTACTTTTAAAAGTCTCCCACAAAGCTAATGCATTTGGAGCATTTGAGAAGATACAAATAAAAGCAAATTGTTCTCTCATCTGTCGTGGCATTTGACATTGTGCTGCTTCTTCTAAACATCTTTCCCACTCTGTATCATCAGCGAGTAAGTTTCTATTTCTTGCAGCTAAATGGAAGGATTCATATACAATGTCATTAACAGTTCTTAATTGTTCAAAACTTTGTGCTCCTGGAACATTTAAAAGTAATATCCGTAAGCAAAATCGTTCAACATCTCTTGGACTGACTGTGTAAATTCGTGGAATTATTTTATTGCCTCTTGTTTTTCTTGCTCTCCATAATCCATTCACAAAAACATAGTGATATGGAATTTCAATATATAAGTATTGTGTTGCTTGAGCATCAGTGGAATTTAATGCAAACCATGCAGTTAGTGTAGTGTGACGATCTTCACTTTGGGCCAATGCATTCATTTCATTTCCAGAATGGAAATAGACTAAATGTCGTTGTGGCAAATGTACTGCTAACCTATATACTGCATGTGATCTATCATGCATTTCAAATTTTAAAAGCCGCCACATAGCTTCTGGCGCACTGACATAGCGAGCATCTACATGAGATGCAAGTTCATCATGTACTAACTCACTACTTTCAGGGTTGTCTGCACTTTTGACGACTACAGTAGCTGCATCGTAACCTTTGTAAATATATTTGTAGACATATTTAATTGATTTGATGGAAGTGCAGGCTTCTACGTTGATGTGGGCGTTGTACTTCATGAGTAAATGTGGATTGTAGGGTACTACATATCTATTGTCCACTTTTTTTCCACGAATAATGGCACTATCTCCTTCTCTTCTTTTATAAAGTGGATATCCATCACAATTGGCATATGTTTTGTCTCTATAATCTTTGGGAAAATCTTTGGAACATTGATTATTTTCCATACATGGTGATTGTGGATTAAGGTCTCCACAGGGTCCATGAATCATGCGATGAGTAACAATCTCATATAGTCTACCATATAGTTCTGGATCCGGTAGTTCAGCAACTATGACTGCATCCACTTTGGCCGAAGTATCTAATTTATCTTTCTCTTGAAGTATTATGAGAAGATGTGCATGTGGAAGGCCTCTTTTTTGAAATTCAATGGTATATACATAAGCAAGACATTTGCCAAATAACTGATTTATAGTAAAGTCACGTATTAATTCATTTAATTTTATCTTAAAAACTCTGGCTACTAAATCTGGTCGATCTGAAGCACTTTGTCCAAGAAGTAGATTTTGATGAATTTCTGGCCATTGTGGATTACATGTAAATGTCACAAATAAATCGGGTTTTCCAAATTTAGTCACAATAGCCATAGCATCATTGTATCTTTCTCTCATATTTCGAGGAGATCCTTGAAAGGAAGATGGTAAAATGATGGCTTTGCCAGCTGTCATGTCTCTGCTTGTAGCCACGTCAGCAACATAGTCCATGAGTCCACAATATTGTTCTACACGTAGTTTATCTTGTTGATATTTTATAAAGTTTAAATTATTTGCCTCAACTTGCAAATATGAATCAATAATCCATTGTTGTGTTAGTTTTCCACCACATAAAATGGGATTAAAATCATCTCTAATGGCAATTTGAGCAACTTTAAATTCAAGCATAGAAACATTATTTCGGATTCTGGCTTTAGCATTTGGGTAACTGGGAAGGCTTAATTTTGGTTGCCAACCTGCTTCTCCGTGTGGGAAAAAGATGGGATATGTCATTGGATCTAAATTTGGACTTAAAATATTAATATTAATAAATGGTTGGTCCTGATTTCTGGGATATACTCTAATGTCTCTTTGAAATGGTGGTTCTCCTTCATCATTGTGAAAGACCATTGCAACCTCATTTGATGTTGGCAAGTTATAACGACGTTTATCAGTATGTCTGTCTCTTTTAAGCACCATATTAACCTTTGGCATGGGTAATTGATGTCTTTGTGCATGAAGTAGTTGTTCATTTTCTACTTCTGCCAATTTTTTGTAAGCTTTACTGTAGGGATTGTTGTCCATAATGTTATTTAGCTCTATAAAAACACTGGGTAAGCATTTTTTATTTTCTTCCATCTGCATACGTTGGTCAACAGCTTCCATTGTATCTAGGACATATAGTTGAGCGAATTTTCTTTGCTCTCCTTCCTCTGGATGTAAATGTGAAGTCCGATGATAAATTTGTCCTTGGACTTTAAAACAGTAAGGACCATGTCCTGGTACATTAGCAGCCAATGTTGCCCCCATAGATGCAAATGATATGGCACTATTGTAGGATCTTATGTTTGTCTTAAAATTGTTGTAATTTGGAAAAGTAGGTTGAGTCATAATATTTAGTAAATAGGTTGGAAATTGTTTCCTTTGTGGAAGTTTGAACTTTCCTTTTTGACAACAACTAATAAATTGTCCATCTCGAGGTCTCTCCTGTTTAAAATAATAAGCCTCACAAAATTGACATTGAGTAGTCATGTCCCCACAACTATGAACCTCTACTGCTAAAGACTTCATTAAAGGACAATTTGCAACGCATATTGGATGTTGACTTTGATATTCATCAGATGAAAAGTCCTGAAATGTTTCAACAACAGGTTCTAAATGTTTAGTTTTTTTCGTAGCTTTTCTTGGTATATGTTGGACTTGTTCGGTTGAAATGTCCTGTAAGTTTTTAGTAAGAGTTTGTAAATGCTTTGTTTTTGTAGTTGTTTTTTTTGGTCTGTCTTGACTGGTATGTTGTAAAATGTCATCTGATGTTTTAGGAACAGTTTGTAAATGCTTTATTATTTTTTTATTTTTTTTGGTTCTATCTTTCATTTTTGCAGCTGATATTCTTTTATTTGCAAGTCTTTTGCGTTCTTTTTCTCTTCGAATTTCTTTCTCCTCCGGTGTCTGCTGGGCGGCCCATCTCTCTTGTCTTTCTCTAGTTTGACGTCTTTTCTTGTCTTCTTTGGTCTCGTTATCAGCCATATTAATCTGTAAACGGAAACAAATAAATGTAATTGTGTATATTTAAATTTGTAATTCCTGTTAAAGATTATTGTGCACAATTGTTGAAATAAAAGGCAAATCATGAATGTATCATTGATATTTAGTTAAATTTATAATGCCTGCCTTCAGTGGCTCAGAATTTGGGCAATGGAATACTGCTGTAAATAAGCATGTAACATATTTATTTAAAATAATGGTTTTATTTATTAAAAACTTTGTTTGTGGATACATATTTACGACAGCAAAACTTGTTTGCTTAAAAAAAAGTGATGTGGTTATTGAGCTATGTATTGCATAGTAGCAATTTAAATAAAATAAGGGAGATAGTAAATTAATTATTTTATTTTTCTGTTGACACGGATGCAACTGAAAGCAGTTTCTTTAGTTTTATACTTTAGTACTTATTATAGTTTACCTTGGTTGAAGTGTGATTTAAATCCGAATGTTTGTTGGTCCTCGTTTCCAAATCGTTGTCCAATGGTGTGGTCCTCTGTCGGAAGTCCTCGTCCGATGGTGTGGTCCTGTGGCGATAGCCCCCGTCCGATATTGTGGTCCTGTAGCGATATCCCTCGTCCGATGTTGTGGTCCGTTGGTGAAAGTCCTCGTCCGATGGTCTGGTCCTGTGTTGAAATTCCTCGTCTGCTGGTCTGGTCCTGTGTTGAAATTCCTCGTCTGCTGGTCTGGTCCGAGTCTTCGTCCGATGGTCCGGTCCTGTGGCAAAAGTCCTCGTCCGATTGTCTTCACGCAGTATCTGTTGTAATGTAAAATAGAAAATGTTGTTTGAGTGAAATGTCTTTTAAATAAGTTAAAAATGTATGAATTAGGCTGTATTGTATCATTTATGGTTATTTTTTTCAAAAATATTTTTTGTAACTTTCTGTACAATCCCACGACTTTTGTTATTCTTATTTAAGGTTCTTAGTAAGGCTTGTGGGTTGTGATATATTAAATAAAAATATGAATTTATTTTGCTATGTGTTTATGTTAGTTTTTGTACAATCCTGTTTTGTGCGCACCACTTGTGGTATACTTATTTAACCTTTATTGGGATGGTTATAGTTAGTGAAACATGAAATAATATAATTAATGTAGTTTGCTATGTGTTTGTGTTACTTTTTGACAATCCTGTTTGGTGGGCATCACTTGTGCAAAACTTATTTCTTCTTGATTGTACAGGTTATAGGTTGTTAAACATTAAAGAAGAATGTTAATGTAGTTTCCTATGTGTTTGTGTGATTTTTTGTACAATGCTATTAGGTGCGCAACACTTTTGTTATTCTTATTTTGGCTTCTTTGTAAGGCTTATAGGTTGTTAAACATTTAATAAGAAAATCTGTTTTGTGTTTAGCAGTTTGTGTGTTATTGAATTGCGATTTGGCTAATTGAATTGTGCCCTAAATAAGCACATAGCATATTATTTAAAATCATTTTGTAGTCATTGAAAAACTGTATTTTTGATATTTTTTTATTAAGTAAAACCTTAGTTTTAAGCAATTGTTATGTTGTTATTTAGAGCCCTATTCAATTGGGCAAATTGCAATTGAATGAGGGCCTTTGTGTGTACCATATGTTGCATAGTTTGGCCCTCATTCAATTGCATATTTTACAATGTAATAGTACTCTAAGGTTGTAAATAAGCACATGACATATATTTGTTAAAATAGAGTAAGGGACTAAAAGTTCTTATTTATAGGCATATTTAATTGTCCAAAATAGCAATTGAATGAGGGCCTTTGGTTACTGCATTTGTTATATTGTGAGCTCGTCATTCAATTGTGTTTTGACCAATGGAATAGAGCTCAATATCAGCACAGAGCATAATTTTTTACGGAATTTTGTATTTAGTGAACTTGTATCCAAAAGGAACGTGTTCACAAAAGAAAAATTTCCTTTAAAAAATATGCTCTGTGCTTATATAGAGCCCTATTGAAATGGGCAAATCACATTTGAGTGAGGCCCTTGGCCATTAAAGATATATAGGTCCTCATTGAATTGCAATTTTGGCAATTGAAGAGGGCTCTATATAATCACATAACATATTTCTTGAGCAAACTTTTTAGTTATTGAAAACCTTCATTGTGGTTAGAAGTACAGTAACTAAAAAGTTCTGTATAAAAAAATATTATGTGCTTATATAGAGCTCTATTCAATTGAGAAAGTTGCAATTGAATAAGGCTCATGGTTCTTTCTTGTTTATACTTAATACTTTACCTTGATAGAAGTTTTGAATGAGAGACGGTGCCTTCCTGGCAATCTTAATCCGCCGGTGTTCTTGTAGTGTCTGTTTGAAAAAGAAAGTGAAATAGTTATTTGTATATTTATAATTTTTCATCTAGCAAAGCATGGCCTTTTGAGCATGTAATGTCTTGTTGTATCTTACCTCTTCAAATTTGTTGGTGTTCTTTAAAAGGGATTGTGCTTCACAGTGCACGGTGCAAATTGTTGAGAGACGCTGTTGATGCAGAGTCTGTTTGAATATTAAAAGAAATAGAAAGATTCAGCTTTATATGATCTATTGAATTGCAGTAAATGAATTCAATTAACCTTATTTTTTGTTAGTGTCTACACACATATGTCACATACATGAAGTGTACGTGTGACATATTAGTATACATGAGTCAAATTTAAATGGTTAAATTAACCTTATTTTTTATTTTTTTCTAACACACATAAATGTGTGTGTGTGAGATGTAACTATAGATGATACACATATATGTGCGTGCGACATATCAGTATACATGAGATATAATGTCATTTAAATGTATTTGTTTACTGATTTTGTTGTAAGCTAATTTTGTTGCATTGGCAATACACATAAATGTGCGTGTCACATGTCACTATACATTATAGACATATATGTCGGTGTCAGATGTCACTATGAAGGGGCAATACACAGAAATGTGCGTGTCAGATGTCACTATACATTATAGACATATATGTGCGTGTCACATGTCACTATACATTATACACATATACGTGCGTGTCACATGTCACTATGAAGGGGCAATACACAGAAATGTGTGTGTCAAATGTCACTATACATTATAGACATAATATATGTGCGTCTCACATGTCACTATACATTATACACATATACGTGCGTGTCACATGTCACTATGAAGGGGCAATACACAGAAATGTGCGTGTCAGATGTCACTATACATTATAGACATAATATATGTGCGTCTCACATGTCACTATACATTATACACATATACGTGCGTGTCACATGTCACTATGAAGGGGCAATACACAGAAATGTGCGTGTCAGATGTCAGTATACATGATACACATATATGTGCGTGTCACATGTGACTATACATTATAGACATATATGTGCGTGTCAGAGGTCACTATACATAAAGCTCAGTTTATTTTTTTTTGTGAGCCTATACACATAAATGTGCAATACATGATGACTACATAAATCCTAGTTTATTTTTTTATTTGTTTGACCTGACCTGATAATAAAATGTAATATATTATAGCTTACCTGTCAGTTGTAATTTGCACAATGTAAAGTAGTAAATTAGTAAAGAATTGTCTTCTCAAGTAAAAGCAGAAGTCACTCCGTTGATCACCTGAGGAGAAATGTATTTTTTATTTGGAAATAGGCAGTATTTATAAACTTGTAGAAAGTTCTGGAAAGTGAGACCGTTAGAACGCAATACGCATGCGCTATTTGCGTTCCAGCTTACAATTTGCGTTCCATCCGCCATTTTAGGCGTATTACTGTTCAAAATGGTGTTTAATATGATTGTGATACGTTCCGCATAGTATGTGTTTCATTATTGCGAGTAAGTGTAGTGTAGTTACGTCTGAAGCCTCGTTTTCGTTTTGTTCGTCGGCCATTTTTTCTCTCGCTTAGCGATGGTATTAGTGTGTAAAGTGTTTATTTTGATTTAAATGTAGGTGTAACTTGTTTTTTTGAGGTGCTGGCTGGTTCCTCTTGCTGTAGGTAAGCTTTTTATGTGTTTGTTGTGTGTCTTTGTTAAGTTTTAAATGTTTGTATGTCGGCGTGTTGCGTCCGATGTTTGCGAAGTCGTAATGTGTAGTAACGTGTCTCGTATGGTGTTTGCGTGTGTAGCCTCGTTTTCGTTTTATTCGTCGGCCATTTTTTGTGTCGCTTAACAAAGTATTTAGTGTCTAAACTCTTTTATTTTGAGTGCAATGAAGTTGTAAGTTGCATTTTTGAGGTCCTGGGTGCTTCCTGTTTGTGTAGGTCAGTTTTTTATGTATGTGCTGTGTGTATGTATTGTGTTTGTAATTTTGTAATGTTCGCGAGTTGCGTCCGAGTGTTGCGAGGCCGTAATGTGTGTGAACGTCTGTCGTATGTTGTTTGCGAGTGTCGTAATGTGTGTGAACGTGTGTCGTATGTTGTTTGCGAGTGTCGTAATGTGTTGCGACGTAAATTTTTTTTTGCAAGGGTCGCAGTTGCTGCAACTGAAGACCTCCCTTTGCGAGGTCCTCAGGTGCTGGCATGGAGCGCCTGCGGCGCTCCAAGCCAGCAACTGAGGCCCTCGCTTCGCGAGGGTCCTCAGTTGCTGGCAAGGAGCGCCTGCGGCGCTCCAAGCCAGCAACTGAGGCCCTCGCTTCGCGAGGGTCCTCAGTTGCTGGCAAGGAGCGCCTGCGGCGCTCCATGCCAGCAACTGAGGCCCTCGCTTCGCGAGGGTCCTCAGTTGCTGGCAAGGAGCGCCTTCGGCGCTCCCTGCCAGCAACTGAGAACCTGGCACAGTCGCGACTCGCTGCGCGAGCCGCGGCCCTCGCTACGCGAGGCCCGCGACTCGCTACGCGAGCCCCGGCCCTCGCTTCGCGAGGGCCGCGGCTCGCTACGCGAGCCCGCAGCGTTAGCAACAACTCGTACGCTCACAACTATATATGTGATCGTTTTAGACCCTTTCTCCTCAATTCCCTCTACCTCCTCTGCCTCAATATATTATTATAGTCCTTTATCTTTGTATACCCCAATATAGCTCCCTTGCAAGTTTTAGCAGGTTTTAATATTTCTGGGGCTTTTATACTTATGGCATAATATGCCTCTTTCTGTTGTTCACCATTTTTTTTAGGACTTTTATGTATTTCAATATTCACTTACTTAATCTCCTTTAGGTCTCCCGAGCTCTCTCGCGGGGAAACTCTCTCCTTCGCGCCCTTTTGCGCGGTTTGCTCGTATTCTCGCAAGATCTTCACGGGGATCGTCTCCGTCCTCCGACTTTACTATACTCTGCGAGGTTTGACTTTTTGGCTTAAATCCGCCTTATATCAGTACTAGTATCTTGGGGACTTATCATTTTTATTTATATCGACCTGTGAGGCATATTTGGGAGGAGGGATGGGAAGTATATAGGGTAATTGCACAAGCTGATAAATTATTCTTTATAAAAAAAAATTAAAAAATCTTTACTTAGCTGCATAGTGATAGAGTAGTCCTTCTTGAGGCTTTCCAGGCGTATTTAAATCGTTATAGCCTTGGATCCAGGATCCGATGTGGGCTCAGGATTACTGCTGTCTGCAGGACATGACCTCCCAGCTCTCCTACCACCAGCTCATCTGCGAGCCGGTGTATGTTCCACTTCCGGTACCGCCCTCATCTCCCTACCCTAATCCATCCTTAAAGATGCATGGAAGATTTCTGGATTTTACTAGGTATGCAATATACCTATGTATTTATTTACTTTGTTATATTAAGGAACCACATCTTAGAAAATATGAGGCAAAATGCCCCTGATAGGTTCGCACCCTACACTGCACATTCAGCCCTAGAGTCTGTGCTACAAATACTGCTGAAGGCAGACCCATGCTGGAACTACAGTATTTGTATGATTTTAGATAGTAAAAACAGAAAAAATGCTGAAACCTTCCATATCCCTTTAAGTTTAAATCTAATCCTACAACTTTACATATCCCTTATGTTGACCCTGCATCTATACATATTCCTAGTGCAAATCCTAACCCTTTAATTTCCCTAATCATAAGTCTATCACTATACCTGTCCTAATAATAATAGTCAAGACATAGCTACCGGTGGTGCAATGCACCAGGACCCTACTCTGGGGGTCCAGGTGTTGTGTATTTTTCCTTTCTTTAATGTAGAGGCCCCCAGGGTCTCCCCAACCAGCAAGAGCTGGATCACAGTAATGTACTGGGGGTGGGTTCTGTGAGGACAAGGAGATAGGCATGGGTGCTATGTGAGGTTGGTGCTGAGAGTGGTTGGGTGCTATGTGGGGATGGATGCTGAGAGGGATGGCTGCTAACAAGGACTGGGTGTAGGGCCATAGGAACTGGGGGGAATGGGGGAACTAACCCCCCTCCCCCCCAGATTAGATGAATAGGGTAAACACAAAAATAGTGACATTAAACTTAATCATGCAATACCAGCGTTTGGAGCAGCATGTCTCCTCCAGGAAAGTTTTGACTCTCTCAATTTTAACAACCCTGGGAGGATGCAATGAACAACCAGGACTAAGAAGGTTAACTGGCAAGAATCAGCAGAAAAGGTATTTGCACAAATGTACACAAAACATTATAATTAAAAATGACTAGTATACTTTTTCAGGCATGTATTATTGCCCCACAACATCTGACTTGCAGTAAATGTAGATTCATATATTTCCAACACACTTCTACTGTTTGTTCTTTATTCTGTTTGTTATATCCTTTGCTTTTCCCCATCTCACTGATTTCTGGTTCTTGTTCTGTACGAATTCCTCTTCCCTTTCCCACCTACTCTTCCACACACTATTTTCCCATTGGAAAGTATCAGTGAGGGAAATGAGGAGGAAAGAAGCTTGTGTTATGCAGTTATATGGTAATGAGGTGGGTGGAAGGGTGTGTTATGCAGTGATATGATAGCAAGGTGGGAGGAAGCTTGTATTTTTCCAAGCTATCCATGACTAAAGCACATATACATTTCTGTGCTTTCCTCTGAATCAGTGTTTTTATCTACTTTGAATACATGTTGTGTATTTATAGTTATCACATATAATAGTTGTCAAACTGCAAAATGTTTTCACACTTTGCGTGGTGTGTATGAGTTAGACAATGAGCGCCGCAGCCTCGCGTAGCAAGATGAGCCGTTAACGCGTAGCACTTAGGCGATGAGGGCCAGTGGCGCCCATCGCCGGCGAGCCTTTCGTAGTGAGACGAGCTGTTAAGGCAATTAAACACGCAAAACACTTAGTAAATGCGCAATCGCATTAGCCTTCAAGCACTTGACAAACACAGGACTTAGAAAAAAATAATAAGAGACGCAGGACTTTGAAAAAATACGAGGATAACGGCTGAACCGCAAACATTCAAAAAACACAAAAACCACAAAGAAAATACAAATAAATACAACAAAAATATCACCTACAGGGAACAGGCGGGACGTCTGGGAGTGAGGTGCAACGTGAATTTAAGCCGATTTCGACAACTTTCACCACACGAAAATAGCCTTATTAAGAAAAAAAATGGCCGCCGAAAAAAAGGAAAACAAGGCTACACAACCCCAGACCACGCAAAGCACTGCCAAATGCGTAGCGCTTTACCATGGCACTTTACGATACGCGGGAAATATGACAGAGCAAAAATACGAGGTTAACGGCTGAACTGCGAAAAATCAAAAAACACACAAAAAATACAAATAAATACAACAAAAACATCACCACAGCAAGGGGGAACAGCTACGTCTGGGAGTGAGGTGCAACACGATTTAAATGTGATATCGACGACTTTCACCACACGAAATTCGACTAAGCGAGAAAAAAAATGGCAGCCAAAAAAAATTTAAACAAGGCTACAAGACCCCGGACCACGCAAAACACTGCTAAACAAGTAACACTTTCACTTTTGCCTAAAATTAATTACTAAACAAATACCTACCTCTAAAGCTAATCCTAGCCCCCATGTCTTATAAAACCCATCTCCCCTAGTTCCTATGCCCCTGAAGTCAGCCTTCTGAGAGTTCTTACAGAAGCCATGAAATGGCCTAAATTTAGTAGAATAACAAATGAAATGGAGAAGACTCCTCTTCATTAAAAAGTCTTGATGTTAGTCCACTAAGGAAAAATATTTGAACATCCAGTTTATTGAACTGGCGTGCAACATTTTTTTCCTAACCTAAATTGTCAGTTTGGATGCAGATAAGATATCCCCTGAATTTACTTACATTCTTTTTTATTCAATTTAGTTTATTTTTTTTTATTTTTCTATTCAGTTATCAACTAGTACATGAGCAGTCACAATGATGTGGAACTAGTACATGGATTTACAAAGAGTGGAAGTTACAATAGGATCACCTGACCAGGACATATAATGACAACAAATAAAGTAAAGGGTGCCCAGAATGAAGAATAATTTTACAAAACATATAATTAACAGAGACAATATTTTTGTATTACTTTATAAAGCTTTTTTCAAGACTAGTTCATTAAAACAGCATACTTTAAATATAGGAGTTCAGTGGACCTTTGAATGTGAAGTTCCAACTAAACAGAGATTACTATTATTCAAAAGGTTTTATTTAAGTACTTTGTATTATATCACATCCTTTTATTGCTACAAGACCTCAGGAGATGTTAAGTGCCGAATAATACGGTAGCTCAACTTTACAGCACATGACAATAGCGTGCCGACACAAAAGCGCTGACACAAAAGCGCGCAAGTCAATATCGTGACCAACATCTGCGCGCAGGACAGGACAGCACCCGCAGGACTTGAGGTAAGGTAGGCTTAGGGGTGTAGGGGATAGAGGTTAGAGGTTAGAATAGAGGGTAGAGAAGGTGAGAGGAAGAATTAGTGGCATAAAGAGGAAAGAGTAAATAATAAAGAAGGGATAGATGAGAGTTGGAGGAAGTACAAGGAATGGAGGGAGGAAGAAAGTGAGAGGAGGGAGGAGGTGAGGTTAAATTGATCTAGTAGAGAATGCAGGGAAAGATTAAAGAGATGAAGAGGAAAGAATGGAATGAAGATCAGAATTGAGTATTTGTGAGGAAGGGTTGTGACAGTGAGGTGTGGTGGTTAGGGGATACAACTAACTAATACAACGTTGCGCGCGTCTGACTGCGCATTTGACATCGATTTCTTAAAAGCGTGCTCATGATGGCGCGGTAATGTCGGGCGCTGCTGACGACACGCATTTCAGGGTGCAGAAAAATATAGAATACAACACTGTAACTGTCACAGTTTAGCACTACAGCTGTAGTGTGATTGGTCCTTGATCTCTTTAGCCAATCAGATCACGCAGCTCAGAATTCTAAGTTTTAGTGACACAAATGGAGCACAGTTTTTAATCTAATAGCAGCTACTCCTCTATCAATCATGGAGCAAAAACTGGCCAATTAGGCAAGTTACATGGACAGTTAATCTTTTTTATGTGTGATTATTTATATAAACAAAAAAACAACATAGGCATTCGAACATAAAACAATCTAACCTTAATAGGTTAATTCTATGGGCATGATAACCCCCTCCGAGAGCAGCCTCTTTTAGCTCACTATTGCCCTTGACAGGGAGAAATATGTAGTATATCAATCTGGTCCCACTGATCCAGACCCAAAATACTAGGCAATTCTACCCTGAACAGGAGAAACAGCAAAACCCAGACATACATTTCAACCTTCATTGGGTCTTGTCAGTGGGGATGTAGGTGAACTCCGTAAGGCACAGTAAGCAAGGAGTCCACATCTGGAGCCCCCTTCACATCTTGGGTGGCTAACCCACAAGACTTATTTGAATAAAAAACAAACAACATTTTTTTTAGAGGTGCTCAGTCATAGAACGAACTAACCTAAAAAAATCTTGTAGGATAAAGGCATTTTCATGGCATTACACTGATACGGTACTTCTGATTACTTTTAGTTTGAAATTATAACATATTTGTAACCTCTGCTGTGTCACTGAGTTGCATATTTAAATCCACTCCACTCCAGTCCATAAAGACTTATCTACCATACTCAACGCTCAGTGTCTGCTGCACCTCTCTGTCAGTCACTCCACTGGCTTCCTACAGCCTCCAGAATTATTTTTTTTAAATCATGACCCTAACATATCAAGTCCTCAACAGCAGCGCACCCCCTTATAGCTCTGCTCTTGTCTCAAAGTACTCCTCTAACCGCCCTCTTAGCTCTGCTCATCACCTTCTTCTTTCCTCCTCTCTTATCACTTCCTCTCACTCTGACCTTCAGGATTCTTGTGCTTCCCTTTCTCTTTGGAACTTATTGCCTCGCTCCATGAGACTTTATTCTCAACACCTTCAAAAACTCACTAAAATGCATCTGTTTAAATAAGCTTTTCATCTTCATCCTTAATATGCACAACACATCTATAACCTTCCTGTATCACAGCCAAACTCTTTAGATTGTAAGTTTGTGAGTTTTAAATCTTTTAGGTGCTCTATTAGCAAGCACTATGTGCATTTGATCCTAAGCACAAAGACAAAGCCCTCCATTCTTTTGCAATGTGTTAAAATAGTTTTTGCCTTCTACTTAGCCCCTTGTATGGAGCTACGGAGGATGTTGGCACATTACAAATAAAAGATAATAATAAAAATAATAACAATATTAGGGAGTTTATCTTCATTGTCCGATTCAGCTTTCATTTGTTTCCCACGTTCATTTATGAAGATAACTTTAAAAGTCTATTTCCTGGGTTCTTTATTGTGTGGCTATTGTTGTTGTTGGAATATTCGTGATGTTTTCTTCTCCTCATCTGCATGGCACAGAACAACATCTGTCTGTTTTCTGCTTTATCAACCAGACATCTCTAATGCATCTGTGAGGAAAAATCCACTTCCTCAGCTGAAAACCTGTATCTGATTGTAGGAATAAAGCACAACTTCCTCAGTTCAAAAAACGCTATCAGATAAGACCAATTACTTTAAATGAGTCATAGCGAGAGGCAAGAGTTTCTTTTTTTACTTTTAATTCTTTTGAACTTCGACTGCTTCAAAGGTGTACTAAACCAAGGTTATGAGGTGATTGTCTAAAAATTGCCAAATTACCAATTTCCAAGCACTAATGGTAATTTCAATAAAGAAACTAAACTCTTAAAGTCTGAAACTGAAAAAAATACATGAACTGGGTTACTTGCAGTGCATGTATTATAACTATGGGAACATAGAAAGCACCTCATTTACTATTAAAATAAAGAGATTATAATAGTGGTACTGCAAAACTGTTAATTTGTTTGATAAATGCAGCATATCATGCATATATATAAGCCAATTTATTATTCAGGTTTAATTATTGCATAGAAATAAGTGTAATACTTTTTGCTTTGTTTGAATTAGGTAACATCCTTTATTCCTGATTAAGTATATTCATGTTAAATTTCCTTTTCATACTTACATAATTACATAGTAATTGAAGTTGAAAAAGTCTTTTAGTCCATCAAGTTCAACGTTTTTAGATCTCAAATCTTTACATTATGTGAATTGTGATTGCTCTAGAGGATTGTAAACATAAACTCAACTGAAACATTTCCAATTGTCTCGTTAGAGGAAAATCCTTGACTGATATGGCAGTTAGGTGGTATCCTGGATCAATATCCTAGCTATTCTAGTTAGCAGACATAATATTGCATTCCATTTTTTTCCTACAATATATCCAAACACTTTTTTAAAGTTATCTACTAAATCTACTGTCACAACCTCCTTTGGTAGAGAGTTCTCCAATCGGACTGCACTTACTGCCTTTCTTGTCTTTAAGGTGATTTTCCCCTTTAACCTCAACTAACTAAATCAGGGGTCTCCAAACTTTGAGGATTTCCTTTCTGTGCACAGGTGAGTCAATCAGGATGACTGAAGAAGCAATAGTCTCACCTGCTTGCAGCAAGGATATCCACAAATCCAGGCCTAGGTGCGGCCCTTCAGTTTGGAGACCCCTGAACTAAATCTAAGAGGGGCTGTCATGGACCCCTTTTTCTCAGCCTGGGTGTTGGCCCATTGAGCCCATTAAATTGTTTGCCAGATAAAGTTAATTACATCTGAAATGTGTTAGAAATAGCAGGATGTGTATTGGAGGTTAATCCTACTGCTCTCAGGAAGCTATTGCTAGACCCCATGTGGGGCCATCTCCTGTAATTGTCTGCCATACCCTCTCATTGTTTCATTGTGTACAGTTCACTTCTGGAGACATATAGTGTCTCTTATTTGTTCCTGGTGGCTGCAATACTGATCATATCTCTACCCTGTAAGTTACTTGTCCTGGTCACTACACAGGAAGGTTACTGAGACTCCTGGAAGTGCTGATTCCTGATGGAGAGACTCTGTCTGATACACAAGCCAGATATCAGGGTGCTGGTGCTGAGATTTCCAAGAACCCAAACGTTCCTTGTGGGTAGTCAACCTGTAGACTATAGCAGGTGGCCATGAGTAGTATTAACCCCTACCACTGGATCTTCACAGGGGCATTTACATTTCTTGAGACCTACGGTTGCATTATTTGATGCATTGTCCTGCTTCTGGGCCAGTGAGGGGGAAGGGATGTGATGTCAATTTCCATCTCATCCTATTATCAAACAAATGATCTTGACTTCTGCCAGTTCTATTTCCTCTCACCCATCCCCTTCAGTGATAACTACAAAAATGCAGCCTCATCATCCAGCTTTCAGGATGTAATGTAACAAACATAAATGGCTTACACCTTACACAGCTAATAATCTTGTTAGTTTGGTACATACTTGGCAACAAGTGCATTTTTCTTGAACTACAGTAGTCCATTCAATATCCCCATCTCCTAATTTCTTTGTCAAAAAATCTCAGACAAAGAAATTAGGAAATTTGGATATTCAGAGTTAAAGGTTAACTCCAGTCAATAAATAGCCTTCATAAAAATATAGGAAATAGAGCTATATTGGGTTTTAATTCTGCTTACCCCACTTATACCCGCTTATCCTAACTTGTAAGCAAGCACAAGCAGAGGTAATTGGAGATAAAAATAAGATTTATAAACTTCCTATGGAGTCTATTCATCAACAGTGGCTAATCTTTAACTCTATTTGATTAATAGCCCCTACAAATACATAGGAAATTGGGATATTTAACTACACTTTTTTTCTTATCCCTACTTTGATAAATATAACCCAATGAGAAATAGACATGGAAGTGCAGAGAAAACAAAAGACATGACAAAAAGTTGCTCAGTGCGAGAACAAACTAACCTTAATATTATGCTTTATTTATTACTTTCCAACATATTCCGTAACGCTAATAGATTAATTATATGGACATGAGTGTGACAAGGTTGTATATTGTCACCTTATTTATTATACATGGAGTACATCATGCATAAGGTTGGGCTGGAAGAATCAAAAGCCGTAATCAATATTACTGGAAGAAATATCAACAACCTCGGATACAAGGATGGCCAAAAGTGAGGGGGAACTAAAGGACCTGCTGATGAGGGTGAAAGAAGAGAGGGCAAAAGCTGGCCTGCTGCTCAATGTTAAAAAGATGAGATCATGGCAAACAGCAATCTCAGTTCCTGGTAAATAGATGGGGAAGAAGTGGAGGCAGTGACAGAATTTATTTTCCTGGGATCATAAAGATCTCTTCAGATGGTGATTGTAGCTATGACATTAAAAGATGCTTGCTTCTGGGGAGGAAAGCTATGGCAAGTTTGGACAAGCTATTAAAAAGATATTACATTATCAACAAAGGTCAGCATGGTTAGAAATATGGTATTCCCAGTAGTAACATACAGATGTGAGAGCTGTACCATAAAGAAGGCTGAGCGCCGTAGAATTGATGCCTTTGAATTGTGGTGATGGAGACACGCTTAGAGCATGTCACATAACTCACCCAGTTTGTGTGGAAGCCACTGAAGTAATCGTCTGGCTATTTAATTATTCAATAATTAACCATTGTTTTTCTTTTTTTAATTTGGCAACAAAAAACATTGACATCATTAATGACACAAGCTGGAGGGCATGGTCACGCATATACACAGCACATGGATATGGGGAGATAAGTTACAATTCCTGAATAGATAAACAGCTACCAGATTTCCAGGCGGAGGCAGACCCAGCTCATAAAGACGGTATTATCCATCTTAAATTCATTTACATTACTCCATATATAACAGTTGTTTAAAATATAGGAAAATATTATCTAAATATTCAAATGTATTTTGCATGTTCCTGTCATAAACAAAAATGCTATCACAGTCCAATCTAGTCCCATCATAATGCAACCAAATGCTTATGTTAATGTCAGCCAATCAGTGACTGCACCAACTGAGGCTTTGTAACTGTTATGCTTGCATTTGGCAGAGTTGTGTGAGTATGCATTTTTGTGTCTGGGGGGCACACTGTCTGTGATTAAAAACTTTATGAAGCTGTCTTCTAAGCTTTTAATATTACAGAACACTCTTTTTTTTTTAAATATACCAGTTTGACCAATTTTTCAGCCTGTACCGATTATCATGTACTTTATAGAGGGCAAGATGGATAAAAGGATACTGCACTGTGATTTTTGTAAATAAATAATATGTAAATTAAGTCTTATCTGTCACTTATTATAAACCATTTAATTTATTTGCTACAAATTTATTTTCTGCCTTGATTTTTTTATGCAATTATTTTCCAGTGTGTCCAATTAACCTACAGCAGGTAAACAGCTTATCTCCTTTGAAGTTCTGCATGATGTGAATGTCAATACAAACTTTCCTTCCACAGGTTACATTTAAGCTTTCCTAAAGCATCACCGTACTTGAAGATAAATATTGCTTAATGCTTATTTCCTTTAATATTTTTTCACAATATGTGTGAACACTTGAGATAAGACAACATTAGTTTAAACTAAGTACCTGATATTTTTTACATCAAAAACATTGGTTGTCTTTACAGATGTTGCTCTCATTATTAGTAATGTGACAAATAGGAATATATCTCCACAGATGAACACTGTTTGCAGGATTTATTATTTGTTTTATGTAAGAACAAATGAATTATAATTAATAGAATATAGTTGGGAAGGGATGGTTAATAGCACAGTGTCTCAAGGGTTATATATTTATATATATATATATATATATATATATATATATATATATATATATATATATTAGCGACATGCCCGTCAAAAATGAAGGGGGAATAACATTTGAAGCCATGGGAATGCTGCTTGACGCACAATGTAAACCTTTTTGTACTGTGAGGACCTTTGGCGCTCATTGCAAGCCTCTTGTCCCTTCTATTTTGCTCCTCTGAGCATCTTTGTCACTTATTATAAAGATAGATATATATATATATGTATATATATTTACTTAATCAATAATGAATTAATTAGTTCTTGACTAAATTAATATACTTTACCTATTTGTAATTTAATATATCCAGCAATCAATAGCCTGAAGAGCTAACAATCTGTTTGTATTTTCCCAGCAGCATACAATGTGCAGTTTGAGTGTTGGTGCCCTGATGATAAAGTGTAATGAATGTGCCAACTGTGCATTAGAAACAGGCTGTGTGCGCGAGGGAAATCCGTTGCTGTAGTTGTGTAAAGCGCCATTGTAGATTTGTAATGTTATTAATGTGTTACGCGGCTTGCAAGCATATTCCCTAAGTTGTAATAGTGTCTTTTGTATTTTGTTCATTCCTGTGTGAAAGTGCTATGCGTTTGGCAGTGTTTTGCGTGGTCCGAGGTCTTGTAGCCTCGTTTTAATTTTTTTCAGCAGCAATTTTTTTTCTCCCTTATACGATTTTCTGTCTGGTGAAAGTCGTCAAAATCGCATTTAAATCGCGTTCCACCTCACTCCCAGACGTCCTGGCTGTTCCCCCGTGCTGTGGGTAATGTTTTTGTTGTAATTATTTGTATTTTGTTTGTGTTTTTTTTGTTTTTTGCGGTTCAGCTGTTAAGCTTGTATTTTTGCTATGTCATATTTTTTTTTTAAAACCCCGCGTCTCGTAAAGCCCCACTGTAGAGATTGCTAATGTTATTAATGTGTTAAGCGACTCGCCAGCACTTTCCGTCACTTGTAATAGTGTATTTTATAGTTCGTTCCTGTGTGAAATGGCTACGCATTTGGCAGTGTTTTGCGTGGCCTGCGGTCGTGTAGCCTTGTTTTCGTTTTTTTCGGTGGCCATTTTTTCTCTCGCTTAGACTATTTTCCTGTGGTGAAAGTCGGAGAAATCGGCTTAAATTAGTGTTCCACCTCACTCCCAGACGTCCTGCCTGTTCCCCAGTGTTGTGGGTGATATTTTTGTTATATTTATTTTGATTTTCTTTCTGGTTTTTGGATGTTTGCAGTTCGGCCATTAACCTCGTATTTTTGATATCTCGTATTTTTTTTTTTCATGTCCCGAGTTTGTCAAGTGCTTGATGGCTAATGAGATTGTGCATTTATTAAGTGTTTTGTGGCTAAGTCCCGCGTGTTTAATTGCCTTGCTTTGCGAGGCGAGCAGGCAATGAGTTCCTTTTGACGCTTATTGCCTTTGTGCTGTGAGTTTAATTGCCTCAACAGCATCGCCTAAGTGCTACATGTTAACTTCTCGCCTCGCTTTGCTAGGCTCGCAGTGATGAGCGCCTTTGGCGCTCATCGCCTAAGTGCTACATGTTAACGGCTCGCCTCGCTTTGCAAGGCTCGCAGTGATCAGCACCTTTGGCGCTCATAGCTTAAGTTCTACGCGTTAACGGCTTGCCTCGCTTTGGGAGGCTCGCTAGTGATGAGCGACTGCGGCGCTCATTGCCTAACTCATACACACCACGCAAATGTGACGACATCTCGCAGTTTGACAACTATTATATGTGATATATATATATATATATATATATATATATATATATATATATATATATATATAGTGCAGGGCTTCTATCGCTCTTTTGCCCACCATAAATTAAATGATTGTTATGGTAAACTACCTGGTCAAAAAATGTACTCCACAAGCTAAGAACCGGCCCCATGCTGATAAGAGGCATTAATCTTGAAACAGCTATACATGGGACTATAGAATTGGCTTGTGTATAATCCTTCCTGAGCTTTGCAAAAAAGCTGTGTAATACAACTGGCATATGCTTAAGGGTAGTCATGTTTAAAATGGTTATAGATTGCAAGAGCAAAACCTTTGTGGGCACATTTGCATGTGCCTGCCCAGATTCCCAGAATGCAGTGTAATAACTGTATTTCTCATAAGCAGGAAACATTTTTTTTTAACTTGTTTGCATCATCCTCAATGCAATTGCGATATAACATGTTTACTTCAATTACTTCTAAGAAGCTCTCAGAGTAACAGTTTTTCATGATCTGGGACTGCCCCATCTCTTCCTGTTCTCTATAATATAGATGCCATATTTAACAGCTTTGACCTGAGGCTACACCCAATGAAAGGGGCTTCACACTACCAGGCTTCACACTACCAGTATAATACTGCTCCACAGAAACACACTGTATGTCACCACCTGCTTGCTAACAGCATTACACGGGTAGTATGAACCCCCTCTCTGTTGTGTAACCTCACATCACAGCTTTGAAATATGGCACCTACATGAGAGAAAATAGGAAGAGAGGGGAAGTCCTAGAAAGTGAAAAAACTCTTACACTGGGGACTTCTTAGAAGTAAGTAAAATGTAAATTTGGTACGAAAATTAGGAATATAAAATGAATTGATTAAATATTATGTAAAAAAATAGTTGATTTAAGATATGATATCTATAATTACATAAGGGTACATAGCATTAATCATAAAAGCAATTGATTATTAAGCAATATATGCTTAATTTATATTAGATAAGGGACATGAACACAATTTTACTGAGCACACTTTTACTGTTATTGATTGTGAAAGCGATATTGCACAAAGGTGTATTGATATGGGGTTGGTTAACAGAAAACTGCTAAGAGTTCTTACTGTATAATCAAAGCATCTACCAAAGCCTCACATCCATTGAAAATCCAATCAATAGGGACGATTAAATGACACATACAAGAGAGGTTTGCAGAGCAACAGCAAAAAGAAACACACAATAGATAAAACAGAGATGAGCACGATGCTTTGTACTGGAAGATTAGGGTCAAAACTAGCAGATTTAGCATATGACCTTGGAAATGTTTAAGGACAGATAACATAAGAATAATATATTAAAATATATCCTTTAAGGGACATGGAATTTATCAATAGTCCTCCATATAACTGAAACAGAACACTACAAATCAAATCTAATAATGTTTTACATTACTAAAATTGATGCATATTTCATATTTGTATAAGATTTTTTGTATTAAGCTTAATAAAGTTCACCTTAACAGCTACATGGCTAGTCCCTCTTATTTCTTAAAGGAGCAAAAATCACAAACCCATTCAATTAGTAATCAAAGGAGCTTATAATTTATGGTCCCTTCAGAACATGATAACTTGTCTCCAGGAGCTTATTTAGGTGACCTAGGCCTATTCAGATGTGTGTGTCCCACACAATCCAGGTACTTCTTCACATTTTCTCTTGCTATAGCAATGTCATAAGATTACAACACATTTATGTACAAAATCAGAAGTGTATGTGTATTTATGTACTGTATGTATATCACATGTCAGTAAGAAAATGATCTCTGCCTATAGATAATTCTGGGCATATGCCTCACTCCCATGTTTGTCCCCATAAATTCAATGTATCATACAAACCCTACTCCTCCAAGAATTAGCATGCCCCTGTCATAAATATAATCCCACCAGGTATCATGGATGTCTCCTTGGTCCAGCAGAGGCATCAACGTTTATGCCTATTGATAATGCTGAGCATATTCCTTGGAACTACATTGGCAACTTCTGCTGCCTCCTGAAAATGTTCTGCCCTAGGCCTCATGGGTCTAGACAGAAACACACCCATGTTTGTCCCCATAAACCCAATGTATAATTTCAATGCAATTAAGCTCAGGATAGAACACATACAGCCTCATTCAATTCAGGGCTTGCAACTCGATCTGAGTAGGACTTACGTCTGCGGGCTTGCTACAAGCCTGCAGCGACCACAAGTTAATGTGCTATTCAATTGGGCGGGGCCGCAATTAGCGATAGCCTGATAGCGCACATCGCAAACCATGCTATCAACAGTAGCATTTGCGGCTTGAACATGGTCGCTGACGCAAGGTCTTAACTCGAGGTTAGAAACAGCCAATGTAATGTGGGTCCGATCGTGACTCGTGGTTCAAGCCCGTAGGACTTTGAAATCCAACCTCCATATTTCATTGAAGTCCTATGGGCTTGAATTATGAGTTTGCGATCGGACCCACATTCCAGATATAATGCAATATTGATAAAGTCGTACATATGATATTCTATTACATGCGAGTTACAGTATATGTAACTTGCATGTAAATGTGTACTATTAATGCTAAAACCTAACATCACTTTCCGTTTTAATAAAAGTACAGTAGTGTGTGTATTTATGCATTTACAGTGCTCCCTACATGTCATTAAGCCCTTTGTGAGACCTCCTTGGTACCAGTAACTTGTGGTTCGATTTTTGCCATTTGCGGGCTTGACAGAGTGTTAGCGAGGTGGAATCAGAACAATTGAATAGCGATTTGTGGCGTTCGGAAGTCTTGTGGCCGTGAAAGATCAAAGGCTTTGAGGGACATTAACTTGCAATTTTAAAATCACAACGGATCGTAATAAATCGCAGCCCGGAGCCCGTATGTGGATCAAAGCCCACAAACGGAGGCTAATTGAATAGCAAAATAAGTTACAGGCTCCATTTTCAAGCCCGAATCTCCCAAACGGGTCAATTGAATGAGGGACATAGTAAAGAAACAGATTAAGCCATTTAAAAGCACATACTGCCACATTTAAACAAACCATCATACTGTGAAGAGAGCTTCAAATGAACAGGTTTTTACATGTTTTGATTTTGACTGCTCCATATGATGGTGCAGAGCTGTATGTATGATTTCAGAGTCCATTATATTTCCTTTATATGTGCATTCTGTGCATTTCAAAAGTGAATTTAATTTACAACTTTCCTGTGAACTCTAACAGCCTTATTAAATTGCGATTCAAAAGGGCTCTATTTAAGCACACAGCATATTTTATTTACAGAAGTTTTTAGTTAGTGAAGACCTTGCTTTTGGATAGAAGTTCACTAACTAAAAACTTCTGCAAAAAAAATATGCTATGTGCTTAAATAGAGCCCTTTTAAATTTACCGAATCGCAATTTAATAAGGCTGTAAGTTTCTTCCTAGCTTAGGTTTACTCTTTCAGGAGCTCTCCTTGTTAAAATCTTTGACATCAACCAAGTTGAGAAATGAAAGGAATTTCTGCAAACGTTAAGAAATGATGAACATTTCCCATCATTACCTAATTCCTTTGCTTCACAAAAAAGTGTGGTTTATAAATCAATTAATCATATTTTTCAAGCAACGTTATGCAAATTAATTTACTAAACTATCTTCACTTTGGTTTGGAAAACCAAAAGACGCAGCAGGGACGTATTTAGGTATTGAGCACCCCTCAACAACCCAGTTACTTTTCCTTCTTTCCTCTTGCTATATCCCAGTCATATGTTTACCACACAACGCTAAAGAAAATTATGTGTAAGTATAAAGTGAGTCAAAAGTGTCAGTTACACTAACAGACAGAATATTCTCTGTATATAGACATCTCTGTGCATATTTCATGGCTTGCTTAATCAAATTCAGGCAGCCTGATGCCCCAATGGAAATGTGCTGCCCTAGGCCTGTGCCTCATGGACCTAAGCTGAGATGCAGGTCAAATTAGGCTTTAAGTGAACTTAATTCACTCTCAAAAAATAACATTGGGATTCATTTTACTGTACATCTGAGAACTTGAATCTGATGTTGCCCAGTATACATATGACAATGTCTTATATAAAAAAGGTTCCTATTTCAAAAAGATGAATATGATTAAGTGTAAATAAAATACTGCATGAACCAGTAGATAAAAAAACACTATCTTTGTAGAAAACAGAAAAAAAATCAAATCATGATAATATGCAAGAGAGAAAATCAATCTCATCTTGTGCCCATTAGTATGTCTTAAAAGACGTGTGCATTATAGGAAAAGCTTTACTTTTTTGTGAAGTATGTAACAAACTGACAATATTAGCAAATGTGTAAACTATGAATACAATTTTTTTTTTAAAGAAAATGTTACATTTTGAAGATTTTGCTTATAGAAAGTTTCTATTTTGTCTGACTTGAGCACGTGTTGCTAGCTTGGAGCATGCATTGATGTGCTATCTTTTTTTTATCAGTGGAATCAGGGATAGAAGAGAATGAAGGAGGGAAAGGAGGTTTGTTAAAACATTGGATCTTTTGGAATTTGATACTTACCTCCTCTCCCCTTAAGCTCCCAAAAGTAGGCTGCTTGCATCTATAACTGCAAGTCTGCTCCTGCAGAAATGTGAATGCATCTCTCACACATGCCACTGTCACAAAAATATTATGGATGCCTCGAGGGTCCTGCAGAGGTAATTATTTTCTAAATAAAAACTAGCTTTATGACATTTTTTGCTGCAGAATCTTGCTTTTAGTTAGTCAACTTCTGCTAAGATATATACTTTTTCATGACACAGTGGTCCTAAGGAGTTAATATAATAACAGTAAAATTGAACAACATTTTATAAGTACATTTGTATACATATTTTAAAGAAGTGAGTGTTTTTTCCCTGTACAAGCATAATAATTTGTATGATGTGTATGTTAAATAGCCTTTCTCTCTAAACATAAATAGCCTTTTTAAATCCATACGTTTACCTACTTTTAATTCCATAAAAAAATATTAGTAATGAAATCCTCAAATGTATTTACTTTACGATATAAATACGCAATTTATTTTCCTTACAATACGTACCAGACTGTATCTACATACTTTTACTTTTGTTAATCTCTCTTTATACTGGTTGCTTTTACATTTCTGTAATTTCCACATTATCATGAAATAAAGTAATGACTTCCCTTAGCTGTGGGTTAGCTAAAATACTTTGAAGTGTAATGTCTTCATACCAAATTAATCTATACAGTGTTATTTAAAAAATGGAATAAAGTCAGCCTTCATTGTGACAGTCAATAACGCTACAGTGTAATAATCAATTGCTGTTTGTAGCAGCAGGATTGGAAGTAGGGCAGATCGGTGCAGATTACTGCCACTGTGTGCCTTCATGTTGTGGAGCCAGCCAGTGCCGTGCAAGACAAATAGCACCATGTGTAATACAATTAGACATACCTGCATGATATCAATTGGGAGAGCTAATGCACATGTTGGGCTATGCGCTCTAACAGATGAAGTTCACTGAATTATTCTTCATTAAAAGGACGCTGTTAAAGGGCCACTGCAGTCCTATACTGGAAAAGAAACTCAGAGCAGCAAAAGAGAGATACTAATGTAATTCTATATATATATATATATATATATATATATATATATATATATATATAAATAAATAAATATATATATATATATATATTTATATTTATAATATGGTGGGCAAAAGAGCGATACAGTCGTACAGTGAATGAAAAGTACATCTGTGTTCACATTTGAACGTCTAAAGCAAGTTAAAAAACCTGTTTCCAGCTCAGAATTCCGAGAAAAACAGTTATTACACTCCATTCCGGGAAGCTGAGCTGGGACATGCAAATGTGCCCACAAATGCCTTGCTCTTTAATCTGTAGCAATTATCAAACATGGCTACCTTTAAGCTTATGCCTGCTGTATTACACAGCTTTAATGCAAGCCAAGGCCAGATTTTACACAAGCTGAGAATCTTATCCATGGACAGCTGTTTCAAGCTTACTTGATCTTATGAGTAGGTAGTTCACCACAACAATCATTTATAATATGGTGGGCAAAAGAGCGATAGAAGCCCTCCACCGTACAGTAGTATAGTAAATAAATAGTACATCTGTGTTCACATTCGGAAAAAAAACCTGCTTCCAGCTCACTGTTTTTCTCGGAATTCTGAGCTGGAAGCAGGTTTTTTTTTTCAAATGTGAACACAGATGTACTATTTATTTACTATATATATATATATATATATATATATATATATATATATATATATATATACAGTGGATATAAAAAGTCTACACACCCCTGTTAAAATGTCAGGTTCCTGTGCTGTAAAAAAATGAGACAAAGATCTGTCCCTTAGATTGTAAGTTTGCGAGTTTTCAATCTTGTGTCAGTGCCTTGGAAACAAGCTCTATGTACATTTGATTTTATGCTCAAAAACAGGGCCCTCCATTCTTTACAAGGTGTTTAATTTGTTTTCTGCTATGTACTTAACCCCTGTACAGCGCTACGGAATATGTTGGCGCGATATAAATAAAGATAACAATAATAATAATAATAATAAAATCATTTCAGAACTTTTTCCACATTTAATGTGACCTATAAACTGTACAACTCAATTGAAAAACAAACTGAAATATTTTAGGTAGAGGGAAGAAAAAATATAAAAATAAAATAATATGGTTGCATAAGTATGCACACCCATAAACTAATACTTTGTTGAAGCACCTTTTGATTTTATTACAGCACTCAGTCTTTTTGGGTATGAATCTATCAGCATGGCACATTTTAACTTTGCAAGATTTGCCCACTCTTCTTTGCAAAAACACTCCAGATCTGTCAGATTGCGAGGGCATCTCCTGTGCACAGCCCTCTTCAGATCAACCCACAGATTTTCAATCGGATTCAGGTCTGGGCTCTGGCTGGGCCATTCCAAAACTTTAAACTTCTTCTGGTGAAGGCATTCCTTTGTTGATTTGGATGTATGCTTTGGGTCGCTGTCATGAAGAAGATGAAGTTCCTCTTCATGTTCAGCTTTCTAGCAGAAGCCTGAAGGTTTGGAGCCAATATTGACTGGTATTTGGAACTGTTCATAATTCCCTCTATCTTAACTAAGGCCCCAGTTCCAGCTGAAGAAAAACAGCCCCAAAGCATGATGCTGCCACCACCATGCTTCACTGTTGGTATGGTGTTCTTTTGGTGATGTGCAGTGTTGTTTTTGCGCCAAACATATCTTTTGGAATTATGGCCAAAAATTTCAACCTTGGTTTCATCAGACCATAACACCTTTTCCCACATGCTTTTGGGAGACTTCAGATGTGTTTTTGCAAAATGTAGCCTGGCTTGGATGTTTTTCTTCATAAGAAAAGGCTTTCGTCTTGTCACTCTACCCCATAGCCCAGACATATGAAGAATACAGGAGATTGTTGTCACATGTACCACACAGCCAGTACTTGCCAGATATTCCTGCAGCTCATTTAATGTTGCTGTAGGCCTCTTGGTAGCCTCCCAGACCAGTTTTCTTCTCGTCTTTTCATCAATTTTGGAGGGAGCTCCAGTTCTTGGTAATGTCACTGTTACAAAGAACATTTCAGGAAAGACCAACTAGAGCAGCTGAACTTTATTTTGGTTTAATCAGAGGCACTTTAAATGATGGCAGGTGTATGCTGACTCCTATTTAACACGATTTGGAATGTGATTGCTTAATTCTGAACACAGCTACATCCCCAGTTATAAGAGGGTGTGCAGACTTATGCAACCACATTATTTTTATTTTCTATTTTTCTTCCCTCCACCTAAAAGATTTCTGTTTGTTTTTCAATTGAGTTGTACAGTTTCTAGGTCACATTAAAGGTAGAAAAAGTTCTGAAATGATTTATCTTTGTCTCATTTTTTTACAGCACAGAAACCTGACATTTTAACAGGGGTGTGTAGACTTTTTAGATCCACTGTATATATATATTTATGTTTATATTTATATACATTGAGACTATTGGACTAATTTTTCTGAGGGCGATTTAAAATTACATATTCTGTGCCACCTTCTTTTTGTGCTGGGCCCCATGCCAACTTACTCAGTACATATACAGTATCTACATATATATGACCCCATGCCAAAATAGACCCCATTACCTACAGACCCCCATGGTATATTATATTATAAGCATGTGGCTTCTCCTACCATCACATATTAGACCCTAATGGACCCAACCCCCCCATGAAGGTCCACATTAACCATAAATGTAGAAAAAACGGAACACAAATTGTACACAATAAAGATTGGTTCGATTTTAAACCAATCAGAAGTGGGACAGGAGTAATTCAATTACTCGATTCTGATTTGCTGAAGTATGTTAGACACATAATTTAGCCAATTAGACTCTGCAAAAATTGTAGATAATGTAAAGGCACTGTGAAAAAATGTTAATTGGCTGGCATGAAAGGTTCCCTTGAGATGCCCAATTTTTTTGAAGAGATCTCTTGACTTTCCCATTTTATTTTCTTCTTCTGTTTTTTACATTGATCATTATAGAGTGTCTCATGGTCTCTTCTTGCTATATTCTGGAATTTTGCATTTAAATGTGCAAATCTTTTCCTATCTTCCCTACCTTTACTTTCCTTCTTTCCTGGGCTACTTTCAAAGCAGGCAATCAATCTGCCTTCTTGGTTTCTTTTATTTTAGGGATATTCTATATTTCTGTTTTCTGGACAATGTCACATACTTCATTCAAAAGTAATTAATGCTTCCAATACACCATGTCTTTTCCCTTAAACTTATTATTTATATCCACTGCATTATCATAGAGGATATCATTTATTTTATATCTGCTTGGTCTGTTGATTTCCCCTTTTCCTCTGCTTAATTCTGAACTTTGCAATAAGAAGCTCATGGTCTGAGCCGCAGTCAGCTCCTGGTCTTGTTTTTTCTGACTGTATAGAGCTCCTCCACCTTTGGCCACAAAGTGTATACTTAATCCGATTTATATATTGTTCATTTGGTGACGTCAATATGTTGAGTCCTTACTGAGGCCGTTAATGACAGATAATTATTTTGACAAAATTCTACTAATCTCTGACCTGCCTCAGTTTGTAGTTTGGTAGGCACTTAACATAAGCAGATCAGATAAATTAGATGTATTAGAAGTACACTGAAGATCTACTGTATATAGGAAGGATCTTAATAGCACTGATAACCTCAATGGTTAGTCCAATGAGCTGGGGCCAGACATCCTGGAGAGTGTAGTGGGTCCTAGGAATTCTTGCTTATAACAAGGCTGCAGGAGTTGATGGAACCCCAGATGAACTGTTCAGAATCCTACTGCAAGGCACTGTGTAAGTTGTTGATGAGGGTCCAACTAGAGAGTGCAAAAGATGGCCTGCTTCTTAACATTTAAAAAATGAAGATCATGCAAAACAGCAATCTTAGGTCCTGGGAGTGTAAGATTGTATTTTTCTGGACTCTAAGATCCCTGCAGATGATGGCTGCAGCTATAAAATTGAAAGACATTTACTTGGGAGTAGGAAAGCTATGACAAGTATGGACAAGCAATTAAAAAGTAAACAATATTACACTATCAACAAAGGTCGGCATAGTTAGAACTGTGGTATCCCTAGTACTAATGAATAGTTACTGGGGAAGATAAAAGGTACAAGAACAAGGGAACTGCAGAATTGGAGATGGATAGATGAGATTAATGAACATGAGCTGGATAGAGCTAAGCGGGGCAGTGGTTGACAGAATTGGCTGGCCTGCTACAGTCCATAGGGAGAGTTGGACTAAACATCTAGACAACAAGAATAACTTTAAAAAAAAATCCTTTTGTATGGGCTAATAAAGAAATTTCTTACCTAGCTGCAAAGGTCCCAGCCAACCCACACGGCCTTTATGAGGTTCATTTCCCTTCATTAATAACAAAGATTACAAAGAACAAAAAGCATAGACTAGAATCTTTATTTCCTTACTAGGGAGAAAAACGATCCTAAAGAGGAATCCCTTGCCAAGTGTACGACATTAATAAAGAATGTTACCAATTATTGTTCCCCAGAAAGTCCTGGGAAAAATTCAAAGCTTTCACAGAATTTTACCTGGAATTTTAATGTAGGCAGAAGTAATTAAAATACACTTCTAACTCTGGGAGGACAATTGGTTCCAAATATAAATCACTATTATATAGCAGCGAGATACATTGGCATTGCTCTAAACCATCCTTACCATGGATAAAAATGGAGCACAGTTTATGTTTTTATGACAGTTATCCATGGGGTTTATGTGAGCCACAGGCTCTGCAAAGCTCTCTTCCCCCATTAGGCCTGCAGATGTTAACTTTCCTGCTCAGTTGATTAGCTGCACATAGGCAGCATTGATTTAAGACTGCTCCTGGAGTATGGGGACTATGTTTATAGACTGGTTATTTGTACTTTGTCTGACCTGGAGGGAAACACACAAAGTGAGACAGCAGCCTGCAGCTTGTGATTGCTTGGAGCAGAATGGATATCTGTAAATCTGAAGAAATTATAGGCCAATGATTTTTAACAAACTATTGGACTGTTTGTTTTGGTCCTTTTAGGTTTAGCTAGATGAGAGCTGGCTAGTGAGGAAACTGCATATCAGTTAATGTATTTCTTCAGTGGAAGCTAGGCCTATTATTTTCTTTGATTGGTTTTGGGTTGTTATTTTGAATCACTGGCTAAATTCCAGTAAAGCTTGAAAAGTATATACAGGCTCTAACTTTGGGTTCCTACATCATGGCACAAACCCAGAGGGGACTGCTAATTTGTCACACTTTCCAATAGAAGTTAAGAACATTGTATCAGTAAGTGGGTCTAAAAGGCCAAACAATATATGAACATATATCCCAATCAATCAGAGTCTATACTTATGGGATAATATAAAAAGACATATAAACTGACACAACCACAACCTACCTTAATACCCATAGTTCAAAATAAAGATTTTGGGCCCAGGAATTAGCCACTTTTTAAGATAGCAAGAAAATATTATCTCATGCTTTTTTCATATTATAAGAAATGGAGAAACTTTTCAAGAAGTCAATAAACATTATGATTTATATGACATGATGGCAATACCTTCAAGTAAAACATTATATATTAACATATCTAAAAAATAAAGCTTCTTACAAGTTACCATTTCTGAGAGCCAACATTTCCATTGTAGAGATAGTCCTGGCACTACATCACAACTATATAACATGCTTAATAATCTAAATAGTGCAATAACACACAAATGGGACTGTGTTATAATAGAGAAGTAGAAAATGAAATATGGCAAAAAAAACATGGGATCAGAATGTCAGAAAATCAAGAAATATTCAGACATAAGAAACTAACTATAAAATATTATATTTCTGTACATAATATTAATTATAATAAATAAGCACAAGCCCCACATGCCATTAACACAATTTGAAGGATGTAAATAATTGGGCATATCCATACATACATGGTGGGAGTGTCATAAAATTCAAACATTGTGAAGAACAATACAAGAACTGATAAAATATATTTTAGCTTATGAATTAAAGTTAGACCTAATAATAAAAGAGCCTTCGAATGGTAAAGGGAGGGATGTAAAAAAAAATTATTATACAAATATTAACTGTGGGTAGAATGGTTATAGTAGCTCACTGGCTGCATAAGCAAACACCAAGCATTAACCAACTAGAAAAAAAACAAACATTGGCAAATATTTTGAATGGGGAAAATTTCTTATGCTATATTGAAACATTTATATTATTATGATATCTTACATTATATATTTAATACCACATATTATATATATTACTATAATATATTATGTGTATATATCTATATATATATATATATATATATATATATATATATATATATATACATATATATGTAATATTACATATATATATATATACATAATTTTAATATCTGTTTTATATATATATATATATATATATATATATATATATATATATATATATATATACTATATATGTATATATATATATATATATATATATATATATATATATACTGTATATATATATATATATATTTATTTTAATATTGTGTGATAAAATATTATATATATCATGGATGTATGAGTGATATGTCATGTCAAAAAAATCTAATTAGTTTCAATGAGGAGCTTAGTAAGAACTTGGATCAAGGCAACTTTTTAGGTTTTGCAAAGGCTTTTGATACAGTACCATATGGCAGACTATTGTGCAAGCTAAGGGATACAGGAATTGCAGTAAATATATGCACAGAGATGGCTAAAAGACAGGAAGCAAAGGGTCATTATAAATGGAACATACTCAGTTTGGACTTATGTGGTAAGTGGGGTTTCTCAGGGTTCAGTATTATGTCCTCTGCTTTTTAGAAGTAGGACTGGAAAGCATTGTCTCCATTTTCTCTAATGACACTAAGTTGTGCAAGGTAATTAAATCAGATAATTATGTACTTTCCCTCCAAAGGGATTTGCATAAATTAGAGAAATGGGCAATTAAATGGCAGATGAGATTTAATATGAATAAATGTAAGGTTATGCATCTGAGAAGGGAAAATAACCATGCAATTTATAAACTTAATGAAGCAAATCTAGGGGTATCAGATATTGAAAGGGATTTAGGTGTGCTTGTGGACAACCACCTAGGTAACAGTTCTCAATGCCAGGCAGCATCTGCAAAGGCAAATCAAATATTAGCATGTATTAAGAAGAGTATAGAAGGCAGGGAAGCAAATATAATTCTGCCACTATACAAATCTCTAGTACGCCCTCATTTGGAATATGGAGTACAATTTGGGGCACTGCTTGATAAAAAGGACATTTTAGAACTGGAAAAAGTACAGAGAAGGACAACAAAACTAATAAGGGGAATGGAGGGGCTAAGTTATGAAGAAAGAAACTTAGCAAATTAAACTTATTTTCTCTAGAAAAAAGGTGTCTAAGAGGGGATATTATTACCTTATATAAATACATCCAGGGTCAGTATAAAGATTTATCAAGGGAGCTTTATGTGCCAAGAGGTTTTCAACTGACAAGGGGGCATCCTTTCAGGTTAGAAGCAAAAAGATTCCACCTTAAAGAAAGAAAAGGGTTCTTCACAGTAAGGGTGGTTAATCTGTGGAATTCTCTACCAGAGGAGGTGGTGACAGCGGATTCGATAGATATCTTTAAAAAGGGATTGGATATATTTTTAAATAAAAAGGGCATTCAGGGTTATCCTGGAAAATTAGAGAGGGAGTATTGATCATGGAGAAATCTGATGGTCAGTATCTGGGGTAAGGAAGGAATTCATTGTTTTTCCCTTTTGAGACAATTGGCAAAGTTTCACTTGTTTTTTTTTCTGTTTGCCTTCCTCTCATTAAATTGACAATTAATCTGCATATTGCAGACCAGAGGAGATCTTAAAAGGTTGAACTTGATGGGCTAAAAGTCTTTTTTTTCAACCTCAATTACAATGTTACTATGTATATAAAACATAATATATTATATACAGGGTTTAGTCACATTATTATGACCAATGGCCTACTTTTGACGTCAGCAGCATGTAGCCAATGAAATTCGGCACGCGTTCTGAGCTATCTTGGTGGGTATATAAGGGGACAAGTAAGCATTCTGCAAACATATCCACCATCACTGTCATAGGTAAAATGTGTAATTTATCCGACTTTGAAAAGGGGATGACCATTGTCTTTCAGGCCAGGGGTGGCTGTATTTCTGAAACAGTGCAGTTTGTGAAAAGTTTGTGTGCTGCTGTGGTTAAAGTGTGCCGTGACTGGACAAATTACACTATTGCAAATAAACGGCATGGAAACTGCGGAGCACCACGTGCCATTGATGCCAGAGGTAAATGTTGGCTACGAAGGTGTGTGAGGGGCAACTGGCAAGCTACAGTTGAGCAACTCACCATCCAAACGAACCAGGGGGCCTCAATTTGCACAACAGAACAGAAATTAGACCTCTTCTGATTGACAAAGGGTTGTCTTCTCTTCATGTTTTCTATTCCATTGGCTGTACGTGCTTTGGTTTGTGAGGCAAGAAACCTCAGAGAACAAACACTCAGAAACTATTGTTGGAAGAACTTAAGATGGTGGCTGCAGCGTTATTGTCTGGGGAATATTTTCTTGGCATTGCCTTGGTCTACTCATACCTCTGGAAGGCACTCTTAACCGATTGGGTTTTCTGTCCATCCTTGCAGATCAAGTACACCCGTATATGTTGACTGTCATCCCTGGAGTGGATGGGATCTTCCAGCAGGACAATGCACCATGTCATATGGCCAGAATTGTGTGGGAGTGGTTGGAGAAGCACGACAAAGACTTCCAAGTACTTCCCTGGCCTCCAAATTCTCTGGACTTGAACCCAATCAAGCACCTGTGGGAACACCTCAATTGCCATGTTCGCCATATTGATCCTCCACCACACGTCCTTCAGCAGCTGTCTGCATGGCTTCAAATACCCATACCAACCTTCCAGCATCTTATTGATTCACCACCACACATTCTAGCTGCTGTACGTGCTGCACACAACATTTTTACAAGATATTAATAATGTGACTGTGTGTATATATGTATATATGTATATATATATATATATATATATATATATATATATATATATATATATATATTAAATTGCCCCCTGACAATGTCCTGCCCTAGGCCTGTACCCTGTGGAAACACACACCCCTTCATATACTATAACACTCACTGCCTAGAATATATATACACTGTGTAATCTGTATGAATAATCACTATTTTTCAAAAGGTAAGATGCACACTATTAAATGTCGAACTTCTTTAAATGTAAACAGACCAAAATATGACTTAAATACCAGAACTAAGAATAACAATGTGTTGTGTCTTTATTCTGTAAACATATTTTTATTGGAGACATGTATATGCTTCCTACAAATAGTGAATAACAATTCACTCAAGTACACAATTAGAAAATAACTTTGAGGTACATTGTAAATTCCCTCAAAGTAAATAAATCATGTTAGCACTTATTTTAAACTGCCTGTTACCATGATTGCAACATTTCTTTATGTGATGTGATAATTTGGTGCACCCATCACTCAAATGTCCAATAATGGTGTGTTTTGGGATGCTGTTCTCATGATTCAAATCTAATAGACAAATAGTACTGAGCTTTCAACCAGAGTCTGCGAAGCAACATTATAATTCTGGTTCAGGTATTCTGATCCTGTTAAGTTCAGATGGGTTCAGGTCAGGCGTGATAAGTAGGAAATAAATACTGTGTAACTAGAGGCATGATGATACAGAATGGAAGTATTTGGGTTCAGGAAAAGAAGAGATCCCCAGGGCTTCAAAATAATCTGCATTAGTGAAGATTCACTGAACATATTATCAACCAACATTTCAGAAAAGATACTGTATATATCCACTGTACATACATTTATTTGACTTTGTATAAGACCTTGCTCCTTTCTCTAATGAAAGCATTTGAATTAAAAGGATTTGAAACTCAGATGGTGATTTAAGCAAAATTATAATTAAACATACACTGCTCAAGGTTGACTGTCTATAATACTTAAAAATATAATATGGTTGTAGTTTGATGCCAAAAATAATCACAGTGTTAAATTAGTTATTTCAAAATAGTTTGGACAGTGTTTTTTATGCTTTATCCCATTTTGTAGTAAATTTGATTTTGTGCAGAAGCTTACATGCCTGCCAAGACTTCTTGACTTAAATAAAATATAAAATTCACACATTAATTTTCTAGTTGGAGGAACAAAAGTATTGTGTAGTCTGCAACAATGTTAAAAAATGAGGAATATAATTTTGAACTGAAAATAATGTCTATAGCAGGGGTAGTCATAGGTAGACCTAATGTAGGTCCCTCAAATCCAGACCTCCATTGCATTATTATATTTAATACATATCCATCATGAAGAATCTAACTCTTTTATAAGCTACCATTAGAATAATTTCCCATTTCTGGGGCCCCCAGTCCATTCTCTGGAATTCCATTATAAAACTATTTTGTACACCTATAGAAAACTTAGGATTTTGGACCTTTTCACAATTTTTAGATTTTGAGAATTTTGTAAAAAATAATTGACTTCTCTGGTCTTTGAGGAGAAGAAGAGAAGACGTTTTCTATCTTATAACAATTAATATAAACCAGTAACCTAAAGTCAATGGATGACAGGAAAACTAAAGTGGACTCAGTTATCCGGTAGCCACAGGGATTGGTAGATGTTTGGATAAATGTTGTTTCTGGTTGCTTGAGAGTCACTATTAAAAGGCCTAGATTAGCTGCACATAGGATGTTCTGCTAAGTATAGTTGTCAGTGAGGGCTGTTCTAGCAGCAGCAGCTTTCACTCCTCACTTACACACAGGTGGGCCTGGCTGGAGGGTGCGGTGCTGAACCCGGGAATGTAACGCCAACACTGCCCTGGCTCAGTCACTCATGTCTGTCTGCTTCCAGGTAACATTGAATTGCAGAGAAGTACAGAGGATGACATCTAGGGGCCTGTAAGCATTTTGTGGCATGACAACCTGGCTCCTGGCATTTGTTGAGCTCTATAAAATAAAATGTTTATTTAAAGTAAAGTATTACATTTTTTTCTGGTTGCTTGAGAGTTCTGGTTGCTGGAGTTCTGGTTAACTGGGAGTTTACTGTATTTCAATTAAAAGGCCACAGATAGGCACTGTATGTACGCTAAAAGTTCCCACTATATGCCTAGTTAAATAAATATGACACGTTGGTAAAATTGACTGTGAGGGAGATCAGTTTATTTTAGTAGGTGATAGAGGAATAGGTAGTAGGGTAAATGTTTTAGGGACAAAATAGTGGGATCAGGTGCTTTTTGAGAAACAAAATAGATGGTGTGGACTAGAAGTGGGAACTACTTTGCCATTATAGAGATTAGAACAGGTGTCCAACTGAAATCCTCCAAGGACAACACATTGCTTTAGATTCATTAAGGTGAAAGACAGTGTCAAGGTATGAATATCCTGGTAAGATGAAATAAGAAGTGCTTCACAGTACTCATATAATTATTTACCTAATGGTCTCACTTCCAACTTGCTTTCTTCCTTTCTCACACCTTTTTTTTATATATAAATTGTGTAAGTATTGATTGATTGTGTCTACAAAGAGCTCCTAATATTGCCAAAGGGCTTAAGTCTTGAACTATTCTTCTGTTTTTTTGCACTATTTTATGACAAAAACATATATAAATGTTTTATTGGAACTCTGACAAAGCTGAATGTGAAACACTTTGGTGGAGTGGCTTATTATATGTCAAGGAAAACTGAAGTTCTCTAAAAATCAGTCATTTAAATGAAAACTTTTCCATCAATTATGGCAGAGAAGATTGAAGGCCTATTCCATACAGTGACCTTTGTGATTAATATCAATATTAATACATGTTATTTAATGGTACCTCTCCCTCTTTCATCTTTCTTTAAAAAAAAATGTTTAATGATTCAGAAGTATACACTGAAAGGAATACTTGTTTTTAACATATGTTTGATACACTAGTAGCTGGATATTACTCCATGATATGGAGATGTTATGCTGCCCAAGGTTCATTCAGATGTGCGCACCACCCCTCAAACTGCACTTAATACTCCTGCTTTCCCCTTGCTGTAACCCAATCATAAGAGATTTCTACACGCACACACACACAATTGTAAGTATGTACAGTATGCTGGGTACTCTTACATATAATTATTCACTGCATATAGACATTACTCTGTACTTACACACCTATGAGACTGCATCAGTCCGCTGCCTCCTATTTAATTTTTGATTCAATATACAACATTTTGCCAGAGTTCAGTGGTCTTTTATGGAAGAATTTCACTTGCCTTAAAGAAAATACAATTAGATTTAATCTATTCTGCTAGCCTACAAAGTTGAATTTATTTTCTCTTTAGCTCTTCATCTTTGCATACATCTTGTTTTCTATTAAGGTAAATAGTTACATTGAGTCTTGTGGGCATGCTTCAAGCAAGGTGTTTTCTTAAAGGACCCTTCAAGCAAAAAAATGTTTACATAAATGTTTTAGTAAGGTTAATTAACTATTTTTATCCTACTCAATTTTATATTCATATAAAAAATTTACTTCACTTACTTCTCAGATGCACCCAGAGTAAAAAATGATCACCTTATAGGGCTACTTTTTCTCTTCCTGTTCCATGCCATGTTTAACAGCTGTGACCTAAGGCCAAATTCCCAGGGAAGCACCTGACACTACCAGTATCTCATGGTGCTGCACACAACAGTGTGTCACTGTCTGTTTGCTAATAGCATTGTACTAATATATCCACTATGGTAGAGTGGCTAAAACAAAACTTAAAGGACCATTGTAATTTGGGAAAAACGTAATGTGCTTGTGAAGTACAGTATGTAACAAACTACAAAACAAGAGGCATGTGCACCATGTGCATACAAGCATTTTCAGAAAATTTTTGTTTTAGCAGATACTGCTTTTGTGTTTCAAAGATTACAAGTTTACAATATTTATTGAGGAAAGCTTTTAGCATCTGGAATCTTCTGCTTTCCCCACATATAAAATTCCTTCCTCAGTATTTGCCCCTCATGCTTTGAAAAGCAACTATACTGTCATGGCAGCTTCCATGCACTTGTAGAATCTGCTAAAATTAAGATTTCTCTGAAAACGCTTCTATGTCCATGACTTCTACAGCTGATAAAGTTATTTGTTTTCTGCATACCTTGCAAATCTGTGATTTGTTTCCTAATTTACCCTGGTCCTTTAAAGGCCCACAGTACTTCAAGAAAAAGGCACGTATTTGTAAAGTATGTAACACACTAAGGCTTTGTTAGATAACTGGATCAGACTGAAATTGACATTAGTACATACATCAATAGATGCTACCACTGTCCTCCAAAAAAAATAAGCACCCCTCTTACATAGTCAACTTCCACCAATGTATGCACCCAGGGTCCACCAAAAACCTCAAAAAGTATTTCCGAATTAAACTGAATTACTTTTTTTCTGGTTCTATTATACTCTTTGTAAGGCTAAAAGCGGCCCTTTAAAATAGGAATTGATCTTGACTTGACCAAGATACTGCATTTATAATAATAATAATAATAATATATATATATATATATATATATATATATATATATATATATATACATATATATATATATGCATATATATATATATATATATATATATATATATATATATATATGTATATATTTATACATATATACAGTATATACATGTATATATATATATATATATATATATTTATATATATATATATATATATATATATATATATATATACATTCTTTATCCTCATTACATATAAATAAGGATATATATTACATATAAATACAAGTATATTTAATGTTATGTCAAAATCACTTGGCTCTTGTGTTGGCCAACTGTAAACTGATCACTTACAATTGTACTTGAGTGTTTACTGACCAGAAAATGTACAAATGCTGCTTCTGCCAGAATAGCTGAAAGTGCACGAGCAGATTGAGGGAAATACTACAGGCAAAAATTAGCCATCATTAGTTACCCCTGGTAATACTGCAGAAAATTGAAATGTCTGCCTCACTGGGAATTGAAGAGCATTTCTGAAGTTTATCCAAAATAACAAAATATCCGGCTATCTAAAAAGAAGAGGTAAATACATAGATAAAGCTCAGTAATGATTTTAAAGTTAAGAAAACATTATAACGGAAATAATTATAGAATTTGTAAGTTCACAGTATTTTCATACAATGTCCACAGTGGATATATTTATTATAATTATTATTAGCAATAATGAATCTGCAGTATTGTACATAACATTAGTTACATGTACAACAGATAGATACACTGAACATTATACAGCAGAAAAGATACAAATAAGAAACATTATTTTGGATTCTGAATATATTTGAGGGTGTTTGGTACATCTGTCTAGATAGGACAGGTAATTTGGTTTTAAGGAATATATATGTCAGGTTCTAGCAAGGACACGTACTTCACACCTGGACAAAAACAAAGACACAAACCTAAGGACATATATCTCTCACCTCCACATCCTGATACATCTATGTAAAGATATATATTTCTCACCTTCTCCTATTAAGGACACTTACCTTTTACCTCCCCTTCTGGATCACTACCTTGTCGTGGTGATGGGGCTTGTGTATCTCAATGAAACTGTGAGCTATCCCATGTATGGTCACTCAAGATGGACAGGTCATAGCAGAGAAGTCAGACAAATTGTGGTCCACTGAGAAGGAATCCACTCCAGTATTTTGGCCAAGAAAAACTTATGGATAAGCACAACCAGACACAAAATGTGCCTGGCATGCTGCAGTCCATAGGGTCACAGAGAGTCGGGCACAATTGAATGACTAAACAAAGAAGAAAGAGTTTAACAGTTTCATCAAATATTTGCAGGGAACAATAAAAAGGCTTTATAATTTCTGTTTTTTTATTTTTTTATTATTTTTTTTTAAAGCAATTCAATTATATTAATGTAGCACATTGAGTTTTATCTTATAAATAAAAGGTTTCTTAAGCTTCATTCTAGGTAATCTACATTACTGATGACCTTGTTGTCAAATACATTTCCACAGCACCTGTTACAACTGCTACAGGCTTCCGTGCACATGTAACACCATATTGAAATGATGCAGTTCATTTCACATCATTCAAGAAGGTACATAATGTTTAACAGCATAAAAAAGTCAATGTACAGTAAAATATCTGGTTTGCTTAAAGGTACCCATATTTGGCAACAGGCAGGATGCATTTAATACTGCTCTGACTCATATCTAAAAGAGAAGTTACATTTATTTTGGTACAAGATGCATATTTAATTGGTGCATTTTGCCTTAAAGAGACATTTTTTTTTTAAATACAGCTTTTAGAATTGTAATCTATTATATGTGATTATGCTGCCTTACTTGATCAGTGTGATTTTTTACCTTGATAGGGACTTCAAATTCAGATGAATTTCAGTTTCTGCTATTGTAAATTTGTATTACTTAGTGCAAGCAAGTTTTGCATATAAGGTTCTCTCCCAACAAACTAAGGGCCCTGTATAAATCGGGTGGTGAATACTGCGGCAAACCCGTAAATCGATGGGGGAGCTTTTTTACCAGCATTACAGTTTTATGTTAATCTTTAGCTCCCGCACATTACAGTACTCAGAGATTTCAGCGTAGGAATTGCCCAAACCAAGCTTTACGCATGAGAAATAGCTCTAGGAGCCAATAGAAAAACAGAACATCATGTCCTGTGGATTCCTTCCTTCATTTTTTTCATATCTTGTCATTAATAAATGAGTTGCTCTTACCTATAGTTTTAAATAATTCCATATTTTGAACCTTTGTCGTGTCCCTTTAAGGGACCACTAAATGATGAAAAATAGTATGTTTGTAAAATGTGAACCTGACTAAGAGCATCATTTGGCAGAAAAAACGTCAACAATCTGTTTCATAATTATAAAATAACTAGCAACTTGCAGATCAAAAATGACGGCAATAAAATTTGAAGCCTGGCAATGCTGTTTGCCACAAAATACGAGGATATGGCCCCTCTAGGCACCTTCGGTGCTCATCGCGAGCCTCGCTCTAAACGACTTTGATGCTCACATTAAGCGCCTTTTGTGCTCATTGCGGCCCTCTTCCCCCTTCTACTTTACAGGCCCCGCGATGAGCGCCTTCGGCTTCGCCGATCATTGCTGTTTTTGCACATTTTCTGCTTTGCAATGATCCCCTTCGGTGCTCATTGCGACCCCCCCAATGATTGCCTTTGGCGCTTATAGCGTCTCCTTGCGACCCTCTTTCCTTGTGTACTTTATATGCCTGTGTAGTTTAGGGGCATACTGCCTTGGGTTAAGTGTTACCGCCTTGGGTTCAGTGTTACTGGCTTAAGTTAAATGTTACTGCCTTTTATTAAGTGTTACTGGTTTGCGTTAAGTCTTAGTGCTTAGGGCTCATATTTATGTCCTTCAGCCTCGTTTTACGTTCTTCTGCCTTATTTTTGTTGTGTTTACATTTTTTCGTCAGCCATTTTTTTCCTCGCTTCGGGAAAATATGCCTCAAATTAACTTGCAACCTCACTCACAGGCTCCCTGGCTCTTCCCCTGTGCTGTGTGTAAGTGTGTGTAAGTTTGTGTGTTTTTGCATGTTTTTCCAGGTCGGTGGTTCAGCCGTTAAAGTCGTATTTTTGCAAGCCCTGCAGTCCATCTACGTGCTTCGGGTCCTAAGTCATATGGCCCATAATTTTGACCAAGTCCCATGTGTCTCAGGATGAGCACCAACTAAGTCCCTTCAGCGCTCATTGCAGCCTAAGTCCCACATGCCTCAACTGCTCGCCACGCTTTGGGAGGCTTGGAGTGCAATGAGCACCTTTGGCGTACCTTAACGGTTCGCCTCATTTTGCGAGGCTCGCAGTTGCAGCCCTATGGGCCGCAACAGGACAACAACTCGCAGTACAACAACTGTATTAGTGATTATTGATACTTCTATTGGCCCTTGGAAACATCCATGATACTTTAGTGAAGGTTCCATGTATGAGAGGAGCATTTACATCTCTGAAAGAGCAGGGTGGCAGCTTTCTTTGTGACTACCTGCTTCAGAGCATGTGTGGAGAAGCAAATAGGTATCAAATACTACCGTTTTTATTGATTTAACATATTCATATCCCATTTCCTAATTCCATCTTCTTACTTCTCCCTCCACTGATAGATAAGATAAGCACATCTCTCAGACTCCAAGCTACCAACGATAGCAGAACACAGACAATACTGAATACAGAATTTTAGCAATCCAGATTCTCTTTAAAAAAAATTTGATGCTTATAACTTACAGTGCTGCCAATGTTATTAATTTGTCATTTTATAAAAATGTTATGTTTCTTCTAACCCGGAAGTTTCCCTGTTCTTACCTTTTTCTAATCTAACACATGCTGCGTATATCAGAGATACACATTACATAGATTCATTCCATACAAACACAGATTTATTTTATTTAAAAAAATATATATTTTTTATACACCCTTAGAAGTGCCTACATAGGCACCTGGTACTAGCCAATAGAAACACTGCATGCAAGTATGATTTTTAACCCTATACTAACAGCAGAACAATGCAGAAATCCACATAGCAATGACTGAGCTCACCCTTGCTTCCTGATGGTGGGGACTACACATCCCATGATGCTTTGCAGGAATTGACTTCCCAGAGATTGCAACAATGTTATAGCTGCCTGTGATTGTCCAAAATGAATGAAACATTTTTTGCTAATTTAACTAGAATTCTTCAGGGGCTTTCCTCATCAATGTCAACTGCCATAAAAGCTGAAGAAATTTGCAAACATCAGGGTAAGTTTATAAATGTTTATTTTGGGATTTGTTTCATGCAACAAAAAAAAATCTATATACACTACTGATTTTCCTCTATCAGATGAATCAGTAATTCATAAATCTTAAAGGTATATATATGTTTAATGGGTTTCAAATGTTTGGTAAGAAACAGGCAATGAGTATCAGAAAAATATGTGTTATATAGAAAAGTTCAGTGTACTTACAAAGTTATAGGCAAGGAAGTAAAATCCAGCTTTGCACACCCACAGGGAGCTAACATAACAAAGTACACTGAGGAAAAGCAGCCAGAAACAGAGTTTGACCTTTCTGGTAGAGACTAAAGGAAGTGCTGCTGCAGGATTGAATCACATGGTAGGCGGGGTCTGAGCTCACAGCTGAATCAGAGCACAAGGAGAGAGAGAGAGAGAGACTACATATCCCAGGCTGCTTTGCAACCCAGGAACCCCAGAGTCAGATACAAATGTTTCCGCTAACCTCTGCTTTCTCCTGATTGGCTAAAACAAATTATGAATTGTATGCTACTCTTAGCAGGGATTTTCAGGGGTGTCAACTAACAAAAACTACGGCTTGCAAACTAAAAAGATTTAGCGTACATCAGGGTGAGTTTGTAAATTTTTATTTTGGTATTTTTTCATGCAAAAAGATTTTATATACACTACTAAGTTTCCTCATCAGATGCATTCATAATCCAAGAAACCTAGATTTGCCTTTAAATATGCCGCTAAGACTCAAATATATTCCATAATGATCAGTAAAATGTTGATATTTTGTATAACAATGATAACTAAAAACCGCATCATTTTTTTTAAATTATGATATTTATTTTAAGGATATTTGTTTTGTACACAAAGAGTTCTGTGATCCTGTATAGCAAAGGTGATTGTCCCTAGGACTTATCAGTACCAACATGTCATTATAAAGCTTTCCTCAGGCTACGCTAAGAAGGCAGATTAAGTATACGATGTTGTATCAGGGCTCATAAATCATACGCACTTGTAGATTTTCCCTCCGTTACAGCTCTGTCTTACACATTAGACAAGTCATAATTACACTTCAGTACACACTGTGAGCAGAAGAATGAGCTACAACATAACGCACAATAATTCCTGTCATATAAAAGCAAACAAAATAAAAAAACAGCGCCAATACTCCATTTTACATCACAATCTAAAATTACACCATGACATAGTGTAATATTAAAATCAATCATGATCCCGTCCAAATCTGACAGCACAAGTACAGGGAAGATTACGCTAAAGGAATTTTGTATTATTCCGAAGATAAAATCTGTGATCAGAACTTCAATTAATTGTTAAACTGACTAGTATATAATTCTTAAGTAACATATCTCACACTTTGGTTTATTTTAACCTTTTTTCTGCAGGGCTATTATGGTGGATCTGTTTATACAATAGGAACCTGTACAATTTTCCATTTGTAATTTATTGTGAAGGCAACCAAAGTGTAAAATCAGTGGTGCAGCTAGTGAATGGAGGGCTAGGGTGCAAAATAATTTGGGGTTCTTCCTTTGGAACTTCTCTTTGCAAGGTAGGTGCTTGTAGGGGTGAATAAAAAGCCCAAACCATATGTGGTTGGTCCGGTCATCCTAGGGTGATCAGATCACCGTTCTATAAAAATTATAATTTGCTTTTCTTCCTTTGCTCCAGCTTGCTGCCAGTTGCAGAGGGCTCCCAGTGTTGTGGGTCATGGTGCTTTGCATCTGCTGCACCAGCAGTATTTTTGCCACTATGTACCATAGTATTAATATTATGGTTGAAAAATGGCTATTGGTCCATCAAGTTCAATTTTTTTAACACATTAGCACTTACAGGCACAGGCTGGTCACATTATCTCTTATATTCACAGGCTACATATTGCCTCTTACAGACACATGCACAGGCTGCAGAGACAGGAGCCGGGTGTCGTGATCGCGTAGACATTCGAGGAACATGATCGGTCCGAAGTGTCGCGTTCCGAGCAGTTTTTCCCCCTGTGAGGTGCGTTGAGAACAGAAAACGACGGGACCGAATCAGTCGGCAGCCGAGGTACCACTGTATATAGAAATGGAAAAGATAAAACATTTTTCATTGATTTAAATAGGGATGTAAGATTAATATTTAGTAGTTTAGCACATATGCATATGTATAAGCCTAGAAGAGCTTAAAGGGCAACTGTAGGCCTATATCTGCAATATGCTCTTTTGCAGAACTATACTTGATAGTGGCAAGATGTTTTTAGAATGTAACATTTATATACAGTCTTAAATGTATAACCGGAAAGGTCACTATAAATTAATGAGATTTCAGTTAGTGCTATGGAAAGCACTGGTGATACTAATTACCACATTTCCATTATAGAAGCTAGAATGTTTTCACATTTGAGGTGTCTTACCAAAAGTAGAAAAAATCAGTATAAATTTTTCTTTTATTAATATATGATCTTTAATATTGCATTTGTTCACAGTCCACCTAAACTCCTTTCAGAAATCATAATTAAAAGACCAGTTTTCAAGTTAAACCTATTTTGTAGCCAGAAAACATAATTTAAAAATGCAGTTCCTCTCCATATTGGTCTCTTCTGCTATCCTCCCCCACCTCCCTACTTTTCTAGGACACTATTATCCAGATATCAAACAAGTCTTCAATAGATTGCAATAACTGTACCGGCCGGGGCACTTGCAACATGCTCTGTATTGTCACAATGCACTAACAAGAATAGAAATACATATACATCTAATACATATAATTAAGCACACACTGGAACCCAGTGAGGTTGGCTAAAATTATGTTTGGGCATGTATGTATTTGGCTCTTTTGTGTCCCTTCTTCTATTTCCCTTGTTATATCTTTATGACAAAATTATCACACACATAACTGTATAAGTACCAGCAATCTACTCCCTAAAAATAGTTTCTTGTTAACCTAGGCAGAAATAAGTTACAAATATAGAACAAACAATCTTTAAAGGACCATTTAATTCAGCACAATTTGTATCACATCACAGTAAATATCTCCTAAAAGCATTTTCATAGAATTTTAACATTTCTGAAACACATGCATCTTTCACTGAGACATCAATAAAGTAAAATCTGTGTTTACATGTGTCACACACTGCACACTGCCTAACTCACAGATACAGCTCCATGTAGTGAGCAAAATAAAAAATAGAGTTACCCCTTACCAAATCAATCTTACCAAATCAAATCAATCAGTCAGTTATGGGTTAACTGGTTGGTACATTCCTGAGTGCAGGTAAAACTTATATCAATCAATGACTTCACCACTCACTACAGCTATATGTTATTAATCAAGCAACAGTCAATTGGCAGGATACACTGTGGGCCTTATACAATTGCAAGCCCACATATTATGTTATACAGGCTGTAAGTGTGTGGGCTTGAAATTTGCTACAATTACAGAGCGATTCAATTGAACTAGCAAGCAATTTAAGGGTCAAAAGCCAAAATCATAAACCATGCACTCGTAAGTAGCATTTCAGAACGTGATTATGATCAACTAAGCAAGGCCGTAACTACCGATTTAGAAACAGCCAATAGTAAATGACATGTAAAACATGAATGTTAAATGTCAATCAATTAGCGTTTAAAGGTCCGATATGCGATCAGACTCGTAATCCGGCAGTGTACAAAATGCTAAAAATGAATGGTGATACTGTTTTAGTCCATGTGGGTGGCCTGATATCACCAATGGTTCCTGATTTTGAAGTGACATTTAAGTTGCAAACTTGGGAGAGAGCAAACGAAACAGAAAACTAAATTGCAGACTGATCAGCAGACTACCATTAAAAAAAATATCTCTTGGTCCTATTTTTATTTCCTTTACATAAATTAAGTTGATTGTAATTAATGGCACTAATATCAAAGTTCTTCATAGGCAGAGCTCAGAGCTCTCAAAACATCATAGTTTTCATACTTATTTAACCTACTGGGTTTCCACTTAATGTATCAATTACAGAGCTAAACAATGTGATTATGCTCCTTTTTAGATTACTTATTTTAGTCTTAGCATAATCAATTAGAGCGATAGGAGTGGAGGGAGCTGGAGTTTTGAAATCATTATTAGCAGTAAAGACTAATGGGAAACTGGGATTTTTACACTGTGGGGGGTGTACCATCTGCATAATGAAGACCCCTATGGTGAGACTGAAATGATAGAATGATGTGAGTCAGTCAATTTTTCTTCACTTATCCACTATTTTATTGTACTGCTTTTAATATCTTCAGTCATATAACCAGGAGTGTGGAAACCAAAGCAAAAATATCTAATCCCCCAATAATGGCTCTATATAAGATACTTTACATATATATTTTTATTGTTTCCAGAATTCCGTTGACAATGTATTTCCAATGTAATATATATATTTTCCACGTTAAACTAACATTACCATCTAGATATGCTTCCTCGTCATATAGGGTTTATCAATTTTCAAATCGATTTTTCTCTATGACAGTTGTGCTTCTCCAATATAATACTTAAAATAAATAGTACTAGTAACACTCCTCCCTTTGCTGTAATATGAAATAATTATAAGCTGTGAGTTTAGTGTGAATGTCGGGGTTTGGGACTGGAAGGTCACAAAGCAAATTGCTACTGGGAGTCATGTGGTAGAGATTTCCATAAGGCTGCACAAATCCAGAGGCAGGCCAAAGGTGAAGGTCATTTTGGTTCCCTGGAAATTTTGGCCATTGCCCTGAAGATAAATCAAAATGGTTCCAGGTACTCAAGACGGGGGTCTCTAGTCCAGAGCACAGATTTGAATTACAAGCACTAGAGCACCTTCACGAATTGAAGGGGCAGATGTTGGCTGTCATGTAATTGATGCTGCATAATTATGATATGGAAGAATTGCTTTATATGGTGGTGCATAATGGACAGAAACTTTGTAACAGAGAGAAGTTGTCATGGTTAGTATGGAATTGTTGAGCTCTATTTGGGATGAGCATATGCAGGATGAAACATATGCATTTATAGTGGTTTCAAATATTTAATGGCATGGGGCAACTGTTGGTTGATAAAAATGGGGTGAGCTCCAATATAGGCTTGTTGTGTTTGAAGAAAATGAACAGCCCATAAACAACACTCTCCCCTCTCCGTCAGTTTGAGCAGTATATACTGTGAACACATAGAGCATATTAACACAGCTTCTTAGTAAAGTTAGTATTCCCTATTCAAGAGTTGTATTAAAATAATTACCTTTTTATATTTTGAAGGTAAATGTTCAACAAATGATCGTATAAGTAAAAGTATTACCTATCTAATTGACATAATTCTCACCCCACAAATATGTATTTTATAGTTCTAAAGTTGAAGAACATATGTAATAGAAAAATGATAAAACATAACTTTCAATAACATGAACAGTAAAATCACAAAAGTATAACATGTGAAACACAAATAGTAGGGAGAACTAAATAATATGGGGTGTTGTGAATGTGTGCATATATATATATATATATATATATATATGTATATATATATATATAAACATTAAATTCAAAAAATCTTTGTAAAGTCGGTTAATGCAAAAACATCAGGTTTCTGAAGAAGTCTTTTCAGGCATTTTTGCATAAGCTGTTTTACATGATAAAGTAATGGAAATGATTGTTTGGTGGAGCTGACGCAGAGATAGCTGTTAGGGGCCAGTATTTACCCTCAACCTATGGGCACAGAAATGGAGCTTTTAAAATGTCTTATTAGCTCTTATTTTATACTGAGGATGTTTTTAGAAATCACCTTGTATTTATGTAGAGAGCAGCCATGGTAGAATTAACATCTCTGCTATTATTTTAGATGCATTGACCCTTTAGGCAAAATATTGATATAAATTATACTCTTTATATATGTACTCTTTTGTATAACATAGAATAACAAAAAAACAAGGAAGAAAAACGCATGTCAAAAAAGTTATAAATTCATTTGCAGGTCAGTGAGGGAAATTAGTATTTGACCCCTTCGACTTAGTACTTGGTGGCAAAACCCATGGCAATCACAGAGGTAAGACGTTTCTTGTAGTTGACCACCAGGTTTGCACACATCTCAGGTGGGATTTTGCCCCCTCCTCTTTGTAGGTCCTATCCAAGTCATTAAGGTTTCAAGGCTGATGTTTGTCAGCTCGAACTTTGTTTTCTTGGTGTCTATGGTGCCTAATTGCCTTGAGATCATTAACAAGATCCTCCCGTGTAGTTCTGGGCTGATTCCTCACCATTCTCATGATCATTGAAACTCTACGAGGTGAGATCTTGCATGGAGCACCAGACCGAGGGAGAGTGGCAGTTATTTTGTGTTTCTTCCATTTGCAAAATAATCGCACCAACTGTTGTTACCTTCTCACCAAGCTGCTTGGCGATGGTCTTGTAGCCCATTCCAGCCTTGTGTAGGTCTACAAACTTGTCCCTGACATCTTTGGACAGCTCTTTGGTCTTAGCCATGGTGGAGAGTTTGTTATCTGATTGATTGCTTTTGTGGATAGGTGTCTATTATACAGGTTGCGAGCCAAGATTAGGAGCACTCCCTTTAAGAGAGTGCTCCTAATCTCAGCTCGTTACCTGTATAAAAGACACCCGGGAGCTAGAAATCTTGCTGATTGATAGGGGTCAAATACTTATATCCCTCACTGACCTGCAAATCAATTTATACCTTTTTTGACATGCGGTTTTCTTGTTTTTTTTTTTGTTATTCTGTCTCTCACTGTTAAAATACACCTACCATTAAAATTATAGACTGATCATTTCTTTGTCAGTGGACAACCGTTCAGAATCATCAGGGGATCAAATACTTTTACCCCCACTATATATATATAGAGTATGTGTATATATATATATATATATATATATATATATATATATATATATATATATATATATAATGTATACAGTATACATATATATACTTATTACTGACATGATTTTATATGTCAGTATTTTTGCACTAAAGATTTGTAAAAGTATTATTCAAATTATAAGCATATTTACAGAACCCCATGTTATTTAGTATTCCCTATTATTTTTCTTTACAATTTTACATTTTTATGATTTCATTGTTTATATTACTGAAAGTTATGTTTTAACATTTACCTTTTTTCCTACATGTAAAAATCCCATGACATCAGTGCAAAAATACAAATCATTATACATATTTAAAGTAATATTTCAAAGATGCATCAAACTTAAGTAAGTTATTTTGGATGAAGTGGATGAACTGCATCTTCATAAATCTTTTCCTGAAAGGAAATACAGTACTGAATAACCAGGAAATCAGGGCATCCCTTGGAGACACACTAAATAATCCCATAGTAGCTTATAATAGAATATGTTGCCAAGTTCTCTTTGTATAAAAAGTCCCCCTTCCCCTTAAACAAACGTACAGTCTAAAATACACTCTTAATAACTTTATTATAGCATATATTTATGCAACAATATGTTCATAATTATCCTGTTATTTATATAAGTACATAACTAAAAAAATCAAGTTAAAAGTAGCATGTGGTGACTTAATTAAATGAAGCAAACTGCAAGTATGTAGACCTTTTTATTTTATGTTATCAGAGACTTGCTAGTTAAACCGAAGAATAGTTGGAATTATTCACATATTGAGACAAAAATCTGTATTTATGCAAAACAAACAAATAGACTGAAATACATATATATTATTCCTTCAGTATATTTTATTCAGATCTAATACTCAAATTTAACAGAATGCATTTTATGGCTTCTGCAACTTTTTTGAAGAACAGGAAGTAAGGAAGAGCACTGGACAGCAAGGAAATGTATTTACTGTAGATATCCAACCAATGCATTTATTGTTATTATTTTTATTACTAGCAACTTGCCCGTCAAAAACAATGGCAATAAAATGTGAATCCTGGCAATGCTGTTTGCCACACAATACCTCTCCCCCTGTACTTTACTGGCCTCGCAATGAGCGCATTTGGCTCTCATTATGGCTTCGCAATGACTGTCTTTGATGCTCATTGCAAGCCTCTCCCTCTGTCTACTTAATCCTGTATGTCTCATTTCCGCCCTCCTATCCCTCCCTTGTGTCTCCTCCCCCCCTGTGTTTTACCCCCTCTCCCCCCTGTGTCTTTACCCTTGTCCCACCCCTGTCTCTTGCCCCCCTCTCCCTCCCCTGTGTCTCTTGTCCCCCCTCTCCGTCCCCTGTGTTCCTTCCCCCCTCTCCCCTGTGTCTCTTGCTCCCCTCTCCCCCCTGTGTCTCTTTTTCCTCCTGTGTCTCTTTCCTCCATGTCTCTTCCCCCCTCTTGTCTGTTCTCACCTCATATCCCTTCCCTGTGTCTCTTCCCCCTCCTCTCCCTCCCCTGTTTCTCTCCTGACTCCTCTCCCTCCCCTGTGTGTCTACCCCCTCCTCTCCCACCGCTGCGTGTCTCCCCCTCCCCTTTGTCTTTTCCCCCTCTTCTCCCTCCCCCGTGTGTCTCCCCCCTTCTCCTCTGTGTCTCTTCCCCCTCCTCTCACTCCTTTTTGTCTCTCCCCCTCTCACTCCCCTGTGTCTCTCCCCTCCTCTGTGTCTCTCCGCCCCTCTCATTCCCCTGTGTCTCTCCCCCTCCTTTCCCTCCCCTATGTGTCTACCCACCCTCCTACCCCTGTGTCTCTCCCCATCCCCTGTTTCTCTTCCCCCCTCCTCTCCCTCCCCTGTGTCTCCCCCCTCCTCTCACTCCTTTGGGTCTCTCCCCCTCCTCTCACTCCACTGTGTCTCTTCCCCCTCCTCTCACTCCCCCTGTGTCTCTCTCCCCCTCCTCTGTCCCCCCCCCCCCCCCCCCGTGTCTCTCCCGCCTCGGTCCATTGCACAATATGCATGCTCGGCTTTCACCGCGCTATGCGCATGTGTGTGCCGTTGCGCAGTGCGCATGCGCGGACCGGTGCACAATGCGCATGCGTGGGGCCAGTGCGCATTTGCATGCACAAGCCGGTGCACAATGCGCATGCGTGGGGCATGCGCAGCCCGTTGCACAATGCGCAGTTGTCAAACTGCGATTTGTCGCAAACCTGATGACGAATCACAGTTTGACAACTATTATATGTTATTATTACTATTATTGGTGCTTTCCTGTTTTATGCTACCATAGGATTTTTGTAGAAAGTTAGCTATTTATTGCTGAGCTGATTTTGTATACTTTTTATGGACCTACTATGACTCACCAGGATGTGGGTGTATTTAGGTTTTATGCTGCCCTTGGCCTTTCAGATTTGTGCACCCCACTCCCAGCTCCTCCTTTGCCCTTTCAGTCCTTTCATATACTGTATATGGTATGAAACTGTCTGTATCTGTACTTCAAGAACAGTTACAGACAGAAATATCACTGTAATAATTAATAATTCAATGTATTGCATCGCCAGGCAGTCTGCTGCCTCCTGAAAATGTACTGCCCTAGTCCTGAGCCTAGACAGAAACACATCTGTGCAGCAGGGTAGAGATATTGGTTAGGGGTGGAAGTTTAGTCAGACTGGGTAGATTGCAAGTGATTTGCCTGAAGAAAGATAAATCAAGAGCATGTGGGAGAGGGGAAGGGAGTGCTTTCAGTTATACATGTTCCAGGTCTGGAGTTGCAGGTTGTGTGCATAACTAATATGCAAGAATACGAGGACTGCTGTAAGAGGTAGAGAAGAGAGGGAGAGAAGATATAAAGAGAGAGTAAAGAAAAGAGTGGACATACAGGGATGTGGCCATCACCACTTGAGTTGTTCTGATTGTTTTTTAGTCCAATCAACATGTCTTCAATGTTTTTCATTGATATTATTCTGCATGTATGTAAATTCCTATTCGTTTATCAAGAGATTCAAAGCCACCCTTGTTATCTGTTGAGGGTTGCATCTCTTCTGGATCTCAGCACCGGACTATCCTAGTAAGGACTTGCTAGGATAGTCGCTTGCAATATCAAGTTTAAACTTCCACTTAAAGAATTAATTATGGAAGAACTTGATTTAATCTCTGCATAAATTAGTATTTTGTATGTTTATTTTATATGTATATCTTTGTGTTCTATCAATGTTAAGGTTATTTGTCAGACATATTGTATTTTCACTTTATTTGTACTTCTTTCCTCTCATTTCTACTGCAAGGAATAAGCAAAGCCTTGGAGAGGAAAGGGTCATTCTTAAAAAAGAAATTCATTTAATTTGCACCATAATATAATATATTTATATCACAAAGATCAAATAATTAGTATATAATGATTTTAGATCCCAATTATATAACACCAGTTGCTTCAAAAATGAATCATTTTTATTATTTAAAGGAATATAGCAAAGGTTTAAAATATGATATCATTTAAACTATATTGATTGATATTTTCTTAATGCATTTGCTTAGTTAATGTAAAAGACATTGCAATTGATGTCAGCCTAAATGTGATGTTGTAGTGCGGCTCACTGTGCAAATGAGTGGGTCATGAGCAGTATGTAGAAGGGCTCAGCTCACCCAGTGACATCTCCTTATTTTTTCCTTCCTTCCTCCATAGAATCAGTGCTGTTCAGGCTCCTGAAACAGGTCAGGCTAAAGTCAAGTACATGAGACTACATGGCTCCTGCTGCAGGCTGTCAGAGGACAGCGGGCAGGTTTAAGTAGGTATGGGGGCATGTTGGCACAGTGCTGTACAGGGACCCTGCACCAGTATCTGACCAACTCTCCCTCTCTCTTTCTTGTATACTTATAGGTACTATATTACTCATTGTTATTATTATCTTTTATTTGTAACATGCCAACATATTCCATAGCGCTGTACAGGGGATAAGAAGAGGAAATACATTATGCAATATTAACAACTGCAGAAAAAGGAGGGCCCTGTTTTGATCTTCAAGTATTGTGAAAAGTGCCTTATTCCAAAGCATCCTACAAGAATGGAAACTTGCTACTAAAGGATGGATTTCGGTGGTGGTAGGTAGGATGCCATGGGTATCCATATGGACCCCCATTGCATAGAGGTTAATGTTATGGTTAATGGTACCATGATGGTCTGTTTATGACCTCCATTGCACATGGGCTTAATTTAAACTGTCCCGTTAAGGACCATAGTGCCAGGTGTTGTAAGTTAGATCCTATTTTACGTCCGTGACATGGAATTAATCTTTATAAGCTGTAACGGATCTCCTAGCACCCCGACCGGGTACCTCCGTTGATGGACGCGTCCTAGTTTGCGTCGAGGCCTACAAGCACCGCACCGGACACCACCACCACCACAGACTCCACAACCGCCGTAGCTTAAAGCTCCCAGGGAGTATGCAGCGCATAGCAATCCCCAGTATGATATAGTGATCCCCTCCAATAACGAGACGAGTATACGTTTTGAAGAGTCAAATAGTCAACTTTAATGACAGGGGATCTCCTTTTATGCAATGGTGCCCTCTGAAGGGCTACACCCACATAATTATCACAACAGCCAATTATATACATGGTTCAAACAGTCCTCTCCAAGACAAAGTGGCGAAGGGCACTTCGTCACATAAGCCATAGGGGTCAATTAAGGACTTCTGTATAATTTTTAGATGCTTAGAATGGTAATTTCAGGTAGATCTTTGAATTTTTTAACACATATTGTTTAAGTGTAATTTTTCTCTAGGAAACTGCAATTGTATTTGATAAAGTTTTGTTATTATAAATAGTTCCAAATTTACTGGAAGCTTTTCTATGTCTTTTTAACTAGTAAGAAATATTAACTTCAAAAGCTAATGTAAGACATTTTTTATAACTGATTAATTAGTTTTATTGCTAGAGTTTAAAATGATAGTACATTTCCCATGTCCATTTAAACAACAATATTACACTACATGGACATCTTGACTTGCTTTTCTTAATTAATTTGCACTGCATGTAATATATAAATTAATTTTCATTTGAAGAAGCAGCTAATTTGCAGTACCTCTTACATGGTCAGCGCAACAATTACTGAATGTCTTATGCAACGTGCTATAGTTTAATGCATTTCGGAACCTGTTTAAAACCATATAACATAAATGCTTGGATTTTTTGTGTAAACACAATCAGCGATTTGCAGAAACCCAGTGAACCTTGTTTGTTATAGTTGCCAGGAATAGCTACAAAAGAGGTCAGAGGTCCAATGTCTTCATGCAGAGACAGATCATGTTCTAGCTGGTACTGAGCTGGAAAAAAACAGTAGGCGATGCTTTAATGAATAGCTTATCATGTGGAACACACCATGTGATAATAGTAGTGCTGGTTAGGAAAGATGGAAGCACAAACATGAAGGATTTTAGCTTGCAAAAGGTACATGTGTAAAAAAATAGAAAATGTACTGTAAAACATCAAAGGATAACAGCAGTATTTTCGTATAGTATCCAAAGTCATTTACAAAGCAGATTCCAACATGCCATACCCATTTCCTGTAGTTTATCATACTGCAATTATTAAGCATCATAATGTGCAATATATATGTATATATATATATATATATATATATATATATATATATATAATATACACATATACACACACGGACACATATATCTATATACGGAATATGATAATATAGATAATTCGTCACCAAGTTAAAAAATGTAATTAATTATTTTATTTAAAAAAAAGAATTTGGATTCATTTTTCAAATCATACTATAAAAAGGTATTTTCCAAGCTCCAAATACATTTTTAAAAATGTGTTCAAGTTCTGGAAACCGATTCTATTGCAAGCCCACATCTCATGGGATCCAGGCCGTATGTCTGCGGGTGTGCTGTGGGCTCCAGTTCGTCTCCAATTCCGGTGCTATTCAATTAAAGGGGTCTGCAAGTTACGGCCAGAAAGCCGACTCCGTAAACCATGCACTCGTTCGTAGCAGTTCCGGGGGCGGGAATATGATCAATTAAGCAAGACCGTAACCTACCATTTCAAAACAGCAAATAGACAATGAGACCACCAACATTACGGCAGTAAAAAATGGAGGTTACATGTCAATCTATTAGGTTCGGGTGTCCGATATGTGATGGAACTCGCATAAAAATATAATTTTTTATTGCCAATTTGCAGTATTGAGACTGTTGTGCAATTAATTCTAATGTCTATCATCGCTTTCCCCGTTATTTACAGTGCAGTATTGATTTTTTATTTGCATTTATAGTGCTACTGTATTTGCTGTTTACGGGTGTGAAAGTATTTGATGGCTTGAGGAATTGGAGCAATTGAATATAAATTAGCGATTTTAGCCATCGTAACTCTTGCGGAAGTGAAAGATCAAAGGCTTCGGGAGGCTGTAAGTTCCAGGTTTAAAGTTTTCAAGCCCGTAACCCATATACCATTTAAAGCCTGCAATAAGGGGAAATGTAATAAAAATCCCAAAATGCCGCTATAATGCTTTAAAAATGGGGTAGACAAAATGTGTATGTTCCAAATAGTCAAGTAATTAATGCTGCACTGATAGATAACAAGGGAGTGTATTGGGATATTTTGTAGCGGAATCCACTATGGGTCAATAGATATTGACCCACAGGTGTCAATAGATATGTCTCAATAATGACAATATAATCCGATATATCCTACAATATCGCATTCATCTTATATAGCACACAAGTTGTGCAAGATAGTTTATATGTATAAGTTGGAGAACCTGAATCCAGAAGTGCAGATATCCCATAAACCTATAGCATAATAACCCTCATATATAGCAGATCCTGCTAATCATTGGATTGTACGCAGTATGGAACTACTGTATATTTGCATTTAAAGTGCTCTGATTTGTAGGTAAACCCTTTGCGAGACCTCCTTGGTCCCAGTAACCTGTGGTTCGAGTTTAGCCGTTTGCTGGTAAATGCTACTGCCGATAGCATGGTTTCCGCTTCTCGCAACCAGGCTGCCCAATTGAATAGCAGAGTAAAAGTAAAGCAACGTGAGCATGCAACTCAATCACAGAAAATCTGCGATGGAGTTATGGCCCTGAATTGAATGAGGCTCTTAGTAAACAACTTTTCAACAACTTTTCATGCAAGTGAATGGAGACCACTCTGTTTGAGAGAGCACTTTTAGAAAATGATGAATGAGCTTTAGCACATCCATGTATCTGTTGCTGGGTTCCCTGGTGGTCCAGTGGTTAGGATTCAGTGCTATGCCCTGGGTTTGTTTCCAGTCAGGTAACCAAGATGTCACATCACCCTGAAGCGATTCAGGGTTGGGCCTGGTCAGTACTTGGATGTGAGACCACATAGGAATACCAGAAGCTGTATTCTGTGGCCCACTGGAGAAAGAACTGACAACCTACTAATGTATCTCTGCAATGAATACTAAGTGGATCTGCATGATAAATTTCGGTCCATTAGGTCACAGAGAGTCAGACACAATTGATCGACGCAATCACACACTTATCTCTTGCTATGAAGCAACAATTTTGCAATCACCCAAAGACTGTAGTGATCAAAGCTTAGAGTGTGGATAGGTTTACATTGTGACAATCACTTGATCAAAACCAGCTATCTCTACCTTCTTGCCACTTCATTACGACCATTAATATATCCTGCCAAATGCCTTATATGTATGTTGTTATTTCATATTTAATGTACTTGGAGTACTTTAGATTTGAAACCATGGTTATTTGGAACATAAGCCATCATCTGCCCCATTTTGGAATGCATTAGTATAGCCAGAAAACTAAAGCTAGATGGCAAGATTGATGGTTTCGCTATAGAAAGAGTGGATAATGGCCAAAAAACATGTTAGCTCCAAAGGAAAGGAAAGTTAAGGTGTGAGCTTCCATTTACATTATATGTGTTATTGTTTGTTTCTATAAACATGTGTCATTGACAGATTTCCTTTTCTACTACACACTGAGTTTTCTTACAAATAAAATGTGTTCTCGGCTGTTCTTTAATAGTATTTTTGATGGTAAAAGCTGAGCTCAGTTAGTAAACATTACTGAGTAATTAAGTATTCCAGTCAACCGTATAGGAAACTATATATATATATATTTTGTATGTTTTAAATCTAAAAAACTTGTATTTTGTGATTCACGCACAAGGTGCTTATTACTGTAATTTGAATCCATATACTATATATATTTTATATTTTTATGTGACAATAAAGCATATTTTAAAGTTAGACTTCAACCTTGTTAATAAAAACTGCAACATAAATGCTTTCATGTTTAATATTTCAAGAAAGTACTAAAATCAAGTTAAATCATGTAAAGTAATTGACTTTGGGGACATTACCTATATTGAGCATCTTTTTGCTGTTTAAATGTTACTAATTTCGATAAACATGTTTTTACTGTGTTTTTTGTAACGTGTTCTTTTATTATGGGTTTTATCATCATCAACAAATCCGGTAGTTACAGGTATAGATATTTGTTGAATAATTTATTTCCAATTCGAATGTCCAACCTATTCTATTAGGGGCACGTTGACTGATGATAACATTTCAAAAATAATAGTAACTGAAACAAATATATATGTAAGCAACTTCAGATGAAAACATAAAGTTTTAATATACTCGACATTGATTATGTGATACATCTGACATCGTTTTGCTTTTACAAATTTTAATATCTGTTCTGGAAGCAGAAGATTAGTCATCTGTCAATAAGCAGACAACTAAGCCGGGTTGTGGTAATATATCTGTGCTTCATGTAGTGACCCTAGATGTATCCAGTTTTTAGGGGTGTGAGATATTAAATTCAGTAGTATTTTAAAATGGCTGGAAAAAGCTATGAAAGAGTGGGGTAAGGGGAGTAAAGTTTAAAGAGGCATAGAGAGAGTAAGAGAAAGAAGGAGGGAGATGGTAACATAGAAAAACAAGGGTATTTTTGCATCATGAAATTGGGTTGCAGCTGTAAAAGTGTTGCAACATAAGTTTGTAATTTAGACACATAGAGTAATGTGTTCAGTTTGGGGCAACAAGGTACTGAGGGAATTCATTGAAGTACTTTTTGAAATAGGGACCTCATTTGTGTTGCACCAAGCTGCCTGCGGACCCATTTGTATCACATTTGTATTGTATTGTACCTTTAATGTGTGATCTGTGTTCATTGTACTATACTTTGTAAATAGTGCAACGTAAAAAGGCTGATGCTTTATAAATAGAAAGTAATATTCATAATACTATATTGTAGCCATATAGCTGGCACACTTTCTAATTACATTTCTTTCATGCAGGTATCTTATACCATTAAATGCAATGGCATTACCATTGCATTTAATGGTATAAGATGCCTGCATGAAGAAGGTTATACCAGGGGCAGCTGGCGCATAGGGGGGCAACCCCCCCACATTTTATCTCAGACTTAATTGTTTAATTTTACATTTAGAAAATAACATTTAATTATATCATATTCAATAATTATTTTTTTAAAAATTGCTGCTATCACTTTATATTTTTAACCCATGCTCAATGCTATAGATCTCAGGTGTACTGTGCTCTGATTTGAATTGATGGGAGGTGCTGCAGCTGAAAATTCCTCTGGGGTTGTTCACTGTGAGTGTCCCTAGCCAGTTAGGACTGCTGTGCGAGGTACCAGGAGCTGTCAGGAGCTGTCTACTCATCAGAGACATATAGGATCAGGTAAGTACAGATGTACTCTCCTCTCTCTTCCTTCTCTCTCTGTCCCTCTCTCTCTTTCCCTCTCTGCTCCTTCTTTCTCTCTATTACCTCATCCACTCACTACTCCTCATCCACCCCAGGGCTCCATCACAGGCAACACAGGGCCTCCCAAGGCCCATTATTGGCCTACCATGGCCACTTTAAAGCTGGTCTCAGGACCCCACCAGGAGCCTCCTGTGGCCCAAGGACCCACCAGGGGCCTCTGGTGGCTCCAGGGCCTTCTTCAGCCTTATAGCGGGCCTCCCGCAGGCCTTATTGCTGGCCTCCTGTGGGGCCTCTCATAGCCCTTCCAGGAGGCCTATCGCGGCCCTCCCCTTGGGCCCTATAGCGGGCCTCCCACAGGCCCTATGGCTGACCTCCTGCTGGGCCTATGGCAACCTCTCGCAGGGCCTATGGCGGCCCTCCCACATGGCCTATGGCGGCCCTCCCACTGGGCCTATAGGAAGTGAGATGGTAAGAGAGATAAGGAGGGAGAGAAAGGGTAGAGAGATAGGGAGGGAGAGAGATAGAGAGGGAGAGTGGGGGGAGCGAAAAGGGGAGTGAGATAGGGAGCGAGAGTGAGGGAGAGAAATGGAAAGAGATAAAGGGGAGAGATAGGTAGGGAGAGAGATAGGGAGCAAGAGAAAGGGGGAGAGTGATAGAGAGGTAGAAAAATGGGAAGAGAGATAGAGAGGGAGAGAAATGGGGAGAGTGATAGAGAGGGAGAGAAAGGGGGGAGATAGAAACGGGGAGAGAAATGGAGAGATAGGGAGAAAGAGAGGGATAGTTAGGGGAGAGAAATAAGGAGGAAGAGAAAGGGGAGAGAGATAGGGTGGGAGAGAGAGGCAGTGAAAGGGGGGAGAGATAGGGAGGGAGAGAGAGGGAGATAAAGGGGCAGAAAGATAGGGAGGGAGAGAGATAGGGAGGGAGAGTGATGAAGAGAAATGGAAAGAGAGATAAAGGGAGACCACCTAGGGAGGGAGAGAGATAGTGAGGGAAAGAAAAGGGGGAGAGAGATAGAGAGGGAAAAAGATAGGGGAGAGAGATAGAGAGGGAGAGAGAGGGGGAGAGAGGGGTAGAGAGATAGAGAGGGAAAGAGGGGGGAGAGATAGAGAGGGAGAGATAGGGAGTGAGAGAGTTAGGGGAGAGAGATAAGGAGGGAGAGGAAGGGGAGAGAGATAGGATGGGAGAGAGGAAGTGAAAGGGGGAGAGAGATAGCGAGGGAGAGAGAGAGAGGGAGCGAAAAGGGGAGAGAGATAGGGAGGGAGAGAAAAGGGGGAGAGAGATAGAGAGGAAGAGAAAGGGGGAGAGAGATAGAGAGGGAAAGAAATGGGGAGAGAGATAGGGAGTGAGAGAAAGGGGGAGAGAGAGAGATAGGGATGGATAGAGGGGGAGGGGAGAGGGGAAGAAGGAGAGAGGGCTAGACGGAGGGAGGGATAGAGAGAGAGGGAGGGATAGAGGGCGGGAGGGATAGAAAGAGAGAGGGGGGAGAGGAATAGAGAGAGAGGTGGATAGAGAAAGAGGGGGGATTGATCCTATCCCTCTCCATCGGTCCCCCTCACTATCCCTCCCTCTCGCTCCCTCCCTCTCACTCTCTCCCTCTATCCCTCATCATCCATCTCTACTTCTATTCCTTTATCTATCCCTGTTGTGCGTTTGGTTGGGTAAAAAAAAGAGGTTATATCCATCTATTATTTGCATTATATGGTTTTTCATTGGTTTTACTACAACCACTGTAAACACTGAAACATTTATGGTATATTTTTTTAACATCTGAGGGGTTAAATAATTTTCCTTTGTACAAATTGAATTTTCGAGTCTATTGGCCAGACCAAGTTTTAGATATTTTCACATGGGTAAGAAAGACTCAAGACGAAACACTGTGAAGGTCTCAGGATAGCATGTTCTGAGACATACGCATCGCACTTCAATACTCAAATATTGTCCCAAATAAATATTATTAAGCAGGTGTTAAGATAAAGCGTACAATGGAGTCTAGTCTTTAATCAAAAATACTTGGCACACAATATGGGACAGAGGTCACACATATTATTATTATTATTATTATTATTATTATTAATAATCCAGTTTAATATTTTGTATCAGAACGCTCTCGAGCGTATAGAAACAGATATACACAACATATTTATCAATACATTCTAATTTATACATATACATGCAAACGGAAAAGTTTCTATTGTGATAGGTCGGAAACCAACCTTGTGACAATGAGAAGAAAAGTTATCTAATGGCAGAGTGAAGGTTCGGGTCTTTCCTGCTTTTTCCTGGGGGGCTTTTGTTCTCTACTGGGGTCTTTTCTTCTGTACTATTTTCTGTCTGGTCTTTTCTGACTTATCTGACAGTCCTGTCTGTGGACATACCTGACTGTCATCCTTGGGCATAAACCTATGCCCCCTTCATATGTTCCCTAATATACCTTACTATATCTGTCTACATCCAGATTATATCTTAGCTCTACAACTCTTCCTAGCAAACCAATAGCATAAAGAGGGATTACTTCAAACTATCTTCAGAAGGGATCCCAAAAATGCTTTTGTTACCATTTTGGGAGTGGTCACTGAACCCAGACTAAGTAGCAACTTAATTCCGGACTGTAGGTGTTATTCAATATATTTCAATCTGTGCCCATATTCCCTGAAACAGACTGATTGACTTAATTCAATAATATATCAATTTAACTCTGTTACAAATCCAACTATACAGCAAACCATACTTAGCAATAATCAACATATATAATCTTGTATCACACAATCAACAAAACTGTCTAACATCATTATTGATTAATTTGACCGATTTAAATTAAATTAAATTCAATCAATTTTGATGTAAGACCAGTAACCAAATAATAGCTTGCCAATACCTAAATACAAAGGTTAATTAGCTTGCAATCTCACATACAATATAGCCAACTTTGATACATAGTGCTTCAATATATATTTCTATATTCTATCTGCCATATAAATTGCTATACCATATTTTCATAGAGTAACAGGTTATATTGATAATTAATATCATATATACTGTAACAAATAGTCAACTGATTGTTTATACACTCTGCATATCATTTATGTATTGCACTAACCAAATATAATATTTGAAGAGAAATAGAACAGACACCTTGTTAATGAGGTAATTTTACTCCTATGTTATACTGGAATAAGAGGAAGGAACGGATCTCATATGAAGGACTGATTTGGTGGCATAATAGAAACATTCACTTTTCTTAGTATAAAAAATCAATTTATTCAAATAAATGTAAAACACTTTAACAATGTTGTATAAAAATAATGAACTATTTTAAAACACTTAAAAATGAATGTTTCCACTTGTGGAAAGAATACTAGAAATACAATTATTAATATATTATGTCACTGTTGCATAGTTAAGTATTTATAAATTTAAACCAACACATTGGACATTGTCACACATGACACAAAAAATTATTTCATGGAGTAGGTATATGCGTCAACAAATAAAAGAAGTAAAAGGAAAAAAGGAAAAATAATAATAATACACATAAAAAATGTAGCAGCAATGAGGTAAAAGTGGATAAAGTAATGTTTTAAAGTGCACAGTGCTTACAGAGAACAATCTTTAAACATAAGACTGTACTGATGTAACAGTGAATATAATACAGGGGAAAAAAAATGGAGTTATTGTGGGTCAGTCCCTAATCTGCCTTGAATAGCAGAACTGAGGACCTTTCACTTATCCTCCTACTAAGGGCCTCATTCAATTGCGATTTTGCTAATTGAATAGGCCTCTAAATAAGCACATAGCATATTTTTTTTAAGGAAGTTTTAAGTTAGTGAACTTCTATCCAAAATCAACGTCTTTACTAACTAATAACTTCTTTAAAAAAGTATGCTATGTGCTTATTTAGAGCCCTATTCAATTGGCCAAATTGCAATTGAATTAGGCCCTAAGTGTGCTGCAAAGTTATGCTCAATTAGTGAGTATAATTTAAATAAATTGAAAATACTGGGGCCTGCTATTTACCCCTTAAACTATCTTAAATATACATTTCTAACTAAACTACTCTACATAGATACTTGCTGACCCATGATAATTTAGCACTATGATTTTATAGTATACAGAAAATATAGTATCAATAGCCTTACTGTTAATTGAATTGTATATGGCTTTACTGTATTGCCCGTAAGATATTTTTTACATTAGTGCTAACAAAATCATATGAAATTATTATATACAATTTATAGTATTGGTTAATTTATATCAATAACTTATCTTTGTAATGAGCCGTTTGTTGGTGGGGTTATAACATTTCTGATCCTTCAGCTGAAAATGGCCAGCCCTTCCCGCCGTCTGCTGCTCCGGCAGCACGACAAAGATGACATCATCAGAGGTGGATGCTTCTCGTGTACGATGGCTGACGCACGTTTCACAGGCTGCTTCCTCTTGGGCCTTGGTGAAAAACATCAATAAGGCTTAGCCTTTTCTCTCAATATTCCATACTATCCAAATATAGACAGACTGTTAACCAAATTTTATCAGATTATAAACACTGTTTATATACTCCTATATTGAACTAACCAAATATAGATTGTATTAAAATAAATTGTTAATCCACATTTGATAAGTTTATATACACTGCTTATTGATTTCTGTATTGATCTAACCAAATATAAATGTGTTAAGACTAATTGTTATCCAATCATCCAAAAGAAATTGTAATATACATCAGGTAGATTGTATATTGTAATCTAACTAAATATCAAAGCTTACAAGTGTAAGCACTTATAATTGTTTATCCTTGATATTTACTGCTACACCAATAAGTGCTATTTCTGCACACAGTGTATACTTGTTGATAAATTGATCCTCATACTCAATTAATCTCTACACTGTAATATTTTAAGAAACTATATTAATCTATACAGTGTAATATGTATGTAATATCAATTGCATGACATCCCTCCCTCTCTCCATCCCTTTCTATCTCTCTCTCCATCTCTTTCTATACCTCTCTCTCTCCATCTCTTTCTGTCCCCTTCTATCCCTCTCTGTCTATCCCTCTCTACCCTATCCCTCTCCCCTTCTAGCCCTCACCCTTCTATCCCTCTCCCCTTAATTCTATCCCTCTCCCCTTCCTACTATCCCCCTCTCTATCTATCCCTCTCTCCCTCTCTCTATATATATATATGCAAATCCCTCTTTCTCTTTCTCCTTTTCTCTCTCTCTATATATACAGTATATCCCCATGTCTCTCTCCATATATATATATATATATATATATATATATATCCCTATGTCTCTCTCTCTCTCTCTCTCTCTCTCTCTCTCTCTCTCTCTCTCTCTCCTCTATATATATTATATATATATATATATATATATATACTATATAATATATATATATTCATTGGTTCTCTTTAGATATATTCATTGGTTCTATTTAGTTATTGCATGTGATCAAGAAAATGGAGAAACTTCCCTTCATAAGAACCAGTACTGCCTCATCCCTCTCTCTCTCTTTATCCCTCTCTGTTCTCCTCTCTCTTCCCCCCCCCCTCTATGCCTCTATCTCTGTCACTCTCTACCCCTCTCACTCTCAATCTCTCTTTACCTTTCTCCATATCCCTCTCACTCTCAATCTCTCTCTCTTTACCTTTCTCTCTGCCTCTCTCTCTCTCTGCCTCTCTCTCTCTCCCTCTCTCTCTCTCTCTCTCTCTCTCTCTATGGCTCTGTGGGATCACTTTTGTCCCTTTCTATGAGCTGCCACAGAGATACATCCTGATCTAACATGTATTCTACAGTATGTGTTCTATTTAATTATTGCATGTCATCAAGAAACTGGAGGCACTTTTTCACCATAAGAAAAGTAAGCAGAACCAGCACCACCTCACCCTCATCAAGAAAATGGATGCCCTTTCTGGCATAAGAAAAATGAGCAGAACCAGCACCACATCACCTTCATCAAAAAAATGGAGACACTTACTGGCATAAGAAAAGTGAGCAGAACCAGCACCACCTCGCCCTCATCAAGGAAATAAGTAATTAAAGTGACAGGGGGAAACAGTAAGTGGGTGTGATCTATGTCAGTGGGCAGGGCCTATGTTGTAAAGGGGAGGAGTTAATACTATTGAGTGGAGTCAATATAAGGGAAGGGTCCAGGTCTCTATCTTCTGCCCCACCAACTTGGAAAGTCACCAGCCACCACTGGATCATCGTACCATTGTTGGACTCAAGCTTGGTTAGGTTGGAGAGGCACCTGACGGAGAAGCAAAGTAGAACAGGGAATAATCTATTGAAAGTAGAGCCTGTTGATCATCTGTTTTCTCAACGTGCCCTTCAAAAGTATAGATAAAATAGAGACATTTAATACGAAAATATTCAAAACTGAGAAAATATAGTACTGATATTTTAACAATGTTTAAAGTAAGTACATATCAAGGTGATTTATTTAGGGCTTTTATACAGCACCAGTTGGGGAGTGGGCCTATGAAAACTCCCATTACATTGAGCATAAAAAGCTATTCATATATTTAAAAAAATATTATCCTTACTAAAGCTACAGTGTTTTTACATATATAGAATAACGAGGTCAAGGTTCTATGAAGGCACAGTAAATTTTAAGAGTTAGATTTGTAAGTAATGTAACTCAAACCGCGTATAAAACAAGGCTTTGTGGATTGAAATAGCTGAAAAAAAGTAATAGATGAAATATAATTTCTAATTTTCTTAACCTAACCACTCCGCTGTACATACATTTATTTTCTGTTAAATTTTACGTTTCAGATGCACCACAGGAGTTCCTATCCCAGGCAAAAGGCAATATGAGGTGAGAAAGGATCATGCTGTCAGTGCAGGTAGAGGCCTGTATAATAGAACTGTACTTCTAAAAAAATAGGTGTTTCATTTTAACAAATTTTATGATAAGGATAAAACATAATGAGCATGATGTATTTGAGATGATGGATGAAACATTAAAACCTCAAAGGATTACAGCAAAATGTTTTGATATTATTTCATTTTTATGTGGGAATTATTTTAACCTTTTCCGTGCTTAATGGCCTTCATCCCACTTCAATGCAATATACAACAGTGCCACTACATTGAAGATTGTAAATATCAAACACGTAAGTATGGTGACTACCTTTGACACATTTTAATGAGTAAACCTTTATCATGTAAGTGATATTTTATAGAAATATGTATTTTGTACTATTCATATATTACATAAGAATATGGCAAATATAGTAGACTATCGGTTAACCTGCACCCATGGGGATTGGTAGATGCCAGATAAATGTAGTTTCTAGTCGCATGAGAGTTGCTATTAAAAGAAACAGAGATTAGCTGAACATAGGATATAAGTACAGTCAGGTCCATAAATATTGGGACATCGACATAATTTTAATCTTTTTGGCTCTATACACCACCACAATGGATTTGAAATTAAACGGACAAGATGTGCTTTAACTGCAGACTTTCAGCTTTAATTTGAGGGTATTTACATCCAAATCAGGTGAACAGTGTAGGAATTACAACAGTTTGTATATGTGCCTCCCAGTTTTTAAGGGACCAAAAGTAATGGGACAGATTAACAGTCATAAATAAAATTTTCACTTTGTAATACTTGGTTGGAAATCCTTTGCAGTCAATTACAGCCTGAAGTCTGGAACGCATAGACATCACCAGATGCTGGGTTTCATCCCTGGTGATGCTCTGCCAAACCTCTATTGCAACTGTCTTCAGTTCCTGCTTATTCTTATTCTTTGTCTTCAGCAAGTGAAATGCATGCTCAATCGGATTCAGATCAGGTGATTGACTTGGCCATTGCATAACATTCCACTTATTTCCCTTAAAAAACTATTTGGTTGCTTTTGCCGTAAGCTTCGGGTCATTGTCCATCTGCACTGTGAAGCGCCGTCAAATGAGTTCTGAAGCATTTGGCTGAATATGAGCAGATAATATTGCCCGAAATACTTCAGAATTCATCCTGCTGCTATTGTCAGCAGTCACATTATCAATAAATTACAAGAGAACCAGTTCCATTGGCAGCCATACATGCCCCAGCCATGACACTACCACCACCATGCTTCACTGATGAGGTGGTAATGCTTTGGATCATGAGCAGTTCCTTTCCGTCTCCATACTCTTCTCTTCCCATGACTCTGGTACAAGTTGATCTTAGTCTCATCTGTCCATAGGACGTTGTTCCAGAACTGTGAAGGCTTTTTTAGATGTTGTTTGGCAAACTCTAATCTTGCCTTCCTATTTTTGAGGCTCACCAATGGTTTACATCTTGTGGTGAACCCTCTGTATTCACTCTGGTGAAGTCTTCTCTTGATTGTTGACTTTGACACACATACACCTACCTCCTGGAGAGTGTTCTTGATCTGGCCAACTGTTGTGAAGGGTGTTTTCTTCACCAGGGAAAGAATTCTTCGGTCATCCACCACAGTTGTTTTCAATGGTCTTCCGGGTCTTTTGGTGTTGCTGAGCTCACCCGTGCGTTCTTTCTTTTTAAGGATGTTCCAAACAGTTGATTTGGCCACACCTAATGTTTTTGCTATCTCTCTGATGGGTTTGTCTTGTTTTTTAAGCCTAATGATGGCTTGCTTCACTGATAGTGACAGCTCTTTGGATCTCATATTGAGAGTTAACAGCAACAAATGCAAATAGAAACACTTGAAATGAACACTGGAGCTTGTATCTGCTCTTTGTAAGTGGGATAATGAGGGAATAACAAACACCTGGCCATTGAACAGCTGAGCAGCCAATTGTCCCATTACTTTTGGTCCCTTAAAAAGTGGGAGGCACATATACAAACTGTTGTAATTCCTACACCGTTCACCTGATTTGGATGTAAATACCCTCAAATTAAAGCTGAAAGTCTGCAGTTAAAGCACATCTTGTTTGTTTCATTTCAAATCCATTGTGGTGGTGTATAGAGCCAAAAAGATTAGTTTTGTGTCGATGTCCCAATATTTATGGACCTGACTGTATATTTGTCAGTGAGGGCTGTTCTAGCAGCAGCAGCTGCTTTCACTCCTCACTTACACACAGGTACGCCCGGCTGGAGGGTGCGGTGTAGAACCCAGAGAATGTAACGGCAACACTGCACTGGCTCCGACACCCATGCCTGTCTTCTTCCAGGTAAAACTGAATTTCAGAGACATACAGTGGGTGCAATCTAGATGCCTGTAAGCATTTTGTGGCATGACAACCTGGTTCCTAGCATTTGTTGAGCCCTGCAATTTTTTTATTTTATTTAAAGTACAGTATCGAAATTATTTTTCTGGTTGCTTGAGAGTTCTGGTTGCTTGAGGTCTGGAGTCTACTGTATAATGTATGTATATATATATATATATATATATATATATATATTATAATATATATATATTGATATATGTACCTAATTGTCATCTGTATAAAGTGCAAGCTTTCAAAACACTATGGTTAATTCACCTACTTGAATGGCAGACTTATTGAAAGATACATAGCAATATTAATGTATTCCTCTAATAAATTAAATCTACAGAACATTTTGTTTACATCAATTATATATATAATATATATACTATATATATATATATATATATATATATATAGTCTGGTATACTCTGAGCACCTTTTTAATTTGTTCTCTTGCGTTTTTAGTGTATCCACTTTACTGTAAATATTGGCATTTTATAAATAGAAAATAATATTCACCACAATAATAATCAAAAATATATATATCTTACTTATCTGTAAAAATTATGTTTACAAAAGAGTAAAGAATAATAATAATAAAACATATATGTACATATATCTATCTGTATATATATATATATATATATATATATATAATATATAATATAATATATATATATATGTGTGTGTAAAATATAAATATAAAATATTTTATATAAAATGTATATAAATAATATATAATAATAATATATAAAATATAACATAAAATATAATATATATATATATATATATATATAATATATATATCCATAATAAAATAATAAAATAAAGAAATTATTCTCTAAATATTTGGTATGAGCATAATAGACAGGAAATGGGATAATCAGGAGACATAAGGTATACATCAAGATGATTAGAGTGAGATCAAAGAGATAGAAGCAATGAAACATCCATTAGCCAAGGGGTGTAAGGAGTCCTGATTGTCTGTTCTCTTGATCCATTAGAGAATAGGTATAGTGAGACTCTCAGGTCTCCTGCATAATTAAATATACAAAGTTATAGCAAAGTTTCAGTTTTCTGTAACATAGTGTAACATGAAACATATATATATATATATATATATTATATATATATATATATAGTTGGTCCTGGTTGTGGAATATTAATCTGAGTATCCAAGTGTGTATTATTTTGGGTGGATATATAAAAATTAGATGTGGTAGGTGAACTTTGTAATTGATTTAGTTACTATTGTGTGAAATCCAGGATTTCTCATTAATTTATTTAACCTATTTACAGCTTTCTTGAGCTACATAAAATAATGTAACATCACAAGATGGTTACAAAGGAATTGAACCTTTTTTATCTGGATTGGACATCACATCTTATATGTAGCTGGTACAACAACTCAGTACTAATCAAAAGTGTGTTACCATTTGTAATATACCTTGAGAGCCTGCCTAAAATGAGTTGTGCCTTGAGCTAAAGGCAGTGGCAGAGCTAGAGCATGGAGGACCCTGGTGTAAAAAAAATTGGGCCCCTCCAAGAGGTGGTTGTAAAAATGTTTTTGCTCTGGGCGTTCCCCAGGTACCAAATAACTTAGAACCCCTAAACCCTTTTCCATAACACCCCCCTTCCTAAGACCCATTCTCATAACAGCCTCCCATGCCAAGACCTTTACCCATAGCTGTTCCCCCATGTCTCTTTTCCATAGCTGCACATCTATATACATATATCATCTCTACATAGAAGCCAGTCTCTCTCAGCAGCCATCTTCACATAGCACCCAGTCCCTCTCAACATCCACCTTTACACAGCACCCCTATCTCCTTTGTTCCCCCTAACAGAATCCATTCCCCTGTGCTTTGCTGTCATCCAGCCCTTGCTCTCTCTCATCTCTTCCCTGATACACATCCCCAGTGTGCTTAACCGCTCCATAATGCCACCTCTTGGAGCTTCAGTAGAAATGCTCTACAGAAAATTAAATTAAGGGAAAGTGTTTTGCACCACTTGCACCATTGGTATCTCCGCCCCTGGCTCAAGGGCCTAACTCCAGGCACCAAGGAGTCTAGAATTTCAGGATCAATGTGCATAATTAGCTGTGCATGACCATATATTTCCTGAAAATCTCTTCTAAAAAAACTGTGAAAGTTGAACACGTGGAGATGATGACTCACACTTTTCATAAAATCTGTACTGTAGTTGTAAATTTCCAAAACTATTAAACAACAAAATCAGCTGCTAGTAGATAAAAATAAGCAGCAAATATTTAATATACAGTTATTTATTTAAATTCTGCGGCTGCTATTGTGACATTTACCTTTTGAAGCCAAAACTTCATACCATAGAGATACCTGCACTTCTTAAACTGACTTAAAAATGTAATTGAAATCATATCAAACACCAAACCAATTTTAACTCAATTCTCTTTATTTTATGTCTTTTTTTAAACACACTACTGATCATTATCTCTCCATTGTGACTTATCACCACATTGACGAAACTGAACAAATTCTGGTTTTTAGAGAGAGTCTTTAGTTTAAAACCCCACAAGGCATTTCATAGAGCACAAATAAAAGAAGATACATTCATAGCAAATGTACAATATTTGTGTTACCTACATGAACTGCTCAGAGATGTTGTCTTTTGAGGATATAAAATGCCATTATTTATTCCTGTCAGTTGGTAATGCCTTTGACTCGGTTGATCAATATCACTGCAGCTTTAGTTACTATGGGGATGAAGCTTCTCTTCACTCAATAAACCCCAAGTTCCTTTTCTACAAAGGTGAGCAAAATACTTTTAAAATAATGATTTATCTTTGTAATGCCTTCTGGGGATATGCAACTATCACTATAAAGATATGTAGCTACACTTTGAAATGCAGAATATTATGTTTTGCTTCAGGCGAGCAAAAGCTTAAAACCATTTGTTTATCCCAAAAAAAATCAATTGTTAAGTCATCCGACAAAAGGACTTCATACGTATGTGTTTCTCTGTGTTTATATATGATATGCAACAAAATCTGCAAAAATAGATACTTCTGCTATCAGGTTAATTGCCCTGGTGCACCACAGGTATTCAAAACATTGAATTTGTAGAAGTATTGGATGCTAAGAAGAATGTAGTATGGCTGCTAATCAGAACATAGTTAGCTCAGTAGAATCTGCGGATGAGAAACCCCAGGCCTTGACTCTGACCAAACGACGCGCCCAGGTGAAAACAATCTTTGGGCACCATCAAGCATTATGCTCCCTGTTATATATTTGCTTGAAATCTCTTCCTTATTTGGTACAACATGTTGTTGTTGTTTTTCTAGTCATTTTGTCATTTCCGTCTATTCGTGACCCTATGGACCACAGCATGTCAGTCACGGCCCCTCATGTTGCTTCAATTACCTCATCTATACCTCTCCGCCTCTGTCATCCCCTTCTGTGTGTGCCTTTAAACTAGTCTTTTCTAGGGAATCTTGTCTTCTCATCCAAAATATTTCAGCTTCAGTCTCATCATCATACCTTCCAATGAACAGTTTGTCTTGATTTCCTGAAGTACTGATTTATTGGATCTTCTTGCAGTCAGAGGGACTCTAACCAATTTTTATCAATACCACAACTCAAAGGCTTCAGTTCTACGGCGCTCAGACTTCTGTATGGTGCAATATACTGGTGAGAAAAATACAAATCAATGCATGGGCAGTGCCAGAGAACTGAAAGGCTTGGTAATGCAATCTTAACAATTCCCATGAGCATTTGCCATCTGGCAGTTTTTTTTCTGAGTACTCAATAAATAAATAATTTATAAGTCCAGGCCTTTGCACCTGAAGCCTGACACCCCAAGAGGCCTGGGATGTCTGACCCCCAAAAATGGTCCTAAGAAAACCTTTTTATTGTGGGTTCACTATTAAATAAATGTTGCAACAATGGTAAATGGGACAAGAGCATGTAAGAGACAACAACATCAGAACTGGGTGGCTTTTTGAGGTGTATAGATGACCAGCATGGGCAAGATGATTAAGTATAAAATGGGAATACTGGCAGGACAGGAGGGAGAAATGGGCAAGATGATTAAGTATAAAATGGGAATACTGGCAGGACAGGAGGGAGAAATGGGCAAGATGATTAAGTATAAAATGGGAATACTGGCAGGACAGGAGGGAGAAATACAGGTCTGTTGGTCATGCATAGCAGATAATCGTTTGGAGTGTCATGCATAAGGTAAAAACATCCTGGCTCTGACCATTATCAATGATGATGTACATGGAACAGTAGACAACAATGGAGAGAGGAGTGAGGTAATACTCTACAACATAGCAGAATGAGAGGTGCTGTGTGAGCAGAAAATGAGAGAAGGAATATCTAAGCATACTAACATTTCAAGTAGCAAGGGAAAAGCAATTTTAAAGTATATAATCCTTCTTGAGATTTCATATTTTGCAAGCTACATTTACTCTGTAAACAAACTTTGCAAACATTGGCTTGGTGTTTCTCAACTGCATTGAAAAGATTCATTTGAGACACTTTATTTGCACATATAAAACAATCTGCCCCTCTTCAATCTGACCTTATTCATTAAAAATGTATCTATGCCCATAGGGCACGCAAGCATTAAGGTAAATTTCTTTCATATGAATTTATTCACAAATCATAATGACAAGTCAACCGAATTCTGATGCATCAATGTAAAGCAAAAGGATGCAACAATAGCTATTTTAAAAAGTATTGATTCATTTATTTATGTGCACTTTTACAAAAATGAAGAAGCAATCCTATCTACTTCTGATCCATTTTAATAATAATAATTTGGGAGATGACACTGGCTCGAGCAAAGATTGATTTCTAGTAGTGAAAGAAATGTCCCTTAGGCATATGTTGTGCTCCAACCTACTGTCTTGCATTGACTCCTTTTAACGTGTTATATTTTAGAGAAAAGACACACTCCAACAGCATAAGGATGCCAAAACCATAATAACAGAGGATTAAAAACCACTAGAGACAAAAAAATTACATGTTTTCAGTATACAAAGTGGTTTTGACTAGACAAATTGTACCGACTTGATCACCATTTATATTTTTGTGGGTCAATCCAAGATTGTTTTTGTTTACCCCTTTTTTTAAATTTGGTGCCTTAATTCTGTACATTTCCTGCTCTTTGTGAGTCATGATTATTAATATTATTATTATTGTTTATTTGTAAAGCGTCAACATATTCTGTAGCGCTATACATAAGTTTTGATCATGGCAAAACAATATTATCACATTACAAAAGATGGAGGGCCCTGTCTTTGAGCTTAGAATCCAGTATCCATTGTGTTTTCCCCAAAGCACTGTGCAAGATTGAAAACTCACAGACTTACAATCATAGAGCCTGATTCAATTGAGCTTTTGTAGAGTATCTTATTGGAGCTCATAAGTGAGGTCGCAAGTTAATTTGCTATTCAATTGGTGTCTTTTTGCGGGCTCCAAATGGGTTACGAGTTACGGCCTTGACAAAATTGCGATTGTGAAACCCGTATCTTACAACATCCAGAAGCCTTTGACCTTTAACTTTCGCAAGGCTAAAACCGCAAATCACTATTCAATTGATCTATTTCCCCAAGACCGCAATTTGTTTCACACCGTAAACTGCAAATGAAGGATAAAATCCTGTGAGTGCTAGAGAGGACCCGCAATGGGGTTAGACACCTATTCCCAGCACTGTAAATGCTAATTAAAAATCAATACTACACTGTAAATAACGGGGGAAAGCGATGACAGACATTAGAATTGATTGCACAACAGTCTCAAGCTTGCAAATCGGCAATAAATTATATTTATTTTTATGCTTCATTTCGGGGTTAAATCTTTGGTATCAATGAGTTAATATATATCAGGCCACCCACATGTACTAGAACAGTATTGGCATTCATTTTCAAAATTCTTTAATTTGCGGGGTTGCGAGTGTGATCGAACTGATTGACATGTTTTACTGCCGTAATAATGACTTGTTTCATTTTCTATTGGCTGATTCGAAATGGGAGGTTACGGGCTTGCTTAACTGATCATGTTCCCGCCCTGAACTGCTACAAACCAGTGCATGGTTTACGGTTTTGGCTTTGGGACCGTAACATGCGGGCTTAAGCAATTGAATAGCATCGTAATCGGAGACAAACAGGAGCCGGCAAGACATTCGCAGACATATGGCCTAATAGGATCGAGATGCGGGCTTGCAATTGAATCGGGACCATACTTAATATTATTATCTGCATACTCTACATACTCTTTTGTCATTGTTTATTTTCTAAAAGTGTGCATTATGGGTGAAATAGCATCTCTAAGTTAAATATTGTGAGAAACCTTACAAAATTACTGAAGGCTGACACTTTTTTTGTTGTTTCCACAACTGAAATATGGCATTTCTGATACCTACATAAAGAATTAACACAAGTGTCTGGGGAAGGGATGGGTGATGATCACTAATTACAATCAGTCACCTTTTCATTATCATATTCCTGGCTCAGCAATCACATCACATATTGTGGGGAAGGAAGAAGAGAACATGAGGGAATAAGGAAGGCTTTAACAGAAAGAGAATAGGGACAGAAGAGAAAGCAAAAGAGTGGCAAAATAGACAGAACAGGGGTACGCTTTGAAGAGAACAATTAAAGGTGAGTTAATGTTAAAGAGAACAGCCCGTTGGATTGCAATCTAGCCACTCCTAGATTGTAATCCGTTTTGGGCATAGTCTACACCAGGATAACATATAAATAATTTTGTATCTGCAATTAACCTTTAATAGAAAGCTGTATAGTGTGTAAATCTAAAAGTGTAGGAATAAGTAGTTCATAACAGATTGTTTCCCCTTCTGGATCGCTACCTTGTCTTGGGGAAGGGGCTTGTGTACTTCAATGAAGATGTGAGCTATACCAAGAGGGGCAGGTCATAGAATAAAGGTCAGACAAATCTTATTCCACTGAAGAAGGAACTGGCAACTCACTCCAGTATGTTTGCCATGAAAACCTTATGAACAGGCACCACCAGACAAAAGAGGTGTCTGGTGTTCTGTGTTCCATAGGGTCATGGAGGGTCAGACCCGACTGAACAGCTTAATACACACAACAGATTGTTTAATTAACATAAGTTGATTATCATGTTTACAAATGTCTTCTCACTAAAATTAGCAGTGTCATTATACAACAAATTACATTGAGATGAATCCTCTCACAATGCAGCCTTATTAAGAATCAAAATAAATATGAAACCCAGACATCACTGAGAAAATCTTCCTAAAAAGTAAAGGTAGGGCTTCATACACCTGTGAGTGTGATCTCTGTGTTTCATGTTCTGTGTTTGCACTCCGACCTCGTGACTTCTCATAACCCTGGACTTACACTGCATCAATCCAAAATGGTGTCTGTAGGGCAACAGAGAAGACACTGATGCTGGGAAAGATTAAAGACACAAGAAGAAGTTGGGGATGGCAGAGTCAGAGATGGATAGATGAGGTCAGTGAAGCAATGAACATAATGGAGCTCAGAGGGGCAGTGACTGAGGGATGTACCTGGCGTGCTGAGGTCCGTGGGGTCATGGAATATCAGACAGGACTGAATGACTAAACAATAACAGCGCAATGGAAATTAGTGTCCCTAGTGGTGTCAGTGGAATCAACTTGCCTTAAAGGTTGCCACAGTAAAAAAAAACAAAAAAAAAACATCAGTCTAGCCATGTCAAGGCCGTAGTCTGTTTTTTTATCTGAATGTTAATATTTTGTTTGCCATGTTGGATTTTGACCAACTGCTCTCTAGCCTACGGCCACTCCTGACATCAAGCCTGTTCAAAGGATACCCTTGTGTATCACTAATCTCTGACCGTGGTTGGATATTGGCAAGTCTCTGCAAATCAAAGCTGGACCCTGGTTCAAGGGCCGGTATATATGCCACTGTTGGTCAAGCACAATATATTCGGCTGGCAACCAAATCAAGAGGTACACATTAAACGTATGCAACAAGCAAGGAATTTTGAATGACTTATCAATTTTTAAAAATTAAATGGTATTTATTTTATTTTTTTAAATCACATCTAATATTCTGTGTTCAAAACCAGGAGAAACAACGTTTTGCCAAATATTTCGATGTTTGAAAATATTTTATTCAACTATAGATATGAAATAAATCTCACAATGAATTTCTTACAAAAAAATGCATTTGCTTCACTAGTTTGACAGTACCCTCATTATTATTAATGTTATTCACATACGAAAAGGCACTAAAAATTGACATTAATCACAGCATTTGTTCTTCCGGATTTTTACAAATTCATATATCCTGTGTTGTGATCTGAAGAAATGTAACTTCTAAAGGAGCGCTTTAAAATGTGTATCTGTTAAATGTAAGAGTATGTACAGGAATATCAATACATATCTTTCAGCTAGGCAGGCCAGGAAGAGAAATTGAATTAACAGTTCGAAGGTGGTGTGTAAGAAGAAGTATAAGAGGTGAAAATTCATGTTTCCAGTTTAATCTGTGTTCTGTTACGTATTGTTAGATTTAATGCAAAAATGTACAGTTAAATAAATGTAATAAATATTGCATGTAAAATATTAATATATAATCTTACCCTTCTGCTGTTTCTACTATATTTCATGTATTACTACATATAGGGATGAATTTTATTGGCCCAGAAAAGTTTATTGTTCTTCCAAAAAATGTGAGTTCTTGGTTGTTTCAAACTATCGCTAAGTTAAAAAAGTAAAAATCTGTACAAGACACACCAAACTATTTGCATATAAAATATATTGTCCTTTGTTCTAAATGGAATTAAAAAAAACCTTTTGAGTGTGCTATGAATGTATTTATATGACCATAAGCAAAATGTAAAGAAGTCTCATGTGGGTTTGAGACAAGTGATTGAGACCTTCACTTTAAGAACTAATAATTCTTTAGTATAATGAGGCTAATGAACTTCAGGAACATTTCGGTACAAGATGATCCTGTATAACAAATTTGAAACATCCATACTATAGTAAAACTCATATGTTTTATTTATGGACTAGGGACTTGCCTGTCAAAAATGACGGCAATAAACTTTGTAAACTGGCAAGCTGTTTGCCACACAATGCTAGCCTCTCCCCCCTCTAACTTGCGGGCCTCGCGATGAGTGCCTTTGGCTGTACCACTGTATCTGTAAAAAACTACCATCTTCTTTTATTTTTACTGTCTTAAATTGTGTGTGGAATTTTACACATATGCTTATTGAACCCATAGCTCTACAGAATCTGTTGGTGGTCTACAAATAAAATTAAATCATAATAAGCTCTACATCCTTTTAAAAACTTTCCTCGATGAGACAGCGGCAGCGCTGTTGTTTTACCTTATGGCCTGGGCAGAGAATCCTGAATGATGTCACATACATTTGATGTCATTCAGGATTACCTGCACTGCGGCCATAAGATGAGCCAGAGGCTTAAAGGCACAGTCGATGGTGAGGAAGACGGTGCTGGGGTGGGTTCCAGGAGGGGCAGGGGTGAAGTATGGTTTGGGGTAGCCCCCAGGTCCTTTAAGAAAGGAAATAACTAGATAAAAAATATTACAGCACTGGGTCCCCCCAGTGCAGGGCCTTGGTGCATTACACTGGGTGCACCTGACATGTGACTTCAATTCTACACAATATTTATTTTGCTTACGATAAATGTATCTAAAACGGTGTGACCCCTTTATATTTTTTTATATTTTATTTATTTATTTACATTTGTATATAGACCCTTTATCCAAAGAGCTTTACATAATTATAAAACAATACATAACTTTCTCAGCTATATAGGAGAAGTAGAGTGAAAAAAGCTAGCTTGTATCAGGCAGGGTTGGAAATGAAGAAGAAGTGGTTCTTCAGGAAGGTGTGAAGTAGAAGTTTATTCCAACGAAGGGGTGCAAGAAGGGAAAATAAACAAAAGTAAGAGAGGGTGCTACTATATTAGCCAATAGAATAAATAAGAGTACAGATACTTGTGCAATAAAAATGACCAAGATGGTATATAGATTATGCCGTTAATGGTTAGTGCTCACTCATTTGTTTTATCAGTTAGCTATAAGAGTTCAAATATCAAAATACTGTAGGTGTTCTGCCAATATCAATATGCACTTTATAAAACATAGTAAATCATTTATATTATATTATTCTTGTTTAACTGAACGCTCTCACATGTTTCGGTGTATGATCTGAATGTCAGGAAGCAGGTGTATTTCTGTTGATAGAACTGTCATTTGAAGAGAAGAAGAAGGAACAAGGTATAAACAAGTAAGATACAAAAATCACATTATCCATGGTCGGATGGTTTACAAACAACTCTTTCTTCAAGACATTTGCGTCTTATTTAGAAGCCAGGTGTCTGTGGTTAAGGTCCAGGAAGCTGATTTTTGGAAAATAGAGACAGGAAATTACAGCACCTGAATTAAAAGATAAACCTTGCAATACTTCAAGCAGTGATGACCGTCTTGGAGACTTGTTGGTTCCACATAAAAATACTAACAATTCAATATATTGTCTGGAGCAGCTCCTTATTAGCAAGATACATACTGAGTATATTACAGTAGTTGAGATACCATGAAGTATATTATTTAATAATACACAAAGGCAAAATATTAGGACCCTCCCCATAATTATCAAACATTTAATCGACTTAAAGGAGAGTCTTGGTGTTTTGCTTATGTGTATTTCTAGTGACTTAGCCTGCTTACCTGATGCCAAGAGGTTGTGTGTGTGTCATTCAGTTGTGTCCAATTCTCTGTGACCTCTAGACTGCGGCACACCATGCTGATCCACTTGGTTTTCATGGCAGAGATACTGGAGTGGATTTCCAGTTCATTCTCCAGTGGGCCACAGCATACTGCTCCTGGTATTCCTAGGTGGTCTCCCATCCAAGTATTGACCAGGCCCAACCCTGCATGGCTTCAGGGTGGTGTAACCTCTTGGTTCCCTGACTGAAATTGAACCCAGGTAGCAGTGGTGAAAGTACTGAATTCTAACCACTGGACCAAAAGGGAACACTGTGCTTAGTTGTAAATCGACAGACACAATTACATCTCCGGGATATACAATATCTCACAAAAGTGAGTACACCCCTCACGTTTTTGTTAATATTGTATTATATCTCTACACGTGACAACACTGAAGAAATGACTCTCTGCTACAATATAAAGTAGTAAGTGTACAGCCTGTATAACAGTGCAAATTTTTTGTTGCCAACGGTTTAGACATTAATGGCTGTGTGTTGAGTTATTTTGAGGGGACAGCAAATTTACACTGTTATACAGGCTGTACACTTACTACTTCACATTGTAGCAGAGTGTCATTTCTTCAGTGTTTGTATCTCAGAAAATAATGTATTGTTTTATAATTATGTAAGGTTACTTGGATCAAGTCTCTATATTCCAATTTAAAACGTGTATTTGTAAAGACCCAACAGATTCCATCTACTTCTGAATCACTACTTTGTGGTGGTAAAGGGGCTTGTTTGCCTCAATGAAGCTGTGAGCTATACCATGTAGGGTCACCCAAGATGGCCAGGTCATAGCAGAGAGGTCAGACAAATTGCGGTCCACTGGAGAAGGAACTGGCAACCCACTTCAGTATCTTTGCCATGAAAAACGTATGGATAAGCACAACCAGACACAAGATGTGCCTGTCATGCAGCAGTCCATGGGGTCACAGAGTCGGACACAACTGATCAACTGCCCAACAACATATTCCATAGAGCACATGAATAAAATGTCACTTTGATTTGAAGACAAAATGGCAAATTTTATTTTAAAAAGCAAAAATCTTCGACAGGCTGAGTGTGATCTGTTTAATTATGAATATATACTGTTTTCTTTTCTAAATCTAAATAGATGTTCTTCTTCAATACATTTTTTTAAATAATTTGGCATTCCTATCTCAGTTATGTCTAAATATTTTTTTAGGAACATTAATTATGTATTCTTTTGTATGCATTTTAGCACAATTTGGAAATTTACAGTTAATATTTTTATTTTAATATGAAGGCAACATTAAAAATAAAATCATTATTTTATTTCCCATTTCCTCTCTGTATTTAAAAAAAATTAAATAAACAGAAAATAAAGAAAATAAATATTGTTTTGCACTTGATCATAAACAGAATTTAAAAATAAAAATAAATGGGGACTTCAGTTATCGGCAGTTATCCTCAGCTTATATCAATTTTTAATATGTGTTTAATAAAGGAAATATATGTATATGAGGTGGCTTATTCTGTACTTCCTGAATCCCCATAATTTTGAACATAAGACTTGACTCTGTGCCTAATACTTGAAGATTGTACAACTTGTAGAAATTCCAAGAAGTAAGTCTCAGTCTCCTTGAAGCTGGGAGAGGTGATTCGATGATATGTTTACACTTGCTTTTACTAATCACATAATTACATTGCTTAAATGATGACATTTGACAGAAGCTTTGAAAGTAAACAATGTTAAGTTGTAATACGGCCTCCAGCAATTACATTATCATCACTTTTCTACAAGGAGACAAAAGCAGGCGCGTGCCTAGGCCTCTGTGTCGGTGTGTGGACCTATCACTTTACCTTGGTGAGGTACGCCACAACAATTATCTCATTGATAGAAGGAAGCTAATTGCTTGTTGAAACATAAGGCGTGCATATGACAGGTAATGCCGCAGAGCTAATTATTTTCAAGTACCTGTAATCCTAGGAGATTTACCTTGTGATAAAAGCAAGCAAATGCCCTCAGGTATAAGTACAGGCTTGTTATTAAACTTGGCAAGATTAGTGACTGAGTATCTGGCATGAAACAGAAGAGGCAATGACTATACACTTTTCAAAAGTAATTATTTTTCAGTTGATGTAAACAGTATATATATATAAATATATATATATATGTGTATATATCACATATATAGTTGTGAGCATGCGGGCTGTTGCTAACGCTTGCGGGCCGAAGGCGCTACTGCGGACTTGCAAAATTTACGTAAAATACGAGACACTTTACGACCCATTACGGCCTCGCATAAAAAACATCCGAAACCTGCGCACTTGAAAACATGAAAAACACAATAAATACACACAACAAATACATGAAAAGCTTACCTCCAGCAAGGGGGGGGGGCACCCAGGACCTCGAAAACTGAAGTTAAACTTCAATTTAACTCCAATTAAAAGATTTTAGACACTCAAAAATCCCCTAAGCGAGAGAAAAAATGGCCGCCGAACAAAACGAAAACGAGGCTAAAGGACCCTAAACACGCAAAACACCACCACAAACACGCAAAACACCACCAAACACCTACGGATTTTCCAAAAAAGTCAGACGACATCTGAAAACAAGGACGCAAAATCAGCCACAGCCGCATACTACACATTAGGCACCATTTTACAACAATAACTTATACAATCCGGAAGTACACAGCTACACTAACGGATTTGCCTTGCGCACGCACACTATTACACTGCACACATTCATGACACTTACACAGCACCTCCAGAGCACTGATGCTGCAGCAACATGAAAACAGATTGCCAGCTCTTCAACACAATGCTTCCTGCATATATTACTTCACAATAGGTAAAGTATATTAATTTCTTATTTTATTAATTATTCATTGCCATACCAAAAAAAAAAAAACACCAACGCTGCTCATAGCACACAAACAACCAAGAGGCTCGCAATGAGCGGCGAAGGATCTTAAAACACCAACAAAATTAATTTTGCACCCAAACAACATTACCTGCCTTACAATCTTATTGCTCTCATTTTTTGACGGGCAAGTCGCTAGTATATACTGTATATATATATATATATATATCATATTATAATTGTCAAACTGTGAGACTTTGTCACGCTTTGTTTTGTGCATCCGAAATAGGCAATAAGCGCTTATCGCCTGCGAGCCTCGCATAGCGAGGCGAGCAGTTGAAGCAGTAAAACTTGCAGCACTTAGGTGATAAGCGCGGAATGCGCTCAGCACCTGCTCGCTTCGCGAAGCGAGGCGAGTAGTGGAGACATTAAAACTCAGAGCACTTAGGCGATGAGCACCTAAGGCGCTCATCGCCTGCGAGCCATTGAAACATGGGACTTGGGCCAAAGGCGCTACTGCAAGCCTCACAAAGCGAGGCGAGCCGTTGAGGCATTGAAAAACACGGAACTTAGCCTCCAAGCACTTAGGTAAATGCGGAATCGCCTTAGGCTGCAAGCAGTTGATGAACGCGGGACTTAGAGAAAAAAAATTACGAGAAACAGGGAAAAAAATTGCGGCTGAAAAAAATTTAAACGATGCTACACGACCCCGAACAACGCAAAACACCGCAAGCTGCGTACAACTTTTACCCAGAAACGTACAAAGTACAAAATACACTATTAGAAAGGATGGAACATGCTCGTGAGCCACATAAGGAATACACAAATTACGCCATTTTACAACACTAACTTTCAACTAATAACATTACGAATCTCAAAGGGTGCTTTACACAACGAAACCTTGGTGTATTTTTATTATTTAGATGTAAGTCCATCAGAATTGTGATTGTTTAAAAAAATATGAAAAACTGTGCAGTGTCAGCATAAACACACAAATCACTCCCTAGCTATTAAAAATCTAAAATCTGCAACCTGGTGAGAATATTAATGTTACCCACAGTTTGGCGACCAGCCTGTCAATATGTTATACAAATACTCTTACCTTTGGACAGCATGTGTTGGAAGGAGTATAAGATTGAGGAAAGACAGATGCTTTTTTCTCACTCATTTCACTCTATGATTGGTTAACTTAGTGGAAAATGTACATTTCCCAGAGATTTTAGGTTGGAGGTATCCGAGCCAAGGTGGAAGTGTCTGCCTGACTTGATAATTAATTAGACTCCCATGTAGTACTGATTGTTTTACACCGCAAGGGAGCTTTACAGTTTCCTTTTGCCATAAGCAAAAAAAAAATACCCTTTAATAAACGCCCTGTCTTCTTCCAATAAATATCTGTCTGGACTTTGCCATGTTTAGTGCTTCAGTATTTCATGTTTATTGTAGTTCATGAAACATTTTACAATATGGCTAAAGATATCCAAGCGATAACTTTGTAGGATTGTAGATATGAAGGAAATGTGATCACATATTGAAGAGTTTATTTCATGTGGGAATCCATCTTGTTCTGTGTTTCTGTATTCGGAGGGTTAATGTAAGTACATGTCTCTGATGGATAATGTAAGTGCAGATAGTAAGGAGACATCTTTGGACGCTGAAATTAGTGAGGTTTCTTTTTGGGACAAGTTGATGGTTGTTGTATAAAAGAATCTGAGATGAAGAAATTAGGATGTTTGCTTTTCTTGTAATACAGTAAACTCTCGGTTATCCGACACCTAAGCAGCCGACACTCTCAAGCAACCGGCACCGGCATCAATTCCCCATTTAAAAAAAAATTCCTGCTAAACCGGCATAACCGGCACTATCCGGCAGTTCGAAACTAGGAAAAAAAAGCTTTTTTTCTAATTGTTTTTTTGGGCCCTAAATTGCCCGTTTAAGAGCTAATGCCATTTTTAAAGTAATTTAGACCCTTAAATTAGGGGACCCATGATTAACCGGCATCTACAGTTATCCGGCAATAGGGAGTCCTCGTAGGTGCCGGATAACAGGGAGTTTACTGTATTTCATACTAATGTGATGTAGTTTTACTGTCTTAAAGTGTTATGGAAGATGCCTGGATATTACTGTGTATATAATATACCTGTATATGTAATTATTTATTGTACTTCAATTTATTATGAAGTGCTTATAAGCTTGGCTTAAAATAAAACTAATAGTCCCTGAATGGGTCTCTACCCACTGCAGTCTATGAAGACATAGACTCTGCAGGGCTCAATGTATAGTGTGGTGTCCTAGCCTATCAGGCATCACGTATTAGCAACATGTTGCAGCATTTTGCTAAGAATTAATCAGCTTGTCAATGATTGGTTAGTATGAGACACAGCACCACAAGTATGTGCCTCCATGAGCTGGAGTGGGCAGACCCATACTGGGACTATTTGTTTGATTTTAGACAGTAAAAACAGAGCTTACAAGTACTTTTTAATAAAATAAAGTTCATAAAAGTATATAGACAAACAAGTAAGTTTTCACCTTAAAGCAAGAAAAGGGTTCTTCATAGTAAGGGTGGTTAATCTGTGGAATTCTCTACCAAAGGAGATGGTGACAGTAGATTTGATAGATAACTTTAAAAAGGGATTGAATATATTTTAAAATAAAAAGGGCATTCAGGGTTATCCTGGTTCAATTAACAATTCATAATTAATCTGAATACTGCAGATCAGAGGAGATCTTAAACGGTTGAACTTGATGGACTAAAAGTATTTTTTCAACCTCAATTACTATATAACTATGTCAGTTTATATATATTATATATTTGGTAAAAAACAGTAACCTTCCATATCCCTTTAATAAAAGTTATATAAATCCATGTATTCTGTTTATAGTCAGAGGACCTCAGTCAAAAAGTGCATGTCTCTCTCTCTCCTTGTAATAAAGATTCTGACTTGTTATACCCTAACAATTAGTGACCAACCCTATAGATCACAGCACACCAGGCGCATCTTGTGTCTGGGTGTGCTTATCCATAAGGTTTTCATGACAAAGATAATGTAGTGGGTTGCCAGTTCCTTCTCCAGTGGACCGCGATTTCTCTGACCTCTATGCTATGACCTGCCCATCTTGGGTGATCTTACATGGGATAGCGCACAGCTTAATTAAAGTACACAAGTTCCTTCATCATGACAAGCTAGCGATACAGAAGGGGGTTCGACGACATATTATAATATAGCTGGAAACTATGGTAAGAGATCAGTATCTCTGTGTTTTTTCAAAAAACACAAGTCTACTTCAGCAAAAGAAAATCACTAGGACATGCAAGAGCAAAATAAACCTGACTGCATTTATCAACATGGTATAAGAGAAGGTTTCACTGTAAGTGCTCTTCGTGGTGTGAAAGAGCACAAGAATATATGTTAAACTTATCTATTTTTTAATTACACTAATGAAAGCTTAAAAAATCTAAAGTTTGAAGTCTGTTTCACGAGTACCAGCAGTTTCATGAGTAATAACAGATAGCCAAGCCATCCAGTGAGAACAGTGATTGATAGCAGTTTTCCCTGCACTCTGGAATGCACTGACCAGTTAACCCATAACCTGTTTAGGTGATTCCAGCATTCCATGCTCTGCACAGGTGCATTTGGTAATGTTACTTCTTTTTTTTCTTTGCTCACTACACAGAGCTGTAACTTAAGCTTTCTGAACACAGATCTTATATTATAAATAGCTCAATGAAAAATGCAAGTATCTAAAAAATTAAAAAACTATTTCAACATGCTTTAAGGAGATCCTTACTGTGATGTGGTCCAAATTGTGCTGAATTAAGAAGCCCTTTAATTGCCATCCTTGGAGAAAAAAAACAGTCAAAGGGAGGCATTAATAAGCACAATATGAGTTTTGGTTTGATCACATTGCTTACAGTGAAGCTTGTTAGCAGTCACAACCTGCTGCATGGTACCTGAACAAGGTAATGCTGTGATACAGTGTACCTGCCACACTAGAAGCAGGCAATGTGGTTGTTTAACATTCATACATTCAGCTATTAGAGGCTCTACCAAAATTCTCATATAGTCAAACAGCTAAATAACATTTAAAGTGTCATGGAACACAACTCTTTTTTGATGCATTTAATAGAGCCCATTCTACATATTACATATGTTATTTGTTTGAATGAAAATAAGTAAAACCTGTTTAAACTATCAAGACATGCAGAGAGTGCACTTTGATATATAGATCTTATTAGGTGACAGAAGGTAATTGTTTGTGCTCTGAGACCTTTATTGGAAAAAATAAAACACACTTTGACGCAAATATCATTTTTCTATGCAAGAAGGAAAAAAAAATGTATATGTCTCTATAAGAAGCATGTATATATATATATATATATATATATATATATATATATATATATATATATATATATATATATATGTATATATATATATATACAGTATATATATATATAAAAAATTATATATTACATTACATACACCTAATCAAATGCCCATTTTAAAGAACATAGAAGATGTAAATATTTAGGTAAAAACTTTATTAGATGAATATTATGAATATAAATATATATATATATATATATATATATATATATATATATATATATATATACATATATATATTCAACTTTATTAGTCGAAAATATAATATTATATATTTATATATTATATATTTATATATATATATATATAAATATATATATTTATATATATATATATATATATATTCATATATTCAAGTTATCACCTAAACATTTAAATGTTAAGGTATTTTACCTCGTCCATGTTCATTAAAAAGACATGGAAATATTATTATATGTTATATGTGTGTGTAATGTGAGAAGATATGAAAATGTATAATATCAACACTTGAACATCCTTTCATACCTAGCAGGCAGCATTTATTGAGTAACACATTAAATGATACTTTGTGCTATTTTCCAAAGCACCTTCTTAACCCACGGATCATCTTGCATTTGGATGTGACTGGGAGAAGGGAGTACTATGTAGATCTAGTTCTGTTCCACACTTGAGAGGATAAAGGTTTATAATGTGAGATGCCATGAGGACTATGGAGGACCCTGAGAGAAGCTCCTTGTAACACATTTTCCTGTTAAAACCACTCTGCTTGACTGCTTCATTGGTTCCCCTGCTGTTTTGGCTCTTGAGTGTAAACTGAAATGCAGCAAGGGGATAAACTGCTCAAAATCAGCAGTTATTGTAACAGAAGAAAAAAATAACCTCATGCAGTAAACATAAAAACAATGGAAGTGTCTTGTGGCTGTTGGAAAAATCAACTGCTTCTGATTTTACCAACACATTAAGTGAATCAGTAATGGGAGCAGCAATGATATGCAGAACGGGACAAGAGCTACACTTGTATTACACAGTCACACAATACTATTTATATACTTACTATACTGATGGGTAACATTGTATGACCGTATTTACAATTAAGTTTATTAGCTTTTATTTGCTTTATTTTTTATGTTTATGAATTATTTAAATAACTTTGTGTACTACTGTTATATAGCAGTGCTTTTCACTGGTAAAAAATAACATTTCAGTTTATTGTGATTAAAAATAGCCGTTACAGTTTCCATTAAAGAGGCTAAAACTTTGGAAAGAATGATCATACATTACATCCATACTAACACTTAGTGCTGTAGCGGTACAGTGCTTTAGTGTATTGCTGTAGTGATATAGTGCTGTAGTGATATAGTGCTGTAGTGGTACAGTGCTTTAGTGATATAGTGCTTTAGATATATAGTACTGTAGTGGTACAGTGCTTTACTGATATAGTGCCGTAGTGATATAGTACTGTACTGGTACAGTGCTTTAGTGATATAGTGCTGTAGTGATATAATGCTGTAGTGGTATAGTGCTGTAGCGGTACAGTGCTTTAGTGTATTGCTGTAGTGATATAGTGCTTTAGTAATATATTGCTGTAGTGATATAGTGCTTTAGTAATATAGTGCTGTAGTGATATAGTGCTTTAGTGATATAGTGCTGTAGTGATATAATGCTGTAGTGGTATAGTGCTGTAGTGGTACAGTGCTTTAGTGTATTGCTGTAGTGATATAGTGCTGTAGTGATATAATGCTTTAGTGATATAATGCTGTAGTGAAATAGTGCTTTAGTGATATAATGCTGTAGTGATATAGTGCTTTAGTGATATAGTGCTGTAGTGATATAGTGCTTTAGTGACCTAGTGCTGTAGTGATATAGTGCTGTAGTGGTACAGTGCTTTAGTGATATAGTGCTGTAGTGATATAGTGCTGTAGTGGTACAGTGCTTTAGTGATATAGTGCTGTAGTGATATAGTGCTGTAGTGATATAGTGCTTTAGTGATATAGTATTGTAGTGATATAATGCTGTAGTGATATAGTGCTGTAGTGATATAGTGCTTTAGTGATATAATGCTGTAGTGATATAGTGCTTTAGTGACATAGTGCTGTAGTGATATAGTACTGTAGTGGTACAGTGCTTTAGTGATATAGTGCTGTAGTGATATAGTGCTGTAGTGGTACAGTGCTATAGTGATATAATGCTGTAGTGATATAGTGCTGTAGTGATATAGTGCTTTAGTGATATAATGTTGTAGTGATATAGTGCTTTAGTGATATAATGCTGTAGTGATATAGTGCTGTAGTGATATAGTGCTTTAGTGATATAATGCTGTAGTGATATAGTGTTTTAGTGACATAGTGCTGTAGTGATAAAGTGCTGTAGTGGTACAGTGCTATAGTGATATAATGCTGTAGTGATATAGTGCTGTAGTGATATAGTGCTTTAGTGATATAATGTTGTAGTGATATAGTGCTTTAGTGATATAATGCTGTATTGATATAGTGCTGTAGTGATATAGTGCTTTAGTGATATAATGCTGTAGTGATATAGTGTTTTAGTGACATAGTGCTGTAGTGATAAAGTGCTGTAGTGGTACAGTGCTTTAGTGATATAGTGCTGTAGTGATATAGTGCTGTAGTGATATAGTGCTTTAGTGATATAATGCTGTAGTTATATAGTGCTTTAGTGATATAGTGTTGTAGTGATATAATGCTGTAGTGATATAGTGCTTTAGTAATATAATGCTGTAGTAATAGAGTGCTTTAGTGATTTAGTGCTGTAGCGGTACAGTGCTTTAATGATATAGTGCTGTAGTGATATAGAGCTGTAGTGATATAGTGCTTTAGTGATATAACGTTGTAATGATATAGTGCTTTAGTGATATAGTGCTGTAGCGGTACAGTGCTTTAGTGATATAGTGCTGTAGTGATATAATTCTGTAGTGATATAATGCTGTAGGGATATAGTGGTGTAGTGATATAGTGCTTTAGTGATATAATGCTGTAGTGATATAGTGCTTTAGTCACATAGTGCTGTAGTGATATAGTGCTGTAGTGGTACAGTGCTTTAGTGATATAGTGCTGTAGTGATATAGTGCTGTAGTGATATAGTGCTTTAGTGATATAATGCTGTATTGATATAGTGCTTTAGTGATATAGTGTTGTAGTGATATAATGCTGTAGTGATATAGTGCTTTAGTGATATAATGCTGTAGTAATAGAGTGCTTTAGGGATTTAGTGCTGTAGCGGTACAGTGCTTTAGTGATATAATGTTGTAGTGATATAGTGCTTTAGTGATAATGTGCTGTAGCGGTACAGTGCTTTAGTGGTACAGTGCTTTAGTGATATAATGCTGTAGTGATATAGTGCTTTAGTGATATAGTGCTGTAGTGATATAGAGCTGTAGTGATATAGTGCTTTAGTGATATAATGTTGTAGTGATATAGTGCTTTAGTGATATAGTGCTGTAGAGGTACAGTGCTTTAGTGATATAGTGCTGTAATGATATAATGCTGTAGTGATATAGTGCTTTAGTTATATAGTGCTGTAGTGGTATAGTGCTTTAGTGATATAGTGCTTTAGTGATATAGTGCCGTAGTGGTACAGTGCTTTAGTGATATAGTGCTTTAGTTATGTAGTGCTGTAGTGATATAGTGCTTTAGTGATATAATGCTGTAGTGATATAGTGCTTTAGTGATATAGTGCTTTAGTTATATAGTGCTGTAGTGGTATAGTGCTTTAGTGATATTTTGCTGTCGTGATATAGTACTTTAGTGATATAGTGCTGGAGTGGTACAGTGCTGTAGTGGTACAGTGCTTTAGTGTTATAGTGCTGTAGTGATATAATGCTGTAGTGATATAGTGCTTTAGTGATATAGTGCTGTAGTGGTACAGTGCTTTAGTGATATAGTGTTGTAGTAATATAATGCAGTAGTGATATAATGTTGTAGTGATATAGTGCTGTAGTGATATAGTGCTTTAGTGATATAAGGCGTTAGTGATATAGTGCTTTAGTGACATAGTGCTATAGTGATATAGTGCTGTAGTGGTACAGTGCTTTAGTAATATAGTGCTGTAGTGATATAGTGCTGTAGTGATATAGTGCTTTAGAGATGTAATGCTGTAGTGATATAGTGCTTTAGTGATATAGTGCTGTAGTGGTACAGTGCTTTAGTGATATAGTGCTTTTGTGATATAATGCTGTAGTGATATAGTGCTTTAGTGATATAATGCTGTAGTGATATAGTGCTTTAGTGATATAGTGTAGTTATATAGTGTTGTAGTGGTATAGTGCTTTAGTGATATAATTCTGTAGTGATATAATGCTGTAGTGGTATAGTGTTGTAGTGATATAATGCTTTAGTGATATAATGCTGTAGTGATATAATGCGTTAGTGATATAGTGCTGTAGTGATATAATGCGTTAGTGATATAGTGCTGTAGTGGTACAGTGCTTTAGTGTATTGCTGTAGTGATATAGTGCTGTAGTGATATAATGCTTTAGTGATATAATGCTGTAGTGATATAATGCGTTAGTGATATAGTGCTGTAGTGGTACAGTGCTTTAGTGATATAATGCTGTAGTGGTATAGTGTTGTAGTGGTACAGTGCTTTAGTGTATTGCTGTAGTGATATAGTGCTGTAGTGATATAATGCTTTAGTGATATAATGCTGTAGTGATATAATGCGTTAGTGATATAGTGCTTTAGTGATATAGTGCTTTAGTGATATATAGTCCTGTAGTGATATAGTGCTTTAGTGATACAATGCTGTAGTGATATTGTGCTTTAGTGATATAGTGTTTTAGTGGTATAGTGCTTTAGTGATATAGTGCTGTAGTGATATAGTGCTTTAGTGATATAATGCTGTAGTGATATAGTGCTGTAGTGATATAATGTTGTAGTGTTATAGTGCTTTAGTTATATAGTGCTGTAGTGGTACAGTGCTTTAGTTATATAGTACTGTAGTGATATAATGCTGTAGTGGTATAGTGCTGTAGTGATATAATGCTGTAGTGATATAATGCTGTAGTGATATAGTGCTTTAGTGATATAGTGCTGTAGTGGTACAGTGTTTTAGTGATATAGTGCTGTAGTGATATAATGCTGTAGTGATATGGTGCTTTAGTGATATAGTGCCATAGTGATATAGTGCTTTAGTGTTATAGTGCTGTAGTTGTACAGTGCTTTAGTGATATAGTGCTGTAGTGATATAATGCTGTAGTGGTATAGTGCTGTAGCGGTACAGTGCTTTAGTGATATAATGCTGTAGTGATATAATGCTGTATTGATATGGTGCTTTAGTGATATAATGCTATAGTGATATAATGCTGTAGTGATATGGTGCTTTAGTGATATAGTGCTGTAGTAATATAGTGCTTTAGTGATATAATGCTGTAGTGATATAATGCTGTAGTGATTTGCTGCTTTAGTGATATAGTGCTTTAGTGATATAATGCTGTAGTGGTACAGTGCTTTATTGATATAGTGCTGTAGTGATATAATGCTGCAGTGATATAGTGCTGTAGTGATATAATGCTCTAGTGATATAGTGCTGTAGTGATATAGTGCTTTAGTGATATAGTGCTGAAGTGGTACAGTGCTTTAGTGATACAGTGCTGTAGTGATATAATGCTGTAGTGATATAATGCTGTAGTGATATAGTGCTGTACTGGTACAGTGCTTTAGTGTATTGATGTAGTGATTTACTGCTGTAGTTATATGGCGCTGTTACCTCTACTCTTTTTGTTTAGATTTTCTCACCTTAAGGGTGATAGGGAGAACCAGATGTGGACTCCTTGCTCACTGTGCCTTAGGGAGTACAGCTGCACCTCACTGACGAGGCCCATAGAGGCCGAAACGCTTCTTAGGTTTGCTGTTTCTCCTGTTCAGGGTAGAATTGCCTGGTATTTTGGGGCTGGATCACTCAAGTGAGACCAGACTGATATAATACAAGATATTTTTCCCTGTGAAGGGCACAAGTGAGCTAAAAGAGGCTGCTCTCAGAGTAGGTAACCAGACCTACCTATAGAGCAAACCTACTAAGGTATTGCTCGTATTCAGATGAACACCTCTACTCTTTTTGTTTAGAGATCTAGTGCTGTAGTGTAGTAGTATAGTGATATAGGGCTGTAGTGATATTGTGCTGTAGAGATAAAGTGTGGTAGTATAGTACTGCAGTGGTATATAGCCTTATAGTGCTATAGTGAACAGTATACTGCTGTAGTGTAGTGCTGCAGAGATATAGTGCTGTTGTGCTATAGGGAAATAGTGCTGTAGTGTTGTACTGTAGTGATATAGTGCTGCTGTGATATAGCTTTATAGAGGTATTGTGTAGTAGTGTAGTATCTTAGTGATATAGTATTCTAGAACTGTAGTGATATAGTCTTATAGTGCTGTAGTGATACAGTCCTATGGTACTGTAGTGATATAGTCCTATGGTACTGTAGTGATATAGTCCTATGGTACTGTAGTGATATAGTCCTATAGTGCTGTAGTGATCTAGTCCTATAGTGCTGTAGTGATATAGTCCTATAGTACTGTAGTGATATAGTCCTATAGTACTGTAGTGATATAGTCCTGTAGTGCTGTAGTGATATAGTCCAATAGTACTGTAGTGATATAGTCCTGTAGTGCTGTAGTGATATAGTCCTATAGTACTGTAGTTATGGCAGAAAATAAAATGCTAGATCCCACAGCAACACAATTATACATCAAAGATCATATATTATTTTCAAGCTCTTCAAAATTGTATATATTTAAGGGACATGGAAGTTTCTCTAGATTTCAGTTACAGTATAATATACCGGTGTGTCTCTGCTTTTGTTTACTTTATTTTATTAAGAAGTGCTTAAAACTCTGTTTTTTTTCTGTTTAAAATCTTACAAATCGTTCCTAACTAGTTCCCCCCCTCTGCCATTAATGAAGACAGTGTACTTCTAAGAACAGGAGTTACACTGTCTCATAATAACCAAATCAGTGGCAACATTCTGCAACATGCTACTTGAGAGAGATCACTGATTGGCTAATTTGCAAATACTGCCATTCACAGTTGATGTATTTATGAGCTGCATGAGCTACAGAGGGCAGACCCAAAATTCTCATTGGATACTTTTTGGCAGAACAAAACAGAGCATATAAGCACTTATTTATAAAATAAAGTACATACAAATAAATAGATATAGTACAAAGGTATATTAAATTCTTAGTGCAATCTAGAAACCTTCTGTATCCCTTAAATCATTTTGATGGACGCACATGAAAATAATTACCATACGCTGACAGTGTTGTGATAGTGCATTTAACAAATGTGAGTGATTTTCTTTTTACGGATCGTTCTCACTAAACCATACAATTATATGCCTGTAGAGGCTGAAAGTCTTTTTTCCAGCCTAAATTACAATGCAACTAAATGGAGAAAATATGTTTGTACTAAGTGTGTTTGTGTTGCTCAGTCATGTCCGACTCTCCTTTACTTCCAGGTTCTCCACACACCATGCTGATCCATTTGGTATTCATGGACATACAGGAGTGGGTTACCAGTTCCTTCTCCAGTGGGCCACAGCATACATCTGCTGGTATTCCTAGGTGGTCTCGAATCAAAGTATTGAACAGGCCCATCCCTACTTGGCTTCAGGGTGGTGTGACCTCTTGGTTCCCTGACCAGAATTGGGCCCAGGTCATAGCTGTGAAAGCACCAAATCCTAACCACTGGTCCACCATGGAACTCTAGCAGCCTAAATTACAATGCAACATAAACGAAAACATATATGTATGTACTGACTACTGCCATTTAAATGAACCTCCCTAGGCCTTGGCCATGTTCATAAACACATGCGTGATCACACAGCACGTCTGTGGAATCTAAAGTCCCACAGCCTATCCCGTGATGAGTGCAGTTTTTATGAAGTAATTGAAACTTGCTCGGGAACATTTGGCAGTGCAGCGTTTATTTCATTACATCATTACCCCTCTTTAAGAGGTTCAGTATGAAAATTAATTAGTGGAACAGGAAAGCAGTGATCTCGCTGCTAGTGACGTTCATGGTAAGAGAAGAAAGCAATTCTCTTGTAGGGAGGCCCCAGCGCAGATGGAGCATGTATAATGCAGATCAGCTCTCTGCTGCAGGTGTGAGCGCTACCTTGCCAGAACGCCGCGCGCTCGCAGAGAGATGCTCATCTAGCCGTGTTTTATTTGCTGTCTTTGATCTTGCAGGGTTTACTTGGAGCTGAGTTATTTGTTTATAAAAAGAAAACAATATTGTAATTAGTAATTTATCAGAACACCACCTCGGTGTAATGCATGAAAAACAGCAGCTACCCCTGAGCACTGGGAAAATAATATTCTGCATCATAGACGAGCGAAACACAGTTATATAGATCGGCCGATGCAGGCCAATATAGTTATTAATACTGTTGGAGCTTTGTTTAAAGAGATATAGCAGATGTGCTAGATATGGTATAATTAAATAACAGCTGAATGCTACAAAAATGTAATTAGCTATGGAAAACTTATATTGCAGTTTGTAGCTTTCTGATCCACCCATCAGTCATGGTCTGTTATCTAATTATTGATGATGGCTAATAACTGAAAATTATAATCAGGTCCGCCTGCATTGTTTTCAGTACAAAGCCATCAGGATTTTATTTTCTCTATTATCCCCCATGATTAACAAAAAGACATTAAAGTAGAGATATTTCCTGTTATCCACCCACCACGGCACACCAACTACTGGCTGCTGCTCTCTGCTGTGCGCACCACTCTTCTACTTTTGTAGAGCTTGTTATCTGGCACTACCTTAAAACCTAACTCTAAATCCTAACCCTAACCCCTAAATCCAACCGTAAACCCAAGCCTAACCCCTAACTCTAAACCCTAATCCAAAACAAAACACTAACCCATAACCCTAAACCCAACCCTAACCCCTAACGCTAATCCCTAACCCTACACTTAGCCCTAACCCCTAAACCCAACCCTAACTCCTAAACCCAACCCTAACCCCTAACCCCAACCCTAACCATAGGAACAAATGATGTATATTCCTAAGTAAATACTTGTAAATAAATTAAAATGATTAAAGACATATCCAAATTTCATGGATTAATACATTCTGCAATTCTTAGGCAAAAAGCAGCTTATGTGTATGCAGCACATCACATACCGCATTTTATTTTTATTAGTATCTAAAAATCCCTCTAATGTTTATGTTGTCACCTCCATGGGGTGTATACACAGGCATCTGATCCCCCCCAACCAGCATGCAGCATCAGGGAAACAATATTATCCCCCTATTTACCTGATGTTGCTTGCTCAGCCAATCTCCTTGCAGCTTCCTGTCTGTAAGTCAGCAGCAATGCATAGCATATATCAGTGATAGACTACATATCCCAGGCTGCTTTGCAGCACAAACACAAACCTCAGAGTTATTTAAAAAAATTCTGCTAACCTGATTGGCCAAAACATATTATTTTAAATTTGATGCTAATTTAGCCTGGGTTTGGAGGGTGTTAAACCCTAATTTGCAACTGTCAGAAATTACAAGACATTTTGCTGACTTCAATGTAAGTGTTTAAATGTTTATTTTGGGATTTTTTCAGTCAAAAAAAATTTGTTTGCATACACTACTAATTCTCTTCTATCAGATGCATTCATAATCCAGCTCACTTAGATATGCCTTTAAGCCACATACTCAGCTGTATTCAAATAAGATAGGAAGAAAATGTTTATACCTATAAACAAAAGGCATGTTAAATGCAATTCTATACTGTAGTTTGCTGACTACCAATCTGAGTACAATAACAGACCAGGATTTAAGGATATACTCATCTGAGCACTCTTTGCACAGTTTGTCCTATCAGAAAGACTGAGCCTTAATAAACACTTGTGCTGAGACAGCTGAATCAGAATATTCTTCCCCATTGGTTCACTTTGAAGACTAGGATTTAAGTTTCAAATCCCCAAAATCTCCTATTAGGAACTGAAAACCTTGAAAAGCTAAAAACTCAGAAAGTGTCAGGTATTTATTAATGATGTCCTATTGTAATCATGTATTGAGCAAATAAATATCTTTTGAGGGAATAAAGCATAGGCATGTATTATTTATTACACTTTATTTGTACACAGTCCTACAATGTCATACGTTGGTGCCAATGCCTATGAACCATGACTCAAATCTTTCATTTATTTATAGGAGTTTCCCTCTGCCAGGTATTGTTATTTTATTTATTCACATTTGTATAGCCTAGTGGTATGGCTCAGTGAAGTTCTGATACATAATTAATAAAGTGCTACATATATGTATTGTATTGTGTGTAAAAGAGTGGCACATGTTACAATATATATCAGAACATATATTGATGTCCTATATCTGATACTTAAAGCAATGGGCAAGATTGACTAAGATGTACAGATAATTCAAAAGGTTTTCTTGAGGCAATGTATCAGTTTTCTATGTATTGTTCTGTAGAAAACGACTCCAACTACCCCAACGGTTTTGTCCCCGCCAGCAGTGTCTTGAAGTCTGACCTTGCTGCTATGACCTGCCCATTTTGGAAGACCCTACATGGTATAGCTCACAGCTTCATTGAAGTACACAAGCCCCTTCACCATGACAAGGTAGAGATGCAGAAGGGGATTTATAGATATATACTGTCCCAAATTCACTAAGCTTCAACGGCTGTTAAAGGCTGCAATGTCTATATCATATTGAAAAAACTAATTCTGCCTCGGAGAACCCACCGTCCTTGTAATGCTTAGTGAATCTCCCCCAATGTATACATTCAGAATACAGTTCAATAAAACTAATCAGTCATTAAACATACAAAGAGGAAATAAGTCCAACTGAGATTCTCCACTTTTTGCAAAATGATTTTTAATGTATTAATTTATTTTACTTTTTGTTCTTCTAAAGAAGTAACTGCAAAGATTCTTGACATTTTTTTTTTTGTAATCTCCTAACTGTACGTGGAAAATAAATTTGTGAAGTATATTATAAGTTAATTAAAGCTAAAGTTAAGTCTAAATGAAACATTGGCCTTTTCTTTAAACTATGTCCAGTTTCCCCCCTGCTTGATTTATGTCAGTCATCAGTGGAGCACCAGACAGTTTATTTCATTTTTGTGACACATAATGATAGACTTGTGTTACAACCTTGACTTATTTTGAGAAGTCCAATTTCTCAAGCTCCAAGCTTGAATGTCCCATGCTTGGAAGGACTATTGATCTGATGTAGACAGACAGCTCAAGAGGAACCGTTGTATATCTCGCAGCTCCATTCTTGACCACTCCATAAGCTTTGACTTTTTGTAACTGAAAATACTTTGTTTTTCTATAATACAAATATATATTTATAGCCTTTTGTTTTTGGTTGTTTTGCCAAAAACTGCCATAAATATTGTCATTTAAAAATTGAAATAATGTAGTGGTTGTAAAATAATGCTTTTTTTGTTTATTAAATAACTTAATATCAATTAAGTCAGCTTTTAAAGAAAATAAATTCAATATAGTTTTTAAAACATACACTGAATTTTAATGTTTCATGGACTGGCATATTCACTTCATATTAAGTGCATAGGGGTGGGAGAAGTTATGTTGATGGTCTAATTTTGGTTACAGGCAGAGGCATAGAAACTGGGGCGGATTGGGGGGGGACCAACTCCCCCACAGAATAAATGAATAGAGGACACAAAAAATAGCAAAATTAAACTTAATCATACATTAAGGATTTGGCCACTAGACTCATAAGTTATACGTAGAGTTACATATATATATATATACAGGGGACACATCAAGGCAACGTAAGTAAACACACCTGTCAGGACCTGCTCATGGGCAGATCCTTGCCTAACACCTATACACCGAATAGCAGATGGAAAGAAGCATATCTGCTGACGTCTGAAGCTCTAAACTCCAAATGTAAGTTTTAAAAGCTACAATGATCTTTTTCATATTCAAACACTGTGGCTGTTCTCAAAGATCACATCGGGGTATTCACTAAGATTAATGAATTCAGAGTTCATATTTAATTTTTTGCGTAAGTATATAATCCCACACTTGTCACATTAATGTCTGACTTTCTGGTAATTGGCTGGGGGGGGGGGGGGGCAGTAATTTATAGGAATAATAAGTAAGTGATGATATTTAGTCTTTCAGACATGTCCAATTTTCTGTGACCTTCTAGACCACAGCACTCCAGGTACATCTATCTATAGTTATGTCTGTGGTCATGCTTATCCATACATTTTTCTTGACAAAGATACTGGAGTGGATTGCCAGTTCCTTCACAGATGGACCAACATTTGTCTGACGTCTCTGCTATGACCTGCCCATCTTGGGTGACCCACATGGTGTAGGTCACAGCTTCATCAAAATATATAAGCCCCTTCACCATGACAAGGTAGCGATCCAATTTGAAATGTACCTCAGTCTAAAACTTTATTCTTATAAAGCAATAGAGAACAGACTTGAATATACTTGTGCATTTATTTGAATGAAGTGCTCAACGGGAGCATGACAAGTGAAAGCTAGCTGACTTTATTCTCAAGATGACCTGGCTTGGGGACCTGAATCAGCATCCCCTTCCTCCTGGTTTTAGAAAAATCCACCCTTAATCCAGCTTCCCATAGAGAAACATGCAGATGGCTGATCGGCTCTGCCAGCAAACTGCAGTCCACAGTCAGCTTTTGCTTCCTCCCAAACTGGAGCTTTTGTGAAGTGGGGAAATGATGATTTATAGTAGTTTCAAAATAAGTTAATTCTGAGTTGTCTGACTTTTTTAGGGGAAGTTTTAATGTTTTTCTCCCTTTGTAAAGGACTGAAGTAATTTAAGAAAAAAGGCACTTATTTGTTAGGCAACTGCGTAAATCATGGATATAAAAATGTATTTTGGAAATCCTACATTTGTTAAGACTTTGCTTATTATTACAAGAATGTATTTTGTGTTTGTTGCATCACATCCTGAGAGCTGGATGGGGTGGAGGATAGCTATGAGTGGAGGGAGGGGTGGGGAAGGAGGGGACAGGGAGATGCCTGGATGCTTTGTTAGTTAATTGGATAATCTTGAAATCAAACCCCACACTTCTTCCCCTTCACAGGAGATACAACTACAGCTCTACAGAAATGTAAGTGCCCCTCTCAAACTCACAGCTTCCGTAATGGATTACTCCAGGGTTCAGCAGCGGCAACTATTTGTTTTTCCAATAAAAAAATTGCCTTTTGACTTTTTTCCTGGTTAATGCAGCACTTTGTCAGAGTCAAAGTTTGCAAATGATATGTATGTATATATATATATATATATATATATATATATATATATATATATACGTGTATATATATATATCACATATATAGTTGTGAGCAATACGGACTGTTGCTAACGATTGCAGGCTCGCATAGTGAGCCTGCAGCCACATTTCCTGGCAAGGAGTGCCAAAGGCGCTTCTTGCACTGGTGTAGATGAGCGCCATAGGCGCACATCCCTACGACCCCGGACGGCTTAGGCAGGGAGCGCCGAAGATGCTCACTGCGCTGGTGGAGATAAGCACCGTAGGTGATCATCCCTACTACCCCGCACAACTTAGGCAGTGAGAGCCAAAGGTGCTCACTGCGCTGGTGGTGATGATCGCCGTAGGCGCTCATCCCTACGGCCAGCGGAACTAAATCTCAATTACACCATTCACAATGCAAGACCCGTAGCAGTTTGAAAAAAAACTAGTGGAAAAATTACGTCCGTAACACTTGCAAAAAGGAAAGCGACACTTAACAAAAAAAAAAATACAAGGTAAAAAAACCCAGTTAAGGGCCGAACCGCGCAAATACAAAAACAACACCCCCAAAATTAACATAAATACAAAACAAACACCACTCACAGCACGGGGGGACAACCACGACATCTGGGAGTCAGGTTGCACAACAATTTAACTGAAAATGCTCCGCACCCGCGTAACGCATACATACTCGACGCCATTTTACAACACTAACTTACAACTAATAACACTACCATTACAAAATGCCCAATTACACAGCTAAACAAACGGTTTGGCCTCGCGCACGCAGCCTATTTACACTGCACACTGCAGACATCACTGACACTTACACCTCAGGTCGCCAACAGTGCAAACCTACATTGTATGCTGCAGGAACATCAAAACAGATTGTTAGCTCTTCAGGATATTGATTGCTGGATATATTAATTACAGCTAGGTCAAGTATATTAATTTATTATTTAATGAATTAATTAATTAGCATAAAAAAAAATATATGTATATAAAGGACCAGTGGAGAGGATCACAATGAGCCACAAAGGCGTTCAGCATAGGGCTCACAATGAGCGCAGAGGGTGCTCAGCGGAGCAAAAGCACATGAGGGGAGAGGCTCGCAAAGAGCGCCAAAGCCAATCAGCGCACCCCTTGCAATGACTGACAAAGGTGCTCAGACCACAAAAACGATACGACCGGAGATCCTCGCAATGAGCACCGAAGTGGCTCATTGTGAGCCACGCGTTGAGCGCTAAAGGAGCTCAGCGCAGGGCTCACAATCAGCGCACAGGGTGCTCAGAGAACCAAAAGTAGAGCAGAGAAAAGGATCACAATGATCGCAAAAGGCATTCAGCATGGGGCTCACAATGAGCGCCGAGAGTGCTCAGAGGAGCAAAAGTACACAAGGGGAGAGGCCCAAAATGAGCACCAACGACGATCATCGCGGCCCTTGCAATGAGTGCCAAAGCTGCTCACACCACCAAAAATACACGAGTGGAGAGGCTCGCAATGAGCGCCAAAGGCGCTCAGCGCTGGGCTTGCAATGAGCGCTGAAGGTGCTCAGACGACCAAAGAACTTACATTGTGTGCCAAACAGCATTCCCAACCTTACAATTTTATTGACCGTCATTTTTTGATGGGCAAGCGCAGTTTTAGCTGCATACATTTCCTCCCATCTCAGGAAATAGATCTACATGAACCAAAATGGTAGATTCCACTGCTGCATCATATAAAAGATAAAGGCTGTTTTTTTATGACATTTTAAAATATGTTGCATATTTTTCAATATAGTGCATCTTTTGTATAGCTTTTTATATAGCTGTTGTTGTTTAGATGTTCAGTCTCGTCCAACTCTCCGTGAGTTTATGGATCACAGCACTTCAGGTACATCTGTCCCCTACTGTCACTCATTGCTTCAGAGACCTCATCTATCCATCAATACATCTGCCGTCCCCTTTCTTGTGTGCCTTCAATCTCTCCCAGCATCAGAGTCTTCCATAAAGAATCCTGCAATATCATGATATGGCCAAAATATTTGAGCATCAGCCTTATGATTATAGCTTTCAGTAAACAGTTTGTATTGATTTCCTAAAGTACTGATTTATTGGATCTTCTTGCAGTCCAAGGGACTCTAAGCAGTTTTCTCCGACACTACAATTCAAAGGCGTCAGTTCTATGGCACTCAGACTTCTTTATGGTCCAGCTCTCACATCCGTATGTTACTACTGGGAATACCTAGTTCTATAAAGCTACTGATATATAAAACATGACATATGTTCTTACAGACCACCCCAAAAATAATGTCACTGAACGTCATTTAAAAAACCTGATTAGTTTGTTTCATATCCTTCATATAACAGTTGTGATGCTCTTTAATTGTAACAATTGTTTTGCATAAAGGGTCACAGCAAGTGCCAGATCTACCTTTTTGGAGCCCCTAGGCAGTGAAGTGGAGGAGCCCCTGTGAGTGAGTATGTAAGGTATGCACTGACCCATGTTTGCCTTTTATGTGTGTGTAAGTTCCTTTTCCTGTTGTAACTCTCTTGTTTTAGGTGGTTACCCCCTAGTAGCCAGTCTATGAACTGCAGCATTTTGTCTTTTTTAAGCCAGGTACCATCTTTTTTTGTAAAGTGGCACCCCTCACAGCGATGTGCCCCTAGGCGGCTGCCTAGCTGGCCTAATGGGTAATCCGACCATGGTCACAGCAGACACCCCAGTTATGGTATGATATTGAAAGTACCAATATGAATGTTTCCAACTGGTAGGTATTGGAAGGATAATTTTGTAATACAATAATAGATTTTAATTTACTACATTTTGTCCACTACTTAGCTCAATATTCTACAACCAAGCTACTTTTGTAGCCATAACTTATTACATTATGATTGATGAACGGATCAATTGCTTCCTTTTGCATATGACTTCTGAGATGTCAATCCTTGCACAGCCAGCCTCTATTGATATCACAAAAGCCACATGTAAAAATAAGCTATTAATCAAGTAATTAAGTCATTAGACACGTATAACGAGACCAGCCTGGTGAGAGGAGCTCTTGAGCTGACAGCCAAATAAATTCAAGCTTTTTTTTTTTTTTTTAATATCTTCCACTTGCTAATATTCATATTTGAATGTTCCTTTCCTATCCTTTGCTGTTGCCCTCTAACAAAAAATAAATAAATAAATTCTAAAAGCTAGTAATTGTGGTACACTAAGAAATATATTTTTTTTTGCAAGCTATCGGCCAGCTAAGGTAAAGAGAACGTGCACATTAAAATGTTTCTCATGATGCTCACTTGCCATTTTTTTCTGGGAAGCCAGCAACAGGAATGTACAGTCTTGTTAAAACATTATAATTTAGTTGACTGCTCTGTGAATTTGGAGTCAAATATACTACTTACAACATGGGAGGAAAAACAACCACTTCCGCTCTACTGGAAACATCAAAAGGTACTTTTTACACCATTCCCCCTAACAGTCTCATGGGGAAATCCATGAGTCATAATCTTTCCAGTGGTTAGCAGAGAGCTCTTGGTTTTGAAAAATAAGAGCTACACTTTGTTACTTCTACAGCAAAATCTTCAACAAGCAGAATGAATTGAAAATTTCAAGCATGACTAAAAAGTACATTCCCCAATAGTCAGTGAATTGTGCTCCCAATTTGTCATTGCCACCTTGGAGAGCAGTAAGCATTAATAATGCATGGGTGATAGGACTGTATTATCAGCTAACCTTGCGAAGAAATCATCTGGGACCCACAAGTGCAGTAAAAATAGGAATCAGATTCGAGGAGCACCTTATTTATAGGAGAGGTTTTTAGAGACTGGTTAGGTGTGGCAGGGAACATGCATCACTATGAACAGAGGTTAAAAGTTCCTGGGATGAGGCCATAATTGAGTTCATTGATCATATTCCATGAGTATTCTTAGGCTTGGATCCTGTTATCACATATAATATCTTGTATAACAGTGCAGCTATTGTATCTACAATATAATATCTTGTTCAATGTATTTCACACCAAAAATAGATAATTGGCCATGCCAATTTATTTTTAGCCAGAGCAACTTTAAATATGAAATTATATTATTGTTGTTTGTTTGTAATGTGCGTGTGTGTATATGTATGTGTATATATATATATATATATATATATATATATATATATATATATATACTGTAGTTCTCAGCAGAGCGACCTTGCCAAAATCCATTGGTAACGTAACATTAAAACTGCAGGCTCACAAAACGAGGGCCGTGCTTGTAGCCAGGCAAGGAGTACCGAAGGCCGTAGGCGCTCATCCCTAAGACCCTGTATGACTTAGGCATGGAGCGCCCAAGGCACTCACTGAGCTTGTGGAAATAAGCGCCTTAGGCGCTCATCACTACAACCCCGTACAACTTAGGCAGGGAGCGCCAAAGGCTCTCACTGCACTGGAGGAGATGAGTGCCGTAGGCGCTCATCCCTATGACCCCACACGACTTGCGCATCATACCTACAACCCGCGGAACTACACATCAACACAAAACTCAAATACACAATTCATAGTGTGAGACACGTAAAATTACGGCCCGTAACACTTACAAAAGGAAACCGGCACTTAGAGAAAAAAAAATCAGAGCCGCAAAAAATACGAACTTAACAGGCGCACCACGCACAGCAAAAAAAGACGAAAAACACACGAAATACAAACTAAAATAAAAAATACGCACACAGCAAGGGGGGATAGCCAGGGATGAGTTTACACACCCAATTTAAATACAATTTAAAGATTTTCGCCGCTCGAAAATCCCATAAGCAAGAGAAAAAATGGCCGCCGGAAAAACGAAAACGAGGCTACATGACCCCTAAGCACATACGCCTTTTACACAGACCCGTACAACCTACTAAATACACTATTAGGAAGGACGCTTAATGCTCCACACCCGCCAACACATACACAATCGCAGCCATTTTACAACACTAACTGCAAAATAAGAACATTCACATTACACCATGCGGAAATACCCAGCTAAACAAACAGTTTATCCTCGTGCACGCAGCCTATTTACACTACACACATCCCACATTGCTGACACTTGCACCTCAGCTCACCAACAGTGCAAATCTACATTGGATGCTGCAGGAACATCAAAACAGGTTGTCAGCTCTTCAGCATATTGCTTCCTGCATATTAATTACAAATAGATAAAGTATGTTAATTTATAACTTTACAAATTAATTAATTAACATTACAAAATACATACAGAGAAAATAAAAAAAAACAGAATCACAATAAACGCTAAAGGCGCTCAGCACGCGCCTCCCAAGAACAAAGGATTGGGCTCTCATTTTGAACACATGGAAGTCTATGAATCACTGGTGTAGGCCCTAGTTGTGGTTCACCAATTGGTGCATATGTGTTGCTGCTTACAGTGATGCATGGGGTGCACTAATTACCATCTCACCTTCCCAATGTGTCAAATATTAGAATTTATAGGAAATATCACGGTTTTCGACTACATTGATACAATTGTTTTTTTTTTCTATACAACTGAATCTTTGACTTTACCACAAACCAAATGCAGAAAATATAGCAAATATGAAACAACAATAAGAGATCCACAAAGCTATAACAAAGAAGGTTTGCTGTGATGGAAATTAAAACAAATCATAAGCAAAATCAAGAAAAAATAATGAGCAAGAGAAATATATAACAAGCAGATCCCTGCAGCGTGTAGGTAATGATGGAACATGCAGAAATGCAAAATACTATGTATAATCCTTTTATTAAAGATATTTCTATTTTGATCATTTTTTTTTCTATTGTTGATTTGTCAGTTATATGTTCAGCACATAGGCATGGGGTGAAAGTTTGGATCTTGATTATATTTATAGATAATTTTATTGTAAATGTCATGACCAATTCTGCAGCTTTAATATTTACCAAACATATGAACAATTTTCCATGACAATAGTTCAAATGCACAAAGCACATCAATATCACAACATATGAGAAAGTCCCTTGGTTTGTATAACTTTAATACAATACTTCTAAGCATTTTAAGTTTTTTCATTTATATCTATAAAATCAAAATCCACAATTCAATAACCATATTGAAAGAACTAACCGCCTGTTAAATACTGTGATAAATATGCACAATGATCACGCAGCATAACTTTTATAGGTCATAATGTTAGAAAAGTTTTGCACCATGAAATTCTTATGTTAATTTGCAAAGTATCAGTCATCTGATTTACTTTGACTTGTAGACAGCTGATTATTTATTATAATAGTGTAAAATTCAAGCTATATTTCTTAGTATGTGGATTCAATCAAAATAAACCACTGAAACAAAGGAATATATAAGAATGTAGACATTTCTATGCAAGTAGCAACTTTCAAATGCATGATAGAAACTTTTAGGCTACCGTGGCCCTTTCATTGTTAGAACAAGGTGTTAATTCCTTAACAGTAGTTATTTATTATTGCCATCCAATATTTTTATTAATATGAAGCACCTCGCATTAATTACTGAAATTCAATATAAAGACTTATATGCAATGTGATTTTATATATGTGTATGTGTGTATATATATATATATATATATATATATATATATATATATATACACACTAGCGACTAGCCCGTCAAACAGCATTGCCAGGCTTCAAATTTTATTGCCATGAATTTTACCACACAATGCGAGGCTCTCCCAACTTCTACTTTACGTGCCTCGCGATGAGTGCTTTATTATTATTATTATTACTTTTATTTGTAACGCACCAACATATTCCGTAGCGCTATACAGGGGAAAAGAACAAGGAAAAATATGATTTTAACAAAATGCAAAAAATGGAGGGCCCTGTTTTGAGCTTAGAGTCTTTGTAGAAAGTGTTTTTTCCCAAAGCACTCTACAAGATTGAAAACTCTCTACTTACAATCTAAAGGCCTTTGACGCAAGCCCTTTACTCCCGTGTCTCTTTGCCCCCATTCCCTCCCCAGTGTCTCATTGCCCCCCTCTGCCTGCGCTGTATTTTTTCCCCCTTATCTCCCTCCCCTGTGTTTCTTTCCCCTCCCCTCCTCTCCCTCCAGTGTGTTTCTCCCCCCACTCTTTCCCCTCTCTTTGGCCCCCTCTCACAGCTTTGTCAAAATTTGCAGGCTTGGCTACGGTTAAACCTGTACGTTTTTTCAAGCCTGCAAGGCTTGAATCATAAATCGCTATTGCTCCAAGCCTTGCGGGCTTGGAAACATTTTTCAGGTTTAACGTTCCCTTTTTTTTCAATCCGTAACTCGGCAGGCGTTGGGAGGCCGTCAAAATACGCCAATTGTATAGCAAATTAGCTTTCAACCTCACTTATGGACTCCCTGCTTCAGGAGGAGACCGGGAGCCCATAAGTGAGGTTGGTAGCTAATTTTCTATTCAATTGTCATCTTTTGGCAGCATCCCAAAGGCTGCCAAATTCCGAGCTGGAAAAAAAAATGGCGGGCCTCGCGATGAGCTCCTTCGGCTATCATCCCAAGCACCGCTATGAGCGCCTTTGGTGCTCATTGAAGACCTCGTTAAACCTGGCGCTCATTGCGCTTGTGCTAGCCCAACATTTCTAACATAGCATTACGGACAAACTCGCAATTACGACAACTATATATGTGATATATTTGTTATTTAGTCGTGTCTGAATCTCCATGGCCCCATGGACCGCAGCGCCCCAGGCAAATATATATAAATTGACATGTTAAAACGTTCAACTCAAAAACCCATTTAATGATTTGTTCCTTCAATAAACACAAGGTTGTATTCTGAGCAAAAAATGCTGTTTCTTGTCACACCAGCTGGTTTGTTAATTACTTGGCGTCTTCACCTTCGTATGTACAAATACACCCTCATTTCACTCTTTTTTTCTTGAGAAAGACTGATATGTGATGTTGATGTAGTGTTGAAAACATTTTTTTTTTAAAGAGCATACTGTACCTACCCTTATAATTAAGACCTTTGGCCTGTGTTTATGGTGCTAAGGGAATAAAAACAACTGCACTTTTTTTTCAATTTCATGCTTCTTTCTAACATTTCCTCCCACTGTCCTATATTCTAACCATTTTTCAAGATATGGTTGGCCCTCAATTTTACTACCATTCTACATGCACTAAATATTTTAGTTACTTACATAAACACATAGAATATATATATATATATATATATATATATATATATATATATAGAGAGAGAGAGAGAGAGAGAGAGAGAGAGACACAAAACTAAAACTATACACACCTAAATATGCCATATTTGTCCATGTATAATATCTCACACAAATATGTGTATATTTCTGTATAAGTGGTTTCATAGTATTCAGGTACAAAAAACATTTCATTTTTGCTTTAAAAAGTACTTGATACTTCATATATATGGTAAACCAGGCACATATATGTTTGTGAATATCTCTATCCTTCTGTTACTTACTTAAATTTGTCTATCGTTATACTGATTTACATTCTATGAATATAACAAGTCTGTTTTGTTTCTGTTACATCACTTCCTGAGAGTTGCTTTATGAGATTGTATTTGTATCTATCAGTGGAGGGATGATGGTGACGGCATAGAGCTTTGCTAGATAATTGGATCTGACTGAAATATATACCACACCCTCAGTAGATAGCTTATATAAAGAAATGCAACTACATTTCTACAGAAAGGTGAGCTCCCCTCTTACACACACAGATTCAACCAATGTTAAATGGATGCCTCCATGGTCAAGTAGAAACAACCCTTTTATTCCAATTAAAAACTAGCTCAAGGACTATTTCTCTGCTTAATTTAATGCTATTAGTAGGACTCAAAGTTTTTAAACATATATATTTTTCATTGTACAGTGGTCCCTACTGTGGGCATACTAATGATGCATTTCACAAAACTAAATAAATAAAACAAGTAGTATATAATTGATATTTAACCAATATTTTTATTCTACCGCAATATCTGTGCTTGCGGATTAATTTCAATATTGCTACCATGAATTACAAAAAAAAACAATGCATACTCAAAAAAAGTCTAATTAGTATCTATATCACTATTTAATTTAGTTTGCTTTGTTCACTGTTTCTACTTTAGCTTCTGTTAATCTAGTGGTGCATGTGATTTACAACATACTATATTTTCCAAGCAAAGCATTTTTTCCTGCAAACCACTGAACCTTTTGTAATTAGCATATAATAGAAAAAAAAACAGGTATTGCACAGAATGATTACTGCTATTCAGGCTCACAGTCAACTATTTACATATTTTATTAAAAACGATAATTTCTTTCTAAAGGTATTAGTGCGGTGCAATATTACATTTTATGAAACCACAATGAGATGGATTTTTTTTATATGTTACATTGTTACGTCTCTACAGACGGAGAACGTTTTGGATCCATGTATGTGACAACAGGAAGCAAAGATAATGAGATGAAACCTCCAACTTCAGGTTTTTTTAATTGAACAACAAATTATTTCATATTACCTCATTAGTTGCTCCCATAGATTCTAATGACAAGGTGCTACATTTTACACTTTAAACAGGTTAATTAATCAGGTAGTAATGGAGTTGGGTGATACCTGCGTGTTGGTGTACCTGAAAATCACAGATCTTAATAATTTGCTTAAATATGCGTAAACCTGGTAATATAAGTGAAAATTCAGGTTGTCTTAGCGCTGAATAAATAAACTGCTATTCAGTTGGCTATACCTCTACATATAATTAAACTTTCATTTTAACAATGTGATCAAAATTCTGATTACAAAATGATTAATTTGTTGTGATGTCAGCAATCTCCCTATAGACTATTTTTCTATGAATTCTTCCAAAAATAAAATTTTCACACCGAGGATGACAAGATTCTTATTAACGCTGACAATCTCTGTATGGTGTGCTACATTAATTGAATTATTCTGCTCCTTTTTTGGATTTCAGTAAAGATTATGTTGTGTGAGAGGTTGCCAAAATATGGTTCAAAGTTTCATCCCAGCTGGTATTCGATTTACCAGCATGATGACAGTTAATTTGCTTTAGTCCTTTCCAGATGATATGAACATAAATTAATCCATATTCTAACCATATTGTATTTAATTCTCTTAGATATATATAGTATAAAGATTGCATCCGTTCAAGAGTTTGTAACAGGACCACTGTGCAATGAAATATATATATATATATATATATATATATATATATATATATTTATTTATATACATATATATATAATTCTGGATCACTACCTTGTTGTGATGAAGGGGCTTTAGTACCACAATGAAACTATGAGCTATACCATGTAGTGTCACCCAAGATGGCCAGGTCACAGCAGAGAGGTCTGACAAATCATGGTCTACTGGAGAAGGAACTCGAAACCCATTCCAGTACCTTTACCATGAAAACCTTATGAATTAGCACAATATGTATATACAGCATATAGTAAATAAATAGTACATTTGTGGTCACATTTGAATGTCTAAAATAAGTTTTAAAAAAACAACTGTTTCTTGCTCAGAATTCCAAGAAATACAGTTATTCCTCTGCATTCTGGGAACATGGGCAGGGATATCAAAATGAGCCCACAAAGGCTTTGCTTTTGTAATCCAATACCATTTTAAATATGGCTTCCTTTAAGCATATCATTGCTGTATTATACAGCTTTAAGCAAAGCCCAGGATGGATTATGCACAAGCCATGAAACCTACATCAGCTGTTTTGAGGTATAGTAATTACTATGTCTAGTTTTTAATCTACAAAAAGCACACCAACATCTAGTGGAATCAAAATACAGAATAAATTGACATTGGTAAATTGGACTCTCACCTGGGCTGACCTCAAAGAAATATGAGGTATATCTTTGCACTAGTGTAATCGCTGGTGTTTGTCTGTGAGCTTTTTCAATCTGGAATCTCTTCAGTGATGTTTTTTGGTAAAATAAAATAGGTCTCTATGAAACTGTTGTCAGTAGTTTTAGCTGGGATTGACAATATCTTAAGTCAAAATGTCAGTAGTTAAGTACTAAATACAGAGATAATGGTCACAGATATTAGAGTATTCAGTTAAAAAGTAATGAACCACATTTCTTGAACCCAACAATGACTTTATTATCTCTGAAAATTGTACATAGATGCCAAGTAAAATAAAATCATGGCAAAACAACAGTATTTTTAGGAACGGTTCTTACAATAAAGTGAAATGTTTGTATATATATATATATATATATATATATATATATATATATATATATATATATATGTTACATGTATTCTTTAATGTGACTTGTTCTTGGTTCAAAGCTTGAAGACACAGATGTAATTAGGGAGCCTAATGCTCCATCGCTGCTTGTGCTTATGTTCTATGTAGTGTGGATGTGGATATTAATTGTATATGGAAGTCTCCATGTTTGTAATTTGTCTAATCTAACACATACTGCCTATATCAGAAACATACATTACAATGATTCATTCTATACACATTTTATTTTTTTAAAGAAATTGGTTTTGACACCCACAGAGCTGTTTACATAGGCATCTGGTACCTACCAACAGAAATACTGCATTCAGGTACATATTGTAATCCCTGAACTAACCTTCAAGCCAACAGCAGCACAGTACAGAAACCCACACAGCAATGTCTGAGCTCCACCTTGCTTCCTTGTGGACGGGAATGCAAGACTACACATTCCATGATGCTCTGCTGCAAACTGACATCCCAGACATTGCAACAATATTATAGCTTCTTTTGATTGGACATAACGAATTATGAATTTTATGCCCATTTAGCTAAGGGTTTCAAGGGGTGTTCCTTCTCAGAATCAAGTGGTAGAAACCTGAAGAAAGTTGCAAATATCAGGGTAATTTTATTAATGTTTATTTTGGTATTTTTTCATGCAAAAATTGTTTTCATACACTACTAATTCTCCTCTATCAGATGCATTCATAATCCATGAAACCTAAATTTGCCTTTAGTGCATTACAATTATTATTTATAATAAATACACTTTATAAAGTGCCAACATTTTCTGTAGCACAGTGGATTTTAAAATAGTAACATAAGACGGTGTATTCATTCAACATTTTTTATAACCCACTGGTGGCTAACTAAAATATTTTTAATTATAACTGGGTGAGAGTATTTATTGCTTATTTGGTTATTTCTCATTAGACCAATAAATATAACATTTCTCGAAGACTGCGCTTCTTACACAAAACCTGATTTTTCTCTATCACTTATATTTATAATATTGTGCAGCCACTGTAAACCACTATATATATATATATATATATATATATATATATATATATATATATATATATATATATATTACTGTTTCTTTATTAAATTGTATCTAGTGTGTATCTTTTTAAATTTTTCTGTTAATATTGCATTCTCGAGGGCAGCCAATCCTTGAAAAAAAAATGCCTGTTTTCATAGAGTAAATTAAAAACAGAAAAGGGAAGAGGCCTTAATGGTTCATTTTTGCCAAAACAGGTTATGGTTTAGTAGAGCAAGGAGTAAAAACATTTGTTGAGTATCATCATGAGACATCTACTGTAGGTAAATCCCTAGCACTGAGAGGTCTCTGGAGTATACAGCTCTCGGAGATGGTGTTACAGTTGCTTGGCTCTGTCATGTCAAACTACAACTTTCTAAGTATAATTGTTCTTTTCTCCTCTTTTTAAGTCACAATGCTCTTGTGTCTTTCAGAAAAAGCAGGCAGAATTGGAATAATGTACTACTCACACATTTTTACAAATAAATTTACAGCAAAGGTAGTTTCTGCTGCAACGTACACCCTGTGTATCACATAAATATAATACCTTTTGTGCAGAATTGAAACAAATGATTTAAACAATATTATATAATGTTTTTAAAGGTTTACTGTTGTCAAAATGTAATATAGCACCTTTTTGAAGAACTTCACTTGAAAATATATATATATTTTTATTGTAAAACAATGACAGCAGATATGGCATTATGTTGCTGTGGAATCTACCATTATAGTTGGAAGTGAGATGTTCATCATTGTCTGTGCTGCATTGTTATGCAAATGTGAGATGCACAAACACTAATTAGCTGCTTAGATAGGCTTAACCCGCCTGGCGGTATGATTATTTCAGTATTTAGAATGTTAAAGCAGTACATTCTAAAATACTGACATAATCATACCGTCCTTTATACACCATTCCCCCTTCCCCCTCTCCTCCTCCCTTATCCTCCTTCTCCTCCTCCATTTGCCCCTTCTCCCCCTTATCCACCCTGCCTCCATTTCCCCCATTATCCGCCCCCCTTTCCTACCTTATCTTTCTCATTCCCACTTATTCTCCTGATCCTCCCCCTTCATCCTCCTCATCTCCCCCTCATCCTCCTTTCCTCATTCTCCTTTGACCCTCATCCTCCTCCTTTACCCCCTCATCCTCCTCCTTTTCCCCCTCATCCTTCTCTTCCCTTTGTCCTCCTCCTCTTCCCCCTCATCCTCCTCCTTTCTCCCCTCATCCTCCTTTTCCCCCTAATCCTCCTCCTTTCTCCCTCATCCTCCTCTTCCTACTCTTCTTTCTCATCCTCCTCTACCCTCTCATCCTCCTCTCCCCTCTCATCCTCTGCTTTACCCCTTATCCTCCTTTTCCCCCCTGCCCCCCTTATCCTCCTCTTCCCTACTCACCCTCCTCTTCACCCTCCTCTTCCCCCCTCACACTCCTCTTCCCCCTCACTCTCCTCTTTCCCCCTCACCTTCTCTTCCCCACTCATTCTCCTCTCCCCCCCCCCTTATCCTCCTCCTCTTCCCTCCCTCCTTCCACCCTCTCTTCTCTCTGCTTCTTAGCCTCCGATCAGCTCCTGCTGCTGATCGGAGGCTCGCAGCGCGTCTTATGCCTGTCTCTTGAACCGGCATATGCTAATGACATGACACGCTTGTGACATCATTAGCATATGCCGGTTCCAGGCATAAGACCCGCTGCAAGCCTCCGATCAGCAGCAGTAGCTGATCGGAGGCTAAGAAGACTTGAGAGGTGAGAGGGGGGTAGAAGGAAGAAGGAAGGAGAAAGGATAAGGAGGGGAGGAGGAGGAGGAAGATGGGGTGGAGGAAGAAGATGGGGTGGAGCAGGAGGAAGATGGGGAAGAGCAATGGTGTACTGAGGGGGCCCAGGCAAACTCGGCAGCACTGGGCCCCCTCCACATCATCCCTGCGGTAACCCAGAGTGTGGCTCGGGGTTACCGATTTAGGAAGAGAAGATTGACCCCAAGTCACACTCAGGATTACCGCTACGAAGGTTAAAGGGACACTGTAGTTTAAGAAAATAAACATTAGTGCTGTGGACTTAAAAAAAAATAAAGTAATGGGTGCTCAATTTGAAAACAAACTCACCCAGGTAGGTTAGTTTGATAAGCATTGTAGCCCACTCAGAGAGCAGCCTCATTTTTCATTTTTGGGGCCCGTCAGTGAGATCTAGCTGTACTCCCTAACACACAGTGAGCAAGGAGTCCAAAGTATGAAGTTCCCTATGGCCCTTGGAGAGACCAAACCCCAAGGATCATTTACATACAAAGAAAAAAACAAAGTGACTCACTGTGCCTTAGGGAGTACAGCTAGACCTCACTAACAAGGACCAAAAAGGCTGAAATGTACGTCTGGGGTTTCCTGTTTCTCCTGTTCGGGGAAGAATTGCCCGTTATTTCAAGGCTTGATAACTATTTTGAGTGAGACCAGACTGATATACTACAGGATATTTCTCCCTGTGAAGGGCACAAGTGGCTAAAAGAGGTTGCTCTAAAGAATGTAACCATACCTATATAATAAATGATTGTTCATCTTAGACTGAGAGCCTCTGACTGTTTTGTTTTTTGTGCTGTGGACATAAAAAGGTTTGCGAAAAATTTAAATTTTTGGAAACTTTATTTATGAATACAGGAATCCATTTTGTGTACATGTTACACCACTTTGTGAGAGCTGAATCACAAGCATAGTTTTTTTGGAGAGAGAGGTGGGGAAGAAGGAAACCCAGAGCCTTTGTTGGATAATTACATACATTCAAATTCATACCACTCCGCTTCCCATTACTGGCCCAGGAATTTACATTAACAAATGAAACCACAGTTCTCCAGAAATGTAAATTCTCCTCTCACACCTAACTTGTATATGCTGGATCCCTCCAGAGTTTAGTAGAGACATCAAAAACATTTTTTTTTCTAGTTAAAAACATAGTTTAATGATTTTTTCTCCTGCTTAATTATGCTCTTAGTCAGACTTAAATGTGTGTGTGTGTATATATATATATATATATATATATATATATATATATATATATATATATACATTGGTCCTTCAATTAGTGAGGAATAACCTACAATCAATTTTAAAATACAGTTAAACCCCCCGCCCTACCCATATCAAGCATAATGAATGGCAATCTAGCTTATTGAGTGAAACATTAGCATAATAACGCAGCACAAACAATGCTGAATATCTCAGGGTTTTCATGACAGAGAAAAAAAATAGTTTGATGTGGTAGCCAGTGTTAATGTTCTTTAAGAAAAACAAACTTATCATGAGAGTGACGATGTACATGTTAAAAGAAAGGCATACATAATCAAATCTACAGACATAGTAATGACCATACAATAAAGCTGATCATATGCTTATGCTGAAATTGAAAGTTTGAGAAAGAAAGTCATAGCGAAATACTATCAAAAGAAATTACTCTTCCAAACTCTGCAAATACATTTTCAAATCTATTTGTTTTAATATAATATGGTATAACCATAAGTAATAAAATAGTATATATCCTTTCTATGCATCTGTTTTAGGTTAAGATCTGGGTCATATTATTTGAAATGTCCAGAAATGTTAAAGGAACATTCAACAAGTAAAATTTGAAATCTGTCATCACTTAGTGTAAAAGAGCATTGATAATTCATAACCAGACAGAATACACCAAAACATTCAATGATAATGAGAGAACACTGGAAGAGTGTCTGCACGTCACAGCAAGACCTTAAACGGTTTATGTAAACATTGTAACAAGATCAGCTTCATAATTTAATTTATCAATTATCCCAAAAGGGTATAGTTTCATATTGAGTTTGCAATTTTTAGTATTGTTAGACCACAAATACTTTGAGGAACAGATTTAATATGAGCAGGATAGTCAGAAATATTAACTTAAAAGAATTGTCATTTTAGATCTGTTGACAGATCCAATTTTATTAGTTTCGTGGAAATGAGAGGATGACAAGAGTCCTGGAAAATATGGTACTGATTTTGATTTGGGTCACCCGATGGATATCATTTTAAAGGAATTTAAGTTTGCCATCATAGCAATGAAAAAGTAAAGTGTATATATAAAAGGACACCAAAGTAAAGGGGGGGGGGGGGAGCATTTACTAACCCATTCCATGGGTAGATTTTGACATAAATGCATTGTAATCATGGCTTGTAGTCCTTCAAAGTATTATATTTATTATATTGAGTTATTGAGTTATATTTTTTTATACTCACATTATTCCTATTTTAATAGAAGCCACAAAGTTCAAATATTTGTAAGTGTTTAAATAAGAATTGTGCACTACATAACAAATATAATAGACAAATTCATATCTTTTGTTGCAAGCCTTGCCGCTAATAATTATTGTCCAGTCTCACATTTTAAGGCTCCAACATCTTTTGTGCCAGTGTTTTTCCCTATGATATGCTTAAAATGAGTTAATTTGAATTTTGTGACGAATCACTGTAAGACATGTTATATTCCTCATACATATCTAATTCTGACACCATTCCCTCGTCCTAATTTTGTATGCCTGCTTTTTCTTCCCGATCTTTTACTATTTAATCATTACTAGATTACATAGGTTTCAATGCCCTTTTTTTAAAACTTATTTTGCATACAATGTATTCATAGTATAAGTTACCAATGCCTTAACGTTTGTCCATTTGTGATAGTTATTTTTACTTGACAGTACTTTGCCCCAGTCCTATAATGATGCCAGTAGATTATTAAAAAAAAGTCTTCATTGCTCCTCATAAATTTAATATATTATGATCAAAGTTCCCTCAAATGTTTCCATAGCTTGCTATCTGCTTGCTGCTTACTATTTTTAATCTCTCTACATCTGCCATCCTCAAGCTGATTTCTATTTAGTGTATTATATATGACATATGTGGATGATTTCTATTTGGAATTAAACATATTGTAATTGCAGTCTCTGTTAAAATGTAAATCTCTTTGAAAATGTTATATATATATATATATATATACGTATATTTATATATATATATATATATATATATATATATATATATATATATATAGTTTATCACAAAAGTGAGTACACCCCTCACATTTTTGTAATTATTTTATTATATCTTTTCATGTGACAACACTGAAGAAATGACCCTCTGCTACAATGTAAAGTAATAAGTGTACAGCCTGTATAACAGTGTAAATTTGCTGTCCCCTCAAAATAACTCAACACACAGCCATTAATGTTTAAACCGTTGGCAACAAAAGTGAGTGCACCCCTAAGTGGAAATGTCCAAATTGGGCCCAATTAGCCATTTTACCTCCTCTGTGTCATGTGACTCGTTAGTGTTACATGGTCTCAGGTGTGAATGGGGAGCAGGTGTGTTAAATTTGGTGTTATCGCTCTCACACTCTCTCATATGGGTCACTGGAAGTTCAACACGGCACCTCATGGCAAAGAACTCTCTGAGGATCAGAACAAAAGAATTGTTGCACTACATAAAGATGGCCTAGGCTATAAGAAGACCATTGCCAAGACCCTGAAACTGAGCTGCAGCACGATAGGCAAGACCATACAGTGGTTTCACAGGACAGGTTCCACTGAGAACAGGCCTCGCAATGGTCGTCCAAAGAAGTTGAGTGCACATGCTCAGCTTCATATCCAGAGGTTGTCTTTGGGAAATAGACATATGAGTGCTGCCAGCATTGCTGCAAAGGTTGAAGGGTGTGGGGTTTGTCAGCCTGTCAGTGCTCAGACCATACGCCGCACACTGCATCAAATTGGAAGCCTCTTCTAAAGATGATTCACAAGAAAGACCGCAAACAGTTTTCCAAAGACAAGCAGACTAAGGACATCTATTACTGGAACCATGTCCTGTGGTCCGATGAGACCAAGATAAAATTATTTTGTTCAGATGGTGTCAAGAGTGTATGGCGGCAACCAGGTGAGGAGTACAAAGATAAGTGTGTCTTGCCTACAGTCAAACATGGTGGTGGCAGTGTCATGGTCTGGGCCTGCATGAGTGCTGCCCGAACTGGGGAGCTACAGTTCATGAATGCCAACATGTACTGTGACATACTGAAGCAGAGCATAATCTCCTCCCTTTGGAGACTGGGGGGCAGGTCTATATTGCAACATGATAATGACCCCAAACACACCTCCAAGACGACCACTGCCTTGCTAAAGAAGATGAAGGTAAAGGTGATGACTGGTCAAGCATGTCTCCAGACCTAAACCCTATTGAGCATCTGTGGGGCATCCTGAAACGGAAGGAGGGGGAGCGCAAGGTCTCCAACACCCACCTGCTCCATGATGTCATCATGGAGGAGTAGAAGAGGACCCCAGTGGCAACCTGTGAAGGTCTGGTGAACTCCATGCCCATGAGGGTTAAGTGCTGGAAAATAATGGTGGCCACACAAAATATTGACACTTTGGGCTCAATTTGGACATTTCCACTTAAGGGTGTACTCACTTTTGTTGCCATCGGTTTAGACACTAATGGCTGTGTGTTGAGTTATCTTGAGGGGACAGCAAATTTACACTGTTATACAGGCTGTACACTTACTACTTTACATTGTAGCAGAGGGTCATTTCTTAAGTGTTGTCACATGGAAATATATAATAAAATATTTACAAAAATATGAGGGGTGTACTCACTTTTGTGAGATAATATAATAGTAAAGTAAACAGAGATCAATTGAAACATTGTATAATTAACACTCATAGATTACCATTTGATCGCAGATACAGTTCTACTGTATCATACATACATACATATATATATATATATATATATATATATATATATATATAAATTAAAAGGATTTGTGCTCACATTTGAATGTCTAAAACAAGTTAAAAAACTTGTTTCATGCCCAGAATTCCAAGAAATACAGTTATCACACATTCTGGGAACCCTGGCAGGGACATGCAAATGTGCCCACAAATTCTTTCACTCTTGTAATCCATAACCATATTTAACATGGCTTTCCTTAAGCATATGCCTGCTTATGTGTCAAACAGCTTTGAGGCTTATACACAAGCTAGGAATCCCACGTGCATACAGCTGTTTCCAGGTTACATCAGCGTGGGGCTGGTTCCTTAGTTTGTGTAGTGGATATTTTAAGTAGGTAGTTCACCACAACAATTATCTAATATATGGTAGGCAAAAGAGCGATAGAAACCCTCCACCATACAGTAGTGTATGTATATATATATATATATATATATATATATATATATATAAAATGTGTCCGTAAATATCCCCTTCTGGATCGCTACCTGTTCATGGTGAAGTGGCTTGTGTAACTCATTGAATCTGTGAGCTATACCATGTAGGGTCACCCAAGATGGGCAGGGCATAGCAGAGAAGTCAGACAAATCATTTGTCACCTGGAGAAAGCACTGGCAACCCACTCCAGTCCAGTATCTTTGCCAAGAAAACTGTATCTATAAGCACGTCCAGACTCATAGCGATTGTGCCTGGAGTGCTTCTGTCCATAGGGTTATGGAGAGTTGAACACGACTGAACGACACAACAAAAATAATATATATAAATATATATTGTAGTTAATAATCCTAGTGAATACTAAACAAGCAAATCTGTAATTTCTCTTCACAGTCATTACTAGTGAACCTACCACCTACTGCTGAAGAAGGGGCACATTGTAATTTAATTGCTACATCTGTTCACACTAAGAGTTAACAGTGAAAACAATCAGGGCTATAACTACCATATAATAAAAAGTCTAAGAGAGATGTAATGAGATTTGGATTGCGCTCTGATACAGAAGGATTGTTGTCATTAGCAACCACTGTATATTGTTCTAATAAATCAAAAAGTTATGCACTTAAAGATTAAAAGGAAATATTAAAACTTCTTTTTAATATTTAAAGATCTTAACTAGTAGAACTTCCTTTGACACTGACTTATGTCCTTTCTTTTCATTCTTCTTTTGATCCAAGCAAAGCTCTATCACGTTAGCAAATAGATGATCATGTCTTCTTCTCATACAGTACATGCTTTAGATAAATTACTGTTATCTCAAAGGAAATGGTAATCACCAGTGAAGTCCTTTCAATCAGATGTTAAGTTCAACATAGAACAAAAATATACTTCACAACCAAAATTCTCTGAAATAAACTATTTTATTACAAAATGAAAGATCTATTTATACATAACTTTTGGATCATGAAGTGTACATATATATAATATATACTGTGTATATATATATATATATATATATATATATATATATATATATATATATAGTAAATAAAAAATACATTTGTGTTCACATTTGAATGTCTAAAGCAAGTTAAAAAAACCTGCTTCCATATATATATGTAAAGCTGTGTAATGCTTAAAGGACCAGTTAATTCAGCACAACTTGGAAAACACTGCTGTAATGTACTCCTGAAAACATGTTGAAATACTTTTTGAATTTTTGAAATAGGTGCCTTTTTCACAGAAAAGATTATAAATGAACAGTCTGTTTACATGAGAATTAGGCTTGCCTCCGGACTGAGTCACATAGAGCAGATCAGAAAGAGGGTTAACCCTTCCCAAATTCATGTGCAGGGAAATGACTGCTGAAAACTCCAAAACATGTTACTTGTGGATTCACTGATGGCTGGTGACATTCCTGAAAGCAGAGTGTGACAAAGTGATACAGACATATGGGAGAGTCCTGGAGGGCAGATATGTGAGCCTGAAGCTGGATGGAGGCATTTTCCCAATCCTGCAGGATTTAAAGGCTCGATTACATCACAATGCGGCTACAGCAGTGAACAGGCTGGGGCAGAAAGTCTAAAGTGAGGAAGCTGTCAAGCAAAGACCACAGTTCATTATCTGTCCCTCCCAGACTTAGTTGGGAGTGGATAGTGATAGTTCGGAAAGTGCTCTGAAAAGTTAGGTAGTGCTCTGAAATAGCTAGGCCTATTTATTTATTGTTTTATTTATTTTCTTATGTTTTATGGCCCTGGCGGAAAAGTATTAAAAGTTTTGGAAAGCATGTACTGGCCACCTGTTTTCCTCCATTCGTCAGAAAACAGGACATTGACCACAAGGAGATGGTTGCTTTGCCACAAGAGAGAAGCAATAACTCTTGTGTTTATGGAGCTTGGAACAACAGTTGTCAGCACATGTGGTTAATCATGAACAATCAGCAGTGTGTTTGTAAACAGCTCTAAGCCTGCAAATTTGTATCTGTTATCAGGGTAATTAAAAAAAAGCAATAGATCATTTTAACATAGAATCTTCTGCTCTTTCACACCCTTATCAGCACTTATAGTGAGGTAAATGGCCCTTTAAAAGGAGCCATGTTTAAAAAGGTATTTGGATTAAAGAGCCTTTGTCAGTACATTTGCATGTCCCTGCCCAAGTTCCCAGAATGTGGTGTAATAAATGTATTTCTCTGAATTCTGAGCAGGAGAGAGTTTTTTTTAACTTGTTTTAGATGTTCAAATGTTAACATAAATGTAATATTTATATACTGTACTACTGTACAGTGGAGGGCTTCTATCATCTTTTGCCCACCATAAATTAAATGATTGTTGTGGTAAACTACATCCCCAAAAATCTACTGCACAACCTAGGAACTGGTCCCACACTGATGAGAGGCAGTAACTTCAAAACAATGCTGTCTGTGGGTAGATTTCGTGGCTGATACTTAATCCATTTTAGTTTTTGCTTAAAGCTATGTAATATAGCAGGCCTTTGCTAAAAGAAGCCATGTTTGAAATGGTATTTGGCTTAAAGAGTGAAGCCTTTGTGGGCACATTTGCATGTCTCTGCCCAGGTTCTCAAAATGCAGGGCAATAACTGAATTTCTCAGAATTCTGAGCAGGAAACATTTTTACTTGTTTTAGATGTTCAAATATGAACAGAAATGTACTATTTCCTAACTAACTATATATATATATATATATATATATATATATATATATATATATATATATATATATATAGTGTGTACACTAAGGACAAGATACATTCCAGAGAACGTCTTTAGGTTGGACTCATATGTAACATTGGATACCTGATGAATAATAACAATACAAACATGACTGATATGTGGTAATGATAATACAGTGTAATATAATAATAATACTCCTGTACTGTAATAATAATTTACAGAAACTATTGTGCTCTCACTTTTAATTCACACAGACAGAACATAAAAGCAAACTCTTACGAGAAGCCCTTGAGAGCATGTTCTTAAGTATGGGTCGTCTTTAGGTTGGGTAGTCTTTAATCCGGGGACCACCTGTATGCGGTTCAAAGCTGTGAACCTCTATCAGCCTTTCTGTTTTAGCCACCAAGGATAATCTATCAGCTCTCTCATATTGGTGATTATTATCAATAATTGCTAATTTTTCCATGTCATCTGGATTCTTTTCCAAAGACGGAGTGAGCAGGACCCTGGAAGTAATTATCCTAATCAGTTTAATTGAGGCGTGCAGTCTTGTCAATTTCATATGGCTTTAGGTTTAAAACGGTACAGCTAGACCTTCAAAGTATAATTAGCAAATAATCATCCATGCGAAATAAGATAACAAATTATACTTGTGGTGGGGAGATCTGAAAGGCTGATGAACAGGTTAAAATGGACAGACTTTAATATAAGCTTACTGTTAGTTTTTAAAGGTATATCTAAGTTTCCCTGTTCTTACCTTTTTCTAATATAACACATGCTGCTTATATCAGACACACACATTACATGGAGTCATTCTTTACACATACAGTTTTATTTTATTTAAAAATAAAACTTGTTTTCCACACCCCCAGAGCTGCTTACATAGGCAGTGTACCTACCAATAGAAATACTGCATTTGGTATGGTTTTTGACCATAGGTGTTGTAACTGTGGAGGGAGGGGAACAAGGGGGACAAATCACTCCCAGAGTTTTCAAAGTGTGTTTTTATGTGTAGAGAAGCAGTTCTGTGGTGTTCTTATACTATATGCGGTATCCCCCCCAGATTTTCTTTGGCTCCTATACCCATGTTTTTAACCCTTCAAGCCAACAGCAGCGCAGCTCAGAGATCCAATGTCAGACTCCTTCTTGCTTCCTTGTGTCGGTGGTCTACATATTCCATGATGCCTTGCTGCACAAACTGCCATTACAGATTGAAACAATGTATTATCTACCTACGAATAATGAATTTTATGCTAATGTTAGCAGGGATTTCCAGGGGTGTTAACTCTCAAAACCAACTGCTTGCAAACTCAAGGCATTGAATAAAGTTTAAGGTGAGTTTAATAATGTTTATTTTTGTATTTTTTCATGCAAAACATACTGATTGTCCTCTACCAGATGCATTCATAATCCATGAAACTTAAATATGCCTTTAAATCAATTAATAAAGTACTTGATTAGGTCTCTTAAGACAATGTATTTTAGGTATAAATACATCTAAGAGGGATTCCCTGCTGGTCCATTGTTTAGGATTTGGTGCTTTCACCACTGTGACCTGTGTTTGAATCCAGTCAGAGAACCAAGAGGTCACATCACCCTAAAACCATGCAGGGTTGGGCCTGGTCAGATAGGAGACCACCAAAGAATACCAGAAGCTTGGACCACTGGAGAAGGAACTTGCAACCCACTCTGCCATAAATACCAAGTGGATCAGCATGGTGTGTTTTACAGTCCCCAAGGCCATGGAGAGTCGTACATGACTGAACAGATCTAAGATAATTTGAGGGCCATGTTTAAAAGAGTATACAATTTAAAGAAGACATAAAGGTTGAGTTCAAAGTTAAATGGAGTTTTTGTAAGAAAAAATGGCAGTCAAATACAGTTTTTAACTGCTTGTTTTTACAGCTAATGCAGAAGAAAATCATTATTACTTCCCATACAGCCTGAGAACAATGTAATAATTCTAGATTAGTTAGTTATGACCTGCTATACTTAACATCAGATTTTCTTTTTATTTGGGTAACAGCTCCTTTCTCATGCTTAGTATGTTGTACATCTTTTTTAACTAAGTTAATTCTTCAAGTCTGGACTGTCAGCCAATGTAAACAACACTTGATGAATTAGACTCAAGGTGTTCAGTCACCTGAAGCAGCTGTTTGAAGTAACTGCACCGCCTGAGGCCTGTGTTTTCACAGCTGTGGGAACTCTTCAAAAGCTTTCCCTCTTGGCCTGGCTTTTTGCTATGGCTTTAGACTCTTAGCACAAACCTGGACAATTTCAAAAGAACAGAATGAAACAAGAGACAGTCGTTTTTGATGTTTCCGAGCCAAAAAATGGCCTAAAATAAATAAATGAAGTACATTTGAAAGTGCTGTACCTAGGTGGGCTATATATCTGAGCAATGTTCACTTAAGTGCCTTTACAATATTTAAAAAGAGCGTTCTGTGATGGAAATGCAATTCTCTTATTACTTCGTTACAAAATAATCGTGATAATAATTACTTTTAAAGATATTAAATGGGGAAACCCATCTACCAAAATAACCAAAAATTCCAATGCCAATTACGTAGTACAAGATTTAGTATCTGACAAACTTTATTTTTTTAGCCGCCTTATGCATACAGTGTGGCCCCAATAATGCTTTATCTTATGTTTCCAATTAGTATTACTAATTATAATGTTCAAGATGGTGGTCATGGTTCTTCTGCCACATGGGACTAGATCAATAAGCAGTATTGTATGTTAAAGCAAAACATAAAACATGGTCTTGTCTTATGAGCTCACTAGTACTAATAAAGCTGCTACTGTGATGTTTTAACTATGTTTTTCGAAGGAGGAACTGTATAGACAGAATCCTACTTTGTATCATCTGTCTGGTTAGCAGAGAATACCTTGTCAAAACATGATGTTCTTTAAAGAATCAGATACATTTATTAATCAGTGTTTAAATTTAGTTTTCTGGTGCCTTTATGTTTCTAGGCATCATAAGTATTTGAATCTAGGCATCATAAGTATTTTAATTTGATGATACAATTATGATGTGGGCCTTTTAAAAACATATTTAGGAAATGAATACTGGAGATGAAGCAGTGCTTAGATATTTGCTGCATTAGTTGTGTCCTAGTTTTCACTCACAGCTTATTTCTAGCTCACATAGTACCAGTAAAATACCAATTTTTCTTTAGTTGTTTAGTCATGCCAACTCGTTGTGAACATATGGACTACTGCAAGCCAGGCACATCTTAATATTATGTCTCTGGTTGTTCTTATCCATAAGGTTATCTTGGCAAAGATATCGGAGTGGGTTGACAGTTTCTTCTCCAGTGGACCATGAATTATCTGACCTCTTTGCTATCACCTGCTCATCTTTGGTGACCCTACATAGTTTAGCTCACAGCTTCATTAAAGGTGCACAAGCCCCTTCACCGTGACAAGGTAGTTGTAACGGAGTTGGAACACGAAGTCCAGTATCTCCGCTGGTATATGGTAAAATATCCAAGAAGCACTGCAGTCTCAGAAGCCACAACCTCCCATATTGGACGACACTCAATTGGGAGTCAAAGAATACTGTCTTTATTTTGTTGTGCAGAAATATATATACACATCTCTTTCCACAGGCAATACACATCACCCATATTTGGCCACACAATACACATAGAGAGACAATAGGTGTGGTCACCCCCCCCCCCCCCCCGAGGCTACCTGGCTACTTTGATACAATCAGACATTGATCAGATTATCCTTCCCTTTGTTCTATGTCTCATAATGAAAACACTTTATACAATAGACTTCCTTATCTTATGAGGAGTCTCTGTAATAGGATTATCTATTAGCCAAGTAGCTGTAATATTCTGAGCCAATATATTCTGTAGAACATAAAACAACATATCTACAGTACAGCAATGTGATCATATTTTAACCATAACCATAAAACAGGGTAAAACAGGGATGGGGTCCGTTACAGTAGTGATCCAGAAGGGGAAGATACCCATTAGACTCATGTATATACTAGTCAGGAGAACTGGATTGTTTACTGCAAAATTCACTGAAAATTTCACTGAAAACAATTGGACTCATTAGGGATCTGTCTAATAAGCACTACTTATATCTGTTCTGTTTTATCCTGTAATTAACTAAAAAAAATATTATAACAGACTAGTAACATTTTACATTGTCTTCCATATTAGAGCCAGTTGCTTTTCTATTGAGCCATATATTGATATGAGTTGGCAGGAGGAAATGCATAACTTCCTTGTAGATCAGATTGCCGTGTCTGGTGTAGCCACCTTATATATACAATATATTCAGGGATGGATACAAGCACTTTAACCCCCCAAAACTATCATTTCTGATGCAGAGTACATCTCTTGACTACAGTGGCCCTTTTAACAAAGTTTACAAAAGAAAAGAGATCCCATTGTAAACAATATCAGGATGTAGTGTTGTTGGATTATTGCACTTTAATATTTTAAATAATTCCCAATCAAATCTGTTATAGCAATTTTTAGGGCATCTAAATAAATTTAGAGATTGAAATAAAGGAGAATTGTCATCATATAATTTGATCTTCTTTAAACCTAATTTATTTTTAGAGAGACACAATACTGAATGCACGGTCTCTGCATTTCACATATAATGTTGTGGTGAACTACCTATTCATAAGGTCCACAACACAAGCTGGGATCCCGCCCCATGCTGATGATAGGCAGTAACCTTGAAACAGCTGTCCATGGGTAGGATTCCCTGCTTGTGTTAAAATCTAGCCTTGGTTTTGCAAAAAAGCTGTGTAATGCAACGGGCATAAGCTTAAAGGAAGCCATGTATAAAATGATTATGGATTGAAGAGCGAAGCATTTGTGGCCCTATTTGCATGTCTCTACTCAGCTTCCCAGAATGCAGTGTAATAAATTTTATTTTGGAATTCTGGGCATGAAACAAGTTTTTTAACTTGATTTAGACATTTAAATGTGAACACAAATGTACAATATATATATATATATATATATATATATATTTTTTTTATATTTATTTATATAGGACAAAATAACATGTTATAAATTAATCAAATGTTTTATAGATCTAAGAATAAACTACAAATACCTTAAGAGGGTACTTCTGGAGAGTCACATCTGGAATAGCCCACATCTACTTAGCTCAATGTTGCTTATTTAATAATGAGAGTCTTAACTTTTAAGCAGGTTCTCTGATGTATTTTAGACATGCAACTGTACAAACCAGTATATTTCCTTCGTTATCTTTAAAGGCTTACTTATAGTGTGATTTTTCTTCTGACACTCTTATTTACATGTATAGGAACAAGGAATGCCTATATTACCTATCAAACACCTAAATGTGCAGGTCTCAAATATTACTGACGTCTTTTTGTTTTGTATGGCACACAATTTATGTAAAGATAATGTGCTCAGTTTTTGTGAATTTATTTGAGCTTATTATAGGAACACCAATCACTGAGGAAGCTGCAACAAAGAGCATCGAAACGCGTTTGATCTACCATTTACATACATACACATTTTTAGGGTACTTTACCACTGATAAACATTGAGACCTTATTGTCTTTTATGATATCATGGTTTATATCGTGTTTTCTGGAGGTCACCAAAGGTGAGAGACAACTCCGTAGAAGTATATTGTCTAATACTACGAAGAGGCACAAAGTAATCTGCACTAGGAGTATCTATTGCGCTTTCTCCCCCTCCCTTCTTTCAGTTTTTGTGAATGTCAGAATATTCCTCTGGGGAAAATAAGCCATATTTAGGTGTGTCAGGGACTGCACTACCTCTGTTATTGAGCTTTATGGAGAAATCCATTTACTTTAATGGTTATCTGTATCGGAACTGGTAGAACTGGAAAAGATTCAGAGAAGGGCAACAAAACTAATAAGGAGAATGGAGGGATTGGTTTATGAAGAAAGGCTAATCAAATAAAACTTAATTTCTATAGAAAAAAAGAGCGAATGAGGTGAAATGATTTCTTAATAGAACCCAGGGTCAGTGTAAGGCTTGGTCCAATAAACCTTTATTGCCAAGAATACTACCGTTGACATGTGTACACTCCTTGAGGTTAAAGGAACAGAACTTTACAGAAAGAAAAGAGTTCACTTTAAAGAAAGAAAAGAGATATTTGCAGTAAACGTCAGATTGTGGAACTCACTACAAAGTGAAGCAGTGACAGTAGTCTTGAGTTAATTTAAAACAGGGGTTGGATGAATTTTTGATTAAACATGACTTACATTATAATGTATGTTTTAACTAGAATAGGTAGCATACTGATTCAGGGTATAAACCAATTGTGAGTTTTTTGCATAAATTATGAGTTTTCCCCCTAATGAGACAATTGGCAAAGCTTCAATTGGGGTTTTATTTATGTTCCTCTCGATCAGTGGTTCTCAAACCTCTTCTCAAGACGCACCAGACAGGCCCTGATTTAGCTGCAACATCGTGTGAACAAAAGTGAGGAAACTAGTATTCAACAGCCTTAAATTGCTTCACCTAAGTATTCACACAGTGTTTGACCTATGTCCTGGCCTGGTGGTCCTGAGGAGAGGTTTGAGAATCAGAACGATACACAATTCGTATACTAAAAATATTTGAGCGTGATACAAGTCTTTTTTTTTCATCCTCAATTACCACATAACTATACATTTGTGTGTAAGAAGTCTTTTCACTAGAACTTATAAATGATATGTATTTTCTCTCCACCTTAACAGGCAAGATACGTTTATTTTATAATAAAGAGCAATCTTAGAGAAGATCTATGTAAAAGTCACAAAACTTGCCTACCTTGCCACTTACTCCTTCATGTTCTTGTCATGACCCGACCTTGAGCTCTGTAAACTGATTGCGTCAAAATTTCAAGAACCAAACCTCTGAGAACAAACACTCTGCAACCAGTGTTGGAAGAATACAAGCTGGTGGCGGCAGCATTATGGTCTGGGGAATGTTTTCTTGGCATTGTCTGGGTCCACTCATACCTCTGGAAGGCACTCTCAACCTATTGGGATAACAATCCATCCTTGCAGATCAAGTACACCCATACACGTTGTCTATCCTGGAATGGATGGAATCTTCCAGTAGGACAATGCAACGTCATACGGCCAAAATTGTCCGGGAGTGGTTAGAGAAGCATGACAAAGACTTCCAAGTATCTCCCTGGCCTCCAAATTCTCCTCCAGATACCACGCCTTCCAGCTGCTGTCGGTGCTGCACACTGCGGCCATTCGGGATATTAGCTGGTGGTCATAATAATGTCACTCGACTGTGTATATATAAACTTCTGTAAGTGAACTCTTTCATATAAGAGCAGCTTGTATTTTGGTGAAAGTTCCCTTTTAATAAATCATTAAAAAAAATAAAAATTAGATAAGAAACTATTTGAAATTCATTGTCCATTTAATATGATTCCCATTTCGCCCTATCAATGCAGTTTTCTTACTTGAAACTCTATATTTCATTTCATACAAATGAAATTATTTAGTTAAATCTTTCACCATTCATCCTTAGCAGGTATAAAAATAAATTGGACATATATACAACAATAATGACACAATGTTAAAATAATTTAATAAAACATTAGTTTAAATACATTTGGAATTAAAAAGCACAGGGAATATCCTATTTCAGTTTGTTTAAAAATACATAAAAATTTTATTAGCCTTATCTAAAAAGAAAAGCCTGAAAAGTTGGCTGAGTTATAATAAGCAAATATTTTATTGTAAAAAAAGGGTTTATGAAGACAGTTGTAAAAAAACAAAGCCATTTACATGTAGATATTTCATTCTGTGTGATTTCCTAATTGCTTGGATAAATAAATTTCACAATCATTTGAGCCGCTTCAAACCGCCAATACTTACGAGATACATTTCTCTTGTTTCATAAACATGTTGCAAATCATCTTTAATCAGATTGTTTTAGAAATCATTTAATGATTCAGGATTTTTTGTAATCTTAGCTATGCATAACTTTTAAAAGACCTCTGTGGATATATTTTTGAAAAACTATACTTGAAAACGAAGCTTTTAGAATTTGTTAAAAAAAATACAGCCTTTAACGTGGGTGTGTCGGATTCTCCATGACTTTATGGACAGCAGAACACCAGGCACATCTGTCCCTCTGAGATCCATCAAGCTCATCATTATTGCTTCAATGATTTCATCCATCAATTTCCACCACTTCCCTTCTTCTTGTGCCTTCAATCTTTTCCATCTTCAGAGTCTTCTCTAGGGATTCCTGTCTTTTCATGATATGGACAAAATATTTGAACTTCAGCCTCATGATCAAACCTTCCAGTGAACAGTTTGTATTGATTTCCTGTAATATGGATTGATTTGATCTTTTTGCAGTCCAAGAGACTTAAAACATTTTTCTCCAACACCACAATTCAATTCTACGGAGCTCAGCCTTCTTTATAGTCCAGCATCTGTATGTTACTAGTGGGAAAACCATGGTTCTAACTATACAAACCATTGTTGATAGTGATAGCATTAATAGCTTGTCCAGACTTGAAATAGCTTCCTCCCCAGAATCAAACATATTTTAATTTGCATATCCCCACCCATGAGTGTAGGAGCCACACCTATTCTGAGCGGGATACAGATCATTGTATACAAAAAAGCACAACAGCTTCTCTACACATACATACACACATCAAAACATCTGGTGGGATATGCCCCTCTCGTCCCCCAGTTCCTACACTCATGTCCCCACTCTATATCCCAGAATCCACAGGGAACAATGTATTTCCTGGCAATTTGAGCTGGAAACAAATTCTCTGAATTATTTCAAACATGCAAATAAGCACAGACATATTATTTTCCTTTAAAAACATTTTTTACCATTATGTTTAGTTATTTAAAAAAACATACAACAAACATTTGACTGGAGCGATCCTTTAAAATTCTTTTAGTTCTTGGGACATTTTTCTGCTTTTCATTAGTGAAAAAAAACATAAAGTGGTTGCTAAGCATAAAACCACAGTCAACTATTGCATTTCATGCTAAAAAGATAATACCCCTGGTTAATTTTGAATCATATAATAACATGTGGAAGCTACTTCTTTAAAAGAAAAAAAGGATTTTTTTCCTGTTCCCAAGGCAGTAATGAAGTTAACATCTATTTAAAGTACTGTCCTCTTCCCCGTAATTCATAGTAGATACAACAATTACAATGTTAAGGATAATACGTTGCAGATGTCAAATTACAGGTTAACTAGAAAGAAAGTTCATTTCTTCCGGCCACCCACTCCTGTTCCCTTCAAATAGGTGATCAGTGTATCCTGTGGCTGAAGGTGATGAAATTCCCCATCCATTCACTCATCTGGTATAAATGACTTCCATTTGGTGTTTAAAAACATGACAAAATGTTATTTTCAGATTGTTTTGCAGGTACAAAAAAATGCAGTAACTCTGCTTTGTGTTTTAGCTGGCAAAGGGAAAGGAGCTGGGTCTGCCAAGGTTATGCTGATTTTCCTTTTTAATATAAATAACATTTGCCATTGAAGAAAAAAAAGAACAAAGTTAGATTACTTTAACTCTTTGTACTGCATGTTATATTTCATAGTGCGTGTATACAGAAATTGTTATGGGAAAATGGAAATATTCTGCATTTTGCTAGGTATGTAATATACACGTGTATCTATGTACTTTTGTGTATTTTATTTTATTCTATTCTATTAATATTGCCTAAAATTAAATAAATATTACCTGCTTGGGTATACCCTCTGCCTCTCATGAAGGCAGAGTCTGTTTTACATTCTGAGCTGTGTCTGGTACTAACCAATCAGTGAACATCTCTTAGCAACGTGCAGATGAGACATGGTGCCTGATAGGCTAGGACACTGCACTGCACTGCACATTCAGCACTATGACTGCATATGCTTTATTAGCAGACTCATACAGGGACTTTTTGTTTCATTTTAGGCAGTAAAAACAGAGCTTCTTAATAAAATAAAAGTAAATAGATCCACAGGCTTATTATATACAAAGGTATATGCAAGTGAGGTGGGTTATGAATGCATCCTGTAGAATGCATCATAATCAACCTAGCAAAAAATAATTGCATGAAAAAATGCAAAAAATGTTTGCAAAAAAAAATGTGCTGGGGGTGATGTAGACACTCCCAGCAATGGCACTGCGCATATCGGGTACTTCATTAAAATTTTTTACCCAATATAAAAGTTGCTGATTGGCCAAAGTAGGGAAGATTTCAAGTGCTAACTGAGCATGCCTGCACAATGCCCAGGCCAAAATGATACAATGTATTACTTATGCTAATATTCCCTGGGAAATTCAGGGGGTGTCAACATTGAGAGAGAAACAGATTGCAAAAGCAAGAAAATCAGCAAACCTCAGGCTAATGGTTTAACTGTTTAGTTTGGATTTTTTTCATGCAAACAATTTTTTCAGACACTATAAATTCTCCTCAGATGCATTAATAACCCAGCTCACTTTCATATACCTTTAATGTAGTAAAATAACTATCCCTTTCTGGATCGCTATCTTGTCATGGTGAAGAGGCTCGTGTGCTTCAATGAAGCGATGAGCTATACCATGTAGGGTCACACAAGATGGTCATGTCATAGGAGAGAGAGCAGACAAATCGCGATCCACTGGTGAAGGGACTGGCAAACCACTCCAGTATGTTTGCCAAGAAAACCTTTATAGACGAGCACAACCAGACATAAGATGTACCTGGTGTGCTGAGGTCCATGTGGTTACGGAGAGTCGGACAACAAAACCATATAACTATAAGGCTTTAAAAGGGAGGATGTAACCTAAACATAAATTATCATTATTATAAAAAGTACATTGTTTTGGTGAGAAAACATGCTTATAATGTGTATAACAAAAAAACAAAATGAGCATAAAATAATTTAGAGAAAATCTTAATTTTAGCTTTGTGTCAAGGGCCATTAATGTTCTTTAGAGTACTGTTTGCTAGCCGGGTGGCAAGAGTAATTGCACTTCCATTTAATCCAATTGTTAACTAACAAAACATTGTGACAGCCTTTTTAATAAAATGGACTATAAATATTATGTACATCCAATGTCCCTCCCGGTTACCTAATCTTGTTAAGCCAAAGGCAAATGTTTCTTATCATTCAAATAAAATTGAATATAATAGTTAAAATAAAAAGCTCCATAATATTCTAAGAAATTTTATAAAGTCAAGTTTCTTCAAAACTAGAATACCATTATATACCATATTTACTTTTAATATATGAGTAACCTCTATTTGGGTTCAATCCCCGCTTTTGTTACATCAGAAGTGCAAATAATTTTTCTTCTCAGTCTGCTAACTAACTTGGTTAGATTATGCTTACTTTTCATAAGCAAAATATGGAAAAAAATTTGATGCCAAGTATGCTTTTTATGCATTTTAACAATCTTGCCCAGAAAGGCTGTTCAGTGCAATTATATGATCCTCATTTCCTACATTTAACAGTTCACATACTTAGAACTCGATATATGTATTTTCAATAAATTATTTATTTTGAAATACCAAGAATTGCTGAGAGTTTGCAGATAAATGTTTTGTATAATAGTTTGTAGCTATATGGAGAAAGTAAGAAACTTGTTTTATAGCAAAGCAGTTGGAAAAGCAAGTAGGATTCCTGGTCGAATAGGATGATATCTTACCATCAGAAGAAGATACAGGTGCCAATCCATAGATGGATTTTCTGACCTAATCCAGAATATTGCCTAGAGTTCTAGAGATAGTCGGGTTGTTTATCGAAAAGTGTCAAGTTTCAGATAAAATGTATAGTCTTAACTCCAAAACTGTGACAGGGGGTCTCAGCCTTTGTGGGCCCAGAAAACTGTTTAAAAGGAGGGACCAACTGGACGGGCTGATCAATGCAGTCAGCTGGTTATGTCCTCTCCTACGTGGATGTTTGTATATTGGTGCTAGGGATTCCTATTCCTCTGAGCTCAAGCAGAACTAAAGCTACAGTTGTGTAACTTTCATGTTATTCTGCTCTTATTGTTCTGTTTTTTCCGCAACAATATGTTTTGGCAGAGGTTTGAGGACATCAATGTTTGTTCAATCCTTTAACCCTTGGACAGAGCAGAGGGTGCAGTGTAGGAGTTACTGTTGCCTTCTAGGAATGGACAAGGACAGAATGATGATTCAGAGGTTTTAAGAAATATTGAGGCTTAAAGTGAGAGAGCCTCTGCATATTGCTGGGGCAAGTAGGATGAACAGCACATATTCTACTGCCAACAGCTAAAGTTGTCTTTGCAACTATCACTGTTGCCATGACAACCTGCAACACCACATTTTTAATGGGAGCAATGTTGAAGTGAAGGGCTGTCGCCACATCCACACACCTAAAAGTTACATCCAATGTTCAAGTGGTGACCAGCTGTAATGGAATTCTCTTCATCCACTAGATTAAAGGGCCATTTACCTCACTGTAAGTGTTCTTCATGGTGTGAAGATTGAATGTTAAAAGTATCTATTTATTTTTTACTTACACTAATAACACCTACAAAATCTAAAGTTTTAAGTCTATCCTGCCTAGTGGCTGTTGCATGAGTAATGACAGACAGTCAAGCTGCATGGTGAGGATAGTGATTGATAGTCGTTTTCCCTGCGCTCAGGAATTTACTGACCATTTAACCCATAACTGACATGTTTAGGTGATTTCAGCATTCCATGCTCTGCACAGATAGATTTGTTTTTTTGCTTTGCTCACTACACAGTGATGTAGCTGTGGGTCTGGCAGGGAGCAGTCAGTGACACATGTAAACATATTTTATTTTATTTCTCAGTGAAAAATGCATGTATTTCAAAAATTAAAAAAGTATTTCCACATGCTTTTATGAGATCTTTTATGTGATGTGGTGCAAATTTTACTGTACTAAGTGTTCCTTTAAGCAAGATAACTGTATTTCCTTTGTGGCCGTTCAAAGAAACTGATTATGGTACTGGAAAACCGTTCCACTTACTGTATCTGCTACTTTTCTGTGAAGTAGTATATTCAAATACGACTATCTTCCAACTTCCAACTTGTTCTTGTATTCCTCTTTTTCTGTAAAGCCCAAAGCAGGCATGTCAAGCAAAAGGCCTGCATTTCAATTTTACAACTAAAACATATAAAGAGGGCCACATTCTAAGGAAAACTGAACAATGTTTTCAGATTTCAGGAAAAGCGGGTATTACAATTTTATGGTGTATCGACATGCTGGAGCTCCTAAGATGCAAGTGGGACATGCCTGGCCTAAAGAAGGTTACGTTGATGATCCTGGAATTTACCATACTTTGATAATGTGTACTCAGAATCAGTTATTTATTAAAACATGAAGTGTTGTAATCTTTTTGAGATTTCACATCTTAGTACATATGTCCATTTGAATAACACAGGAATGTAAAGATTCTCACTTAACCATTTAGTATATATTGCCCATGGTTTTCTGAAAACTACTACCCACATCACTGGCATTTACTGTAGCTCCTTAGTGTGTCTCAGCCATTTTTGTCTCTAGTACAAAAGACTTATAGTTAACAACTCTAATCTAATAATTATAATTGCCTTATATGTTTTTCAGTTAGTCCTAGAGGAACTTAGACAACCTCATACGTCAGCAAACATTAATTTTACACAAATCCCATAAAGAGATAAAACCATAATGTATTATATTATAAAATAATGCACCTTCGTTATTGTAACTCCTAATGCCTAGTGACATTCCATATCTCAAGATGATACATGCAGAGCAAACTAGCGTGATACATTATCTTTCATAGACAGATGTTCAAAACCAGTCTCTTTGCGCCAATTTTATTGAAATATGTAGCATGATACATGGCCGCTGAGATGTTTGTGTTCTCATCTGGTCTTCACTCATGAGGTAAATACAAGTCAGCTCTGCACTTGGGATTACTTAGTAACACAGATGTACCTTGTGTCAAGTTGCTCAGTGAGTTATGATGCTGACTACAACTCGAGCAAATTACTATGTATGAAATTTGCTAATCACAATAGATGTATGAATCACAGAACAAATGATTCCAAGTATATTGCATCAATGTGTTATATTCAGAAAAAAGTATCTTGGATTATACTAAGAGAAACATAACATATTTACACTTCCCATTATTTGACAACTAGTAACTTGCCCGTAAAAATGATGGTATCATATGTAATGTTCAGTTGTATTTTCTGTCTCTCTGAGTGCTGTCTCTCTCTTTCTGTCTATCTCAGTGCACCCTCTCCTTTCTCTGTGCACCCTCTCCGTCCTCTCTCTCTCTGTGAGCACTATCTCTGTGCGCTCCCTCTGTGTGCTCTCTCTCTCTCTGTGTCCCCTATCTATCTGTGTGCCCCTCTCTTTGTGTGTGTGCCCTCTCTCTTTCTGTGCCATTTTTCCCTCTCTGTTCTGTCTCTCCCTCCCCTCCCCCTCTCTCTCTCTCTCTCCTCTCTGCCTGCCTCCCTCCCTCTCTCTCTGCCTCCTCTCTTTCCCTCCCTCTCTGCCTCCCTCCCCCTCTCTCCCCGTGCCTCTCTCTCTTTCTCCCTCTGCTCTCTCCCCACCACAAGGAAGAATGGAGTAGCTCAGGCATTGCTGCTCTGGATTTCTGCACTGTTCTGCTGTTGATTTCAAGGTCAGTATAGGGTTAAAACCGTACTTCAATGCAGTGTTTCTATTGGCTAGTACCAGGTGCCTACATGTAGGCATATCTGGGGTTGTCAAGACCATTTTTTTTCTTACTATAAGATTGTGAGCACATGTTAGAGCTAGAGGGCTATGGGCAATTCCCCCTGGGAGCAAGACAGTAACTTTTACTTCAGTAACTTTTACTCCACATACTTTCTTGGAGTTCCTACAGGAGCCATGTAGTTGAGCACTATATTTGTCCTCTCAGTCTGTATATGTCCTTATAAGAGTGAAGCCAATCCAGAGATGGCGGATTGTTTTTCAGCACAGACTATATTAGATTTTATGTTCTGACCACTTTTTGTTTCAGGTTGGCTGTGTTGTTACTTTTTTTTATTTTTTTCCATTAATGGATTTCCCATTAGTTCAATCAAGCAGTGTTTGTTGTTGTTTAGTTGCTCAGTCATGTCTAACTCTCTGTGACTCAGTGACACATCTGTGAGCAACTGCCCCTCTGAGATGCATCAAGCTCATGTTCATGGATTCAATGACCGCATCTATCTATCTCCGTCTCTACTGTCCCATTCTTTGTGTGCCTTTCAATTTTTACCAGCATCAGAGTATTCTCAAGCGAATCCTGTCTTATCCATGATATGGCCAAAATATTAGAGTTTTAGTCGCATGATCATACCCTCCAGTGAACAGTTTGTCTTAATTTCCTGTAGTACGTATTTATTGGATCTTCTTGCTGTCCAAGGAACTCTAAGCAGTCTTTTCGAACACCACAATTCAAATACACCAATTCTATGGCTCTCAGTCTTCTTTATGGTCCAGCTTTCACATCTGTATGTTACTACTAGGAATATCATAGTTCTTATTATGCAGACCTTTGTTAATAGTGATATTTCTTTACTTTTTAATAGCTTATCGAGACTTGCCATAGCTTTCCTCCCCCCCAGAAGCAAATGTCTTTTAATTTCACGGCTGCAGTCACCATCTGCAGAGATCGTAGAGCCCAGGAATATAAACTATGCCACTGCCTCCACTTCTACTCCTTTTTTGGACCTTTTTTTGTCTTTTTTAAGAGTTTCTTTGTTTGCATGAAAGGATTTCCCATTGTCCCAATCAGGCAGTGTTTTATCGTAGCAAAGAATCAAGAGAAGTCCATCTTTATACTGTTTCCCCCGATTGCACTTTTTCCTTACTTCATGTTTAGTCGTCTATCTTTGGTGACATTTTTTTCCTCTAACCCACATTTCCTTGTTTTTTTCCAGTGTTCAATATTTCAAATGTCAACATTTCTTACCTTTTTTCCTTTTCTCATTATATTTTTCCATCTTTTCATATTTTCCTTCACTCCCTTGGATGCATTAATTTCTCATTGTCTTCAATCTCCAATGTTTTGTCTTTCTCAATCTCTTAAACCCTTTAAATCTATCTCTCTCCTATCTACCTCCAATGCAGCCACTCTCCACAGTATTTTCCATCTCTGACCAAAATAAACTCTTGTCATACTTCTCTTTCTATTTCTTTTTCTCTCTAATAGCACTTTCCATGCATTCTTGTAAGGCCTTTGCTCTTTCCCGCTTCATTCCTGGGCAGAGCATCTGTCGTCCCTGCATTGGTCATGCCACTGCTATGTGACCATGGCACATTGTGCATCAATCTAGAGTAGCTTGCCACAATGCAAGAGTTACTAACTTAAAATGATACTAGATGGACTTCATAGTACAAGTCTGTGGACATTTATTTCAGTGACAGTGTATTTCAGTGTTGGACTTACTGGATTGTGAGTCCTATTACTTTACCTGCCATCAGTCCCCATCAGTTGTTGTCTTTGTATACTCCTCCAGGCCCGACCACAGAATTGGAAATTGACTATTCTTCTCCTAATCCCAACTCAGCCAAATGCGAGGCATAGACTTCTTTCCCATAGTCCAGCCTGTTAAACTACCGTCAATGTTACAAATCTTCACTTCATGGACCACTTTTTGATGGAAAAAGAGTATATGTTTGAAAATGTTTGTCAAAGATGATTAGTCAAAAAAAATGTTATAAAAGCAAGTTTTTAATTAGAGAAACCATATTGTATGCCTCCACATGTACCTGGAGGCATCCATGATTCTTTGGTTAAGGTTATATATTTATGAGAGGGACGTTTACATATCAGTAGCTAGTGGCTTGCAGTTGTTTTTGTTAGCTGTCTTTTTCTGAGCATGAAGACGGGAAGTGGATAGGTGCCAATAATTGAACAAATCCACCTCCCATCTCCCCCGCCGCCCTTATTCCTCTACTGTTCAGTAGTGATAGCTTAGAGACTGAGGGACAATTTATCTCAAAGTGCGTGAAGGCATGTTTAAGTTTCCTGCATTATGAATGCTTCTGATTTTGTGTTATTATTTGCCAATCACAGGCAGCTAATACATTGTATCAATCTGTAATAGCAGTTTGTGGAGGAAGGCATCATGGGATGTGTAGTCCCATTAACAATGAAGCAGGAGGAGTCCAACATTGCTTTGCAGATTTCTGCACTAGCTTGAATGTTGGTAAAGGGTTAAAATACGTTCCCAAATGCAGTGTTTCTATTGGTAGGTACACTGCGCCTATGTAAGCAGCTCTGGGGTGTGGAAAACAAGTTTTATTTTTTTTCAATCAAATAAATGTGTATGGGTATTAAATTACTCCATGTAATGTGTGTTTCGGATATAAAAAGCATGTGTTAGATTAGAGAAAGGTAAAAACAGTGAAATCCAAGTCAGACAAAATCAAAACATCCTATAAACAAACTGTCTTCAAAAAAAAGATTTTTCTCTAAAAATGTTTTTATTCTTACAGTTAGTTGTTAGTTTGTCACAAACTTCTGGCATGGCAGGTTTTCCTAAAATACAGTTGTCCTTTAAAGTGACTCTACACCTTGAGAAGGACAGAAAATCAACTGAAATCCAGTGCAGTTTGTTTGACACATGGTTTTCATTAATTTACGGAAGGTACAAAACATTTCAGATTTACAAGCAGAATATGTGTTATTTCACAATAAGTCACCTATGTACTTCCTTCTTTTTTAGCCAGTACATATTGTCAGCAAAATATCCAATTGCAGAACTACATCTGGGGCTGTCCATGCCAGGTAACCTTAAATAGAAACTCCCTGGCTGTTAACAATGTTGCAACTCTGGATTTTGCCAGTAACAGCTATCAAGTGTTCCCCTTTGTAACATTTACAAAATAAATACAAAGGGAAGAGGTCGATGTAATATTCTTGGACACATGTTTTTTTAAAATGCATACATATATATTTTGTAAATGTTTTGCTGCAAATGCAAAAATGCTAACAAATGCCTGTTTAAGGTAAAATAATCCTGCACACTAATTACATTTAAACAGTGCATGGCAAAAGGAAATGTGAGTTTGTAGTTAAATTGTGTATGTGCTTTATCAGTTTTGATAGAAAATGTGCTTAGATTTTGATCAGAAATGCAAATAAGAACATATTTGTTAAAAGCCTTTAGCTGAAATACCGACATGCTGTTTTGATCTGTTCAAACATATATGGCACACTGCCTGATTTTTTTTTTTACGTTCCAAAACAATGTCCTGAGAAGTAAATGGAGCAAGTATGAAAAGTACCTGAATTTTGTTAGTTTAAAGCAGTGTTTCTCATTTCATTCTCCCAGGACCACTAACACGCCAGATTTTAAAGATATTGTTGTTTGGACACTAGTGGATGAATCATAATGATAATGTTAGGATGGGCCAGATTCTCTAAATATACAACTGGGTATCAGTGCCTGTTTTTCATAGCAAACATGTAGAGATGTAGGCTTCAGTTTTTAAGGTATGGTTACTGTGTATTTATTAGTTAATTGTTACCCTCTCAACTGTATATAGACGTTTCCTGGGTTTTAAATGCTCCCTAACAAACAGCCACAGATTAGCAGAAAAATATGTTTTACATTGAAACGTTCAGTCTACTTACAGATTTATGTGCAGCTGACTGAAATACTAATTTCCACACCTCCAGATGGCTTACATCACCAAAATGTACCAGCCTATAACGGCACAGTATTCAAGTACATTTTTTAACCTGTGAGTTACTGACCAAATGGATGTGCCTGTAGCATCCATTTACAGAGAGAGAGATGTATGTAGTAATAACTCAATCATGCTATGCTGCCAGTTAGATAGCTCTGCCAAACAGAAAGGAAAAAAAAGCATCAGAAGTAGCGGATACACAGAATGGACTACCAGCTGAATTAGTAATCAAATGTGGAATTTGCTGCACAGAGAGACTCTTCTATGAAAATACATAGCAGCTTCTAACATGGACATGTGCCAGACTACAAATCCCATGCAGCTTTGCAGTACAGACAGGATACCCATACTTTGCTACAAATGTTGCAGCTGCCTGTTTGTATTGCTCTGATTGGCCAAAACAAATTATGGATTTAGTCAGGGTTTGAAGGGGGTGTTTATTTTAAAACACAACTGGCACAAAATCGAAGACATTTTGCTAAATTCAAAGTAAGTTTTTGTAAATGTGTATTTTGGTATTTTTTCATGCAAAACATGTGTTAATACACTACTGATTTTCCTCTTTCACATGCATTTATAATTCAGGAGACTTAGATATGCCTTTAATTTGCTGCACATGTTGACTTATTGTGGGAGTGTTTGTAATGACTTCGGCCAAAAAAAATTGTAATGGCTTAAGGAAGAGGTCAGCAAACTTTTTGGTGTGGCCCTCCTTTCTACCCATGAAAGTAGCTGGGTCCTTTCTGTGCGTTCTCTGTCCTGACAACCCTTAAAAGCTTTATGGTGATCTTCCCCAGACTAAATAACTATTACTATTAAAATTCTTCTTTCTACTGTCCCCTAGTCACCCCTCTTAATTTGTCCATTTTCTCTTTTTCTCTTTCTTCCTTGAACACATTCCAATTAGCAATATGGAGAATGGCTCTTTCTTTTACATTTTTAAATTATAGTGCAGGGTCCCTCAAAACTCCATGGAGCCTATTCTCTAGTTTGTGTACCTCTAAATTAAAGCGGCACTGAAATCACCATGTGTGGAAAAGTGTTTTCTTTTTTTAAATTAATGCTGAATTCATGGAGTTACAGTCAAAACAAGTTCGGAATTTCCATGTGTTGCCTCCACCTTAAATCAAATCTATGCTCCAACCATGGATGATGAAAAGGTGAAATTATCAAATTCTACAAACATTTTCATCAAAGAGCTGGAGCAGATATCTTGGAGAATAACGGATGGATGAGGCTGTTGAAGAAATGAGCATTAACTTGAGGGAGCTGAGAGGGGCAGTGGCTGATAGATGTGCCTGGAGTGCTGCAGTCCATGGGTTCTGTGAGAGCAGGACATGACTGAGCTAGTAAACAGAAAAATATTATCTATGCACATTCTTCGGGAGGGCTTCAAGGCATATATATAAAAAGCCAATATCTAAAAATTCTTTATCAATTTAAAAAATGTAAACAACATTTTCACTTGATTTTCCAACCACTTATCTGATTTCAGCTTCCTTTTCAGGTTTAGGAAACTGGAATTATCCCTATTCTATTTTGCATAGGACTTATTATTATCTTTATTTATATCGCGCCAACATATTCCGTAGCGCTGTAGTCAATTTAATTTAATATACTTCTGGATTATACTTCTTACTGAAAACTGTCATAAAGTGATGTAGCATTTTCAAATATTAAAATTATACAGAACACCTTTTTAGTTTTAGTTTTGTTCATTTATCATTAAAACTTTAAATCTAGCATGAATTTTATTGACCTAATTATGCAGAAACTCTAAATCTCTGATAGGCTTTGATGATCAATACAAGGCATCTACAAATTGTATTAATTTTAAAGTAGATTATATTAGCCCCTCAAAGGAGATGAGTTGTCATATATATGAATAGCATCAGCAGCTGCTGCATTCAGTAATATAATAATTATGCCAGAACGGGTAGAGAAAGTAATGGTTGCAAAAGTTCATACACATACATTTTTTAATTTTATATCACTCTTTAGGAAGAAAATGTTCTGTTTAAAGATTTTCTATATTACTACAGCTAAAATGGAAATTCTATGCCCCTCCAAGTACTACATGCACTATACAGCTTTATTGCAATAGGAAGTGGTTTTAAAGAGTTTTAATACATTTTTTAAATTTCATGAGGTAGTGTAATATTTAATAATATTTATTTTTGTCTATTTCAATTAATTTCCCTGTTTTTGCATGCCGTATTTTTCTTCCTTTCATTAGACAAGTCATAGGGCCTAATTCAAATGTGATTTGGCCAATTGAATAGGGCCCTATATAAGCACATAGCAATTCTTTTTTACAGAAGTTTTTAGTTAGTGAACTTCTATCCAAAAGCAAGGTCTTCACTAACTAAAAACTTCTGTAGAATAAATATGCTATGTGCTTAAATAGAGCCCTATTCAATTGGCCAAATCACATTTGAATGAGGCCCTATGTACCCTATTTTATCCACAGGAATAAAAAGTGTGAATATAGAATAATTTTATACAGCATATCTATCATAAAACATGCCTGTTCTTTAGTCAAACACCTTTGAGGGAATGAAACTATCTATTAAGTTTTAAGTAAACTCAGAGTAAGGAGTTAAGGGATGTATAGAAAAGTGAAAATAAATGCATTTAAAGCGTTTGAAATATTTTTATTAAGCAAAAAACAAGGCTATTTTTAAAGAGAATGTGTCCTTTTTTTCTGGAGACTACAAACTAGAGCAGTGGTTCCCAAACATATTTTTTTTTTCCATGGACCACTTGAGTGAGTTTTGGCCGACCACCTGGATATTGCTGACAGTTTTCACAGACCACCTACTATTTTACTGCCTGCTTCCTCACAATTAGAATGTCCTGTGCAATATTGGGTATAATTTGTGCACTTATAAACCATACTATATATTATATTAACTAGGCACCTATGTAGTGCTTTTTGCCTACATTTTTTTCCATGCTATTTTGTTATCCTAGTTTTATTGCAGACCACCTGAATGAAGCGCAATTGGGAGCCTCTGAACTAGAGTAACCAGTGTCTGACTTTCCATGACCCCATGAACCATGGAACACACCATGCTGATCCACTTGGTATTCATGGCAGAGATTCTGGAGTGGGTTGCCAGTTCCTTCTCCAGTGGGCCACAGCATACAGCTCCTTGTATTCCTAGATGGTCTCCCATCCAAGTTCTGACCAGGCCCAACCTTGCATGGCTTCAGGGTGTTGTGACCTCTTGATTCCCTCACTGGAATTGAACCCAGGTCGCAGCAGTGAAAGCACTGAGTCCTAACAACTGGACCACCAGGGAATTTGGCTTTGGGTGTTGTTTTTATAAATGTTTATATGCTTTCTATTAACTTAAGAATTCATTAGTGCTAATAAGTAATATTTGCCGAACATTTAGCAATATTAAGAGCAATTTTAGTGTGTATAAATTTACAAATTGGGCCCTGTGAGTTTATAGCATTTTAAAAAGTGTTTGCTTTGTTTTAGAACATGTATCTTCTACATTTTAGATGATTTGGGAGATTCCATTGAAATAAAAATGCAGAAGACTTTAATTATATTCCGTAAATGACTACTGAAAATATGTATACTTTTTAGCTTAACAGTAAGTATGTTTAAACAGTAGTTAATCTTTGCCAATTTGATTTTGAAGACGCTAATTCAATTATTTAAAACATATTTAAAATGCTTATTAGGCAACATAGATATTATTATTCCTATTCAGTGATTAAAAAAGCAATTGTTATTGTTTAGTCGTTCAGTTGTGTCGACTTTCTGTGACCATATGGACTGCAGCACTCCAGGCACATCTTGTGTCGTGTGCTCATCCATAAAGTGTACTTGACAAAGATACTGAAGTGGATTGCCAGTTCCTTCTCCAGTGGACCGAGATTTGTGTGACCTCTCTGCTATAACCTGCCCATCTTGGGTGACCCTATATGGTTAAGCTCACAGCTTCATTGAAGTACACAAGCCCCTTAACCATGACAAGGTAGCGATAAAGAAAAAAAAAAAAGCAATATTCAATGTTAAACTCAGTTTCAAATATCAGTTTGTATCCAATGAGGTGAGGTGATGGCTGGTAAGCAGTTCTAGATGGTCAGACACAATCTTGTGTCTAAACAATGTTGTTTAATTGGCCAGCTGCATACAGAGGCTGATAAGCTTCTTGTTGCCAAGGGAAACAACTTTAACACAGCACTTACCCAGCCAGTAAATAGCACCTAGTCCTGTCTACACACAAACATGTTAAAATTGGTTTCAAACTAGTTCTACTTGTAGCTATACAACAAACTTATTTTCAACCAGACAGGAAAAAAAAAAGGGGGGGGGGGGGGACAAAACCGGTAAAGTGTAATTCACTATATTGCTGCCTCTGAGCCTGAGACCCTCTTGCCCCTATAATGATATCAGTAGGAATAAAAAGGCGTGGGCGCTAATATTAAAAGTAAGTGTAATAATAAATATTGTTTTTTTTTTAACTAAACAGAATATTTATTAATGAACACTGCCTAATTAAGGCATCCATCTCCTCTTAGAATATTATGATGTCCCTTTAAGAAAGACCATGGAAAGAAAAAAAAAAGGGATCTTTAATTTTACAAATAAAGTTCCAACAGGAGCTTACTAAATGGAACATTTCCTCATTAAACATTTGACATTTGTCCAGTTAACGTTATTGACTCATGCTTTCTTTTCTTCCCCCTCAAATTACTGCAGTGCCACAGCTGATCTGACTATATTTTCCATTTCTTATAAATAGCCACAAGAAAAGTATTAATTATCCTTGTACGATTTAATGCACCAACTGCCTTAACCTTTCAGGTTTCCTTAAAAGCCAGCATAACAAGCCATATCCATAGCAGCAAATGTGATTTATGACAGGAATGTTTAATTTCTGTTTTTAAATATGTTACCCACCAATCTGCATGCATTTAAATTCGTCTGCAACACTTTCCTCTGTCTTGAGGCTCTTGTTTAATATTCAAGGATAATTTTTGTCCACATATATTTTGGTCTATGTCACCTCAGATTAAATTATTACTGTTTGCAGCCTTTTCGAGCAGGCCTCAGGCCCTTATTTACAAGAATCAATGAAACAGTAATGAAAATCCATTTTTCATACTATCAACGCTGGCCTCCTTTTATTTAGTTAGTGGTGTCAAAAGCGTGCAATTCATTTTGTGCAAATGTCACGAAGGGGAAGAAAGGATGAGGCGTTAAAGGGTTAATTAGGAAATGAGGTCGACATTCTCTGGATAGTTTAGCACATCCACAATGGTTAAATAAAAAAAAGGTTAAGTTAATGTATGCAAAGTAATGTATATTGACATATAAGCAAGGCCTTGTATGATGAATATTGAAATATATATGCAAAGTAAAGGAAATGTGTTATGTTATATATCTCAGTGTACATCGGAAGGAAATGAGCCATTTATATTCCACAATTTAGTGAATATCTAGTGTTTATTGGAACAGAGCACATAGGAGTGTATTTGTCTTTGTAATTTATTTAGGTAAATATATTTATTCTTCAAGGGGTTTCTCTGCTTTTCCCCGTTTCATCGTCCAAAGCATAAATATTTAACAGCACGTCTCAAATGTTATTCCTGCCATTTATCAGAGGAGACATGGTAGATAGCAGAAGTTTTGATACCGCACCTTCGCCAAAACTTAAGATTGATAAAGGAAATGTTTTCTTAAGATGGTAGAAAAGCAGTGAAGAGTGGAAACAAAAAACACATGTATATTGAAAAATGTTTTCCTCATTCATCCAAAATATTGGCATGTTATTTTATATCATATATTATAACATTTGTGTTTAGATGATTTTATACATATTTATTTATCTATTTCTGGGTGTATTTTTAAGTGAATTAAAATGTGGGGATATGTAAGGTTAAAAAACTAAAATGTGAAATGTAATATCCTTTTTTATCAGAATTAGTTTGGATGTACAAAACATAATTAGGGAAATATTTGAAGTTTGTTAATTTTGAAGCATCTTACAGTAAACCTGTCATTATTATTATTTTTTCAGTCGACAGAACTACAAAAACTGCTTTGTTTTCTTTGTTTGATATTTAAGTCTGCTTTACCTTTTTGTTTTTCTTCAATAATGTTTATTGACTCACACAATTGAATATCGACAAACCGTGTTTTGTACAAGTATTTAAATAAAACAATCATGAACAAAGGATTATGAAGCATACACAGAAATGTTTAAGTGAGTAATACTACTTTACATTTTCCATTTTTTGTGAAGGGCTGCTTTTACCTTTTTAAAAATAAATGTCTTATTCTTCCAACCTCTGTAATTTTTACTTGAAATGGAGGATGCTGAGCAAGTTAGAGCAGTCACATAGCAGTATAACTAATTGCAGGTAAAATTTAGAAGAAAACAAATGTGTTTATTTTATGGGAATATATTTACATATTTGGAGATAATGGATAATTGTTTGTTTTTTGGAATTATTTGAAAAAAATGCTTGAAATGACCACTGTAAGCTCCTTTTTGATGAATGTCTGCTTTTTTCTTGTATTTTTCTTGTTGAAAAGTTCAGTTACCTTGGTCTTTAATTTATTTACCATACTAGTGATATATTTAGGAAGATGCACTTTGTTATTGGAACATGTTGCTAGGTGTTATTAAATCCAATTACTTTTCTTTTATATTTGATTGTTAAGTAAGCTCAGTTTTTAATTTTCTGTAGGTAGATTTTTTTTTCATGTTTATACAGTTTACACTCTGACTGAGCATTAAACTAGTCAGTCATAGCCGGCAGTAGGGTATTTGATGTAAATGTAATTACTTTCTGTCATTCAATTTGAAGGCCTTTCTTAACAATATATTCCTAAAGTACTAAATAGACTTAATGAGTCCAGAATTAGCCCCCTCTAGTTTGAAATAATTATAGGCCCTATACTAAGAATGATCTAGTACATGCTACGCAACATAAACTTTCCTTTTGTTCTACTACAGGATTAGATTGTTTCTCTGATCCCTTCAATCAACTTTCTCCCATACTATCTTTCCTTTGTCTGAAAGAAACACAGATAAGAATTTGGAAGGCCAGGAAAGGAAAGTTATAGAGAATGAAACAGAAGACATTTCTGTGGCTGTAAGACAGACATTGAGATAAAGTGGGTAAAATATGTAGGAAGTTGGGAATATGTTTCCATTTATTAGAGAGGGTTAGTTAAACAGTGGTGCGAATATGCAGTTTATTATCTTTACCTAGTGAGAGTTGTGTGTCAAGTGCAGGAGAGAGTGCTGAAAGATATGGGTATGGTGGGTGGAGTGGTAATATATTGGGATAGCATATACTGCTGATAGGTCAGATGCAAGTGATTTCCTTGTTTCTTTAAATTTAATCTGAATAGGGGCGTGTGGGTGAGGGGGAGTGAAGTGTTCTCAGTGTTATCCCACAGGGGCCACGATGGTGTTTTCAAAAGACTCTAAAAGAATAATGGGAAATTTGTGAGGGACACAGAGACATGGAGAGATGGATAGAACAGAGTGTGAAAGGAATGAGAGAGAGATGGAGGGATTGAACAGAGAGAGAAAGGTTAGCTGGACCTGCTTGTTTTTTCTTGTCATTAAATCTAAAGGATCAATCTGTAACACAAAATTAAAATCCTTTAAAATACAAATTACTGCCAATTTGATTATATACATGGTGTGCATTTAGATTATTTCAGATCTACCCAAAACACTTAAGCATATAGTAGCAGTGAGCAAAATGTAATTAGGTCCCAAGATAAATAATATACAAAGGAGGATGCCCAGAGTGTTTTCCCTATACAACAGGAAAGCATACCTGGTTGTCCTTATGGTTTTCTTATACTGCATACACTTATAATATTAAAGCGATATAATACAAGTTACATTTTTGATTAATGTGTGCAGTATAAGAAAAAGGAAAAGGTCAACCAAGCTTTTCTTTCTTTTATTTTATTTTGTACTCTGATGTACTTTCTAATGTAAAATACTTTCCTGGCTGTTCTGCCGATTGGATTGGTTTTAGTTTAACACACTCAATACATGCAAAAGCATACCGAGTATCAGGGGTGTAGGAGCCAAAATAATTTGGGGGGGGGGGGGGGATACAGCTCCTTCTATACACAGGCCGTAAAATAACTTATTTATACATACATACAAACAGGAAAATCTGATGAAAATCTGTCATCCTCCCCAGTTCCTACACCAATGTTGAGTATCCATATTAGTCAGGCAAGTTTTTTTCTCTAGTATTCTATTCCATTTCTCCCTTCAAATGTATTACTCTTATTTGAAATGGAGGATGCAGAGCAGACATGTCACCAAAACAGAACATAACAATAAAAATACTGTGCAGCAAAAAAAGGTTTTGGGGAACTCTTGAGACTGTTTAGGTCTGCCAGTTTACACCATGAACAAAAACTACTTAAGAGCAGAAAGAATTAGAACAGTCACGTGATAGTTTTACTTGGTCTATTTACTCTTCCTACTTCAGTTAGCAGTTATGTTGAATACAATATCTGATATATAAACAAATAAGGTCTTATGTACCGAAGAATGAAGTATTGGACATATAAAATCTTTGGACATATGCCCTATGAGATAATGATAAAGACTGGAGAGGTCCTCCCAGAGATCTTCACACCTTAACCACTTAGAGAATCTGGCCTATGGTATATGTATGTGCTTAAAATGTGTTTTACAATTATTTAGTTTACCAAAGTTAGCATTTTACTAATAGATAAATAAATTGTTGGGTGTATGTTTGATTTCCCCTTCTGGATCGCTACCTTGTTGTGGTGAAGGGGCTTGTGTACCTCAATGAATCTGTGAGCTATACCATGTGGGGTTACCCAAGATGAGCAGATCATAGCAGAGAGGTCAGACAAATTGTGGTCCACTGGAGAAGGAACTGGCAACCCACTCCAGTATCTTTGCCATGAAAACCTTATGGATTTGCACACTCAGACAAAAGATGCGCCTGGCGTGCTGCAAGACATAGGATCACAGAGAGTTGGACACCACTGAATGATTGAACACACATGTATGATTTAGGTTAATTTTTAGAAGTACATTTTTGATGAATGTTTTCATGTTATTTTCAGAAATACAGTAGGTACAGTGCCTTGCAAAACTATTCACCCCCCTTGGCATTTTTGTGTTTTTGGGAGTCTCTACATGCCTTTTCACAAACTCAAAACGTGCCATTTTGTTTTTTGGTAAAAGTAATGGCTTTCTTCTGGCCACTCTGCCATAAAGCCCAACTCTATGGAGCGTACGGCTTATTGTCGTCCTATGTACAGATACTCCAGTCTCTGCTGTGGATCTCAGCAGCTCCTCCAGGGTTACCTTAGGTCTCTGTGCTGCCTCTCTGATTAATGCCCTCTTGGCCCGGTCCATGAGTTTTGGTGGGCGGCCGTCTCTTGGCAGGTTTGCTGTTGTGCCATGTTCTTTCCATTTGGTTATGATAGATTTGAGGGTGCTCACTAATTATGTGACTTCTGAAGGTAATTGGTTGCACCAGAGCTTTTTATTGGCTTCATAACAAAGGGGGTGAATACATACGCACATGCCAATTTTCTGTTTTCTATTTCTAAAAAATAGTTTTATGTATATATTTTTCTCATTTCACTTCACCAACTTAGACTATTGTGCTCTGATCCATCACATAAAATTCAGATCAAGAAAACATTGAATTTAAGGCTGTAATGTAACAAAATAGGTGAAAAAGTCAAGGGGGGGTGAATACTTTTGCAAGGCACTGTATGTCTGTATGTCAGTTTGTGAATGTTTTCTTTATATCTGTATCTGAGTAATATTGCTAGTGTGCCTGGTATCTTTTTTCATTTAGATTTTTTCAGCACATATTCCTCAGTTCTTGAATACTGATCGTTTATGATTCAAACTAAACTGCAGTTTAATAAATGTGTTGTGATATGAAGGGAAAAGCTTCATTCTCATAGTCTGAATCTTCCTCACCTTGCCCCATGGGCAGAATTTGGCCTATAAGGAAATGTCTCTAGATGCTGTATAATTTCATGGGATTATTTACTAAGCAGTCAGCATTTTTTTATGGAATTTCATAAATTAACAGCCAAGTAGATTTTTTTATGAATTAAAAATGCATTAGTTAAAAAATCTAAGCACTCTTAAAAAAATTATTATGTAGAAAACGCAACAAGAAGTTACCAAGAATCACTGGACAAAATTATGTGAATTTCTCAATATTTAATGAGAACTTAAGCCATAGGTTGTATTTCTCTACATAAATCACTTTGTGTTTTCTCGGTCATTGTCCCTTATGTAATACAATTGGTATTTAAGTTCAAATTTTTGTTTGCCTGCGAAAGACTAATGTATTTGAACTCAGCAATTACAATTTGGTACATGTACATATGGATTTGTGCACACGTTTTTAGCAGAGTTAAATTGCTATTGACAGCTGGAAACATTTTCAAAGGAAACATTGTTGAGATCACCTTAGTAGGTGATCTCAACTGTGTTTTAGCTGGAACAGTTTCACAGACAAAGCAACTGACTTTGCTTACAAGCAGATCAAAGTCATCTGTGCTGTTTAAACTAAGTGCAGACGAACTGCCGCGGCGAAAAAAATAATAGCAGTTGTACACTTCTCATCCCCTATTCTAATTCTCCTTTTTTAGTTTATTTGTAAAGAACCAGCTTATTCTGCAATGGTGCACAGTGGGTAACTTGACAAAATGTGGAAAACCCTGATATTGTTTTATGCACTTTCAAAATGAGCAAGTGAGCCTTGAAAGTATTCTAGGCTGCATATAAACTGTAAAGTTGCTATTAAAAACAGAAATAGATTTTACCCAAAAAAATATTTTACAAATGATTTAAATAGAATAAAGGAAGTTTCTCTTGCAACCCAATCTATTAGCTTTTCTGATTTTCAAGACCAGTAATTGATAAGGCCATTGAAATTGGCCTTATATATTAAAAATGCTGCTGTTTGGATCTGTCTTAAAGCTTCTCAGAGGAAATTAAAATGTACTCTTTGGTGCTAAGCTACTGCAATACTTAGGTAGTCATTTAGTCCTTCCAGTTGGTAGCTTCAGCTCTCAGTTGCCCCTATGCTTCCAAGTTAGGTGGCATTGCAACATAATGATGATGATAATAATATTTTTTTATAGCCCCATTCCCCAGAAGAGACTCCAAACAATTAGGAGAGAAAATAAATAAACTAGAACGGTACTTGTAACTTATTGAAAGTCTATTTTTGAAAATATCCAAATTAGGGACTTCTTTGAACATGGCAGAGAGCTCCAGAATCTTGGTGTTGTATACATGAAAGCCCAGGACCAGAAGTGTTGCCATTCCCAAGAAGGCAGACACTGTAACAATGTCTCTACATGTTTCATCCATTCTTTTCAATAAGGTTATTGCACTGTAATGAGCGCTCAGTGTATACTGCACAGTGCTCCACTGGCAAATAAGAAATCACTGACAGTAATTCTTTGGATTATGACCACATGGTCCTGCCCCATTGATTAGTCCCTCCTACATAGAAAGTAATTTGTCCTCATAGTAGTTTGATTTTCATATTTTAATGCATTTATTTATATTTATTCTAGTTTTAATGTGCTTTTAATGCCTCTTTAAAGAACCACTGTAACCCTAAAAATAGACATTGTTCAAATGAAAGTACATGCATAAGTATATACCTGATTTATAGTGTTTTAACATTAAATAAACTAACAGTATTTCAATTTGAACCTCTTACCTTTATAGGTTTCTGCCTGTCACTCTGTGCTTCTTAGCTCTGCCCCTTTTGCATAATGTTTAAACACTATAATTCAAACATAGATATGCATGTACTTTTATTTTAGCAACATTTATTCCTAGAGTACAGTGATCCATTAAACGCCCTGGTGGTCTGGCCGTGTCAGTGCCCCCGAGTAGTACACTTGGGAGTGCTGAGGCGGCCGGACCGCTTTGTTCCGCCCCCCACCCCGCGTTGCCTACACAGGGAAGGGAACCCGGAAGACGGATGTGTGTGATCCCTAACGTGGCTCGGGGTTGCTGCTTAAGGTACTGACTATTAACCACGAGCCACGCTCGGGATTACCATTAGGGCGGTTAATGCATTTTCTATCATGTTCCCTACAGGTTTCTATCTGTGGATACAACCAATAGTAAAGGGTACATTAAGCTGCCTACTTAAGAAGATCTATCAGACACAGTATAGCTATATTTGTATTTAAGTAGCATTTAAAGAGAAAAAAATAACTTTGTGTCTTTTTATACTCTTACTATCCCTCTTTTTTTATATTTCATTTTCTGAATGACCAATTTGATCAGCCAACCAGAAATTGACCAGTTGAGTCATATTTATTCATTACATTTTATAATTCACCTAGAGCTGTATGTCAACTGGTGACCATCTTTAAAACAAGCTGTCAAACATGAAGGAAAAGTCGAAACATTGTGGGGGCCAGAAAGTGCAATAATACCCTTAAATAAAAGCATTTTAGCAGGGATTTTCAGGGATGTTAACCCTTTAAAATCAACTGCTAGCAAACTCAAGAAATTTAGTAAATGTTAGGGTAAGTTTAATAATGTTTATTTATTTTATTTTTTTCATGCATTTTTTTTTAATACACTACTGATTCTCCTCTTCTTATCAGATGCATTCATAATCCATGAAACCTAAATATGCCTTTAAAAAAACAAATCATGTCCATATTCCACTACATTTTTTCTATGGAGCCAATTTATCAAAGAGGGTTAAAGTTTATTTCTGTTAGAAAAAGGGACTACATAGAAAACATGGGAAGTAAGGATATTTATATTTTTAACCATGCATAACCCATCTTAACCCCATTTAACCTTACTTTCTCCCCTGCTTGATAAATATACTCATTGTCTTCTTTTCTACTGCACTGGAAATGTAACCTTGCCTATAGAGAAACTGACTGCTTTAATATCGTTATGGCTCCATTTACAGAGTGTCTGATAGGTTCATAAATGGAGAATAAGAGGAGGAGGGAAATGAATAAAATTTAATAACAGAATAAAAATGTAAATAAAGATTTGCCTAAAATTACTTGTCCAGGAAATAATTCTCCCTCCCCCTTAAGCTAATACTTTGATAAGCTCTGTATGGTGATCCTGATTTGGAGCGTGACCTTTGAAAATGCTCTCTAGCTTGATTAAAGATGTATTAAATTTGTTTAAATAAACCACGTTGTAATGGCACATCATTTGTAAGAAGCTATTAGGGGGTTAGAAACTGTGCCGCTGCATTTGCATGAAAATGTACCGACTCGAACAGAGGATCTCTCCTGAATTAGCTGCAAAAGGGAAAGTGACACTTTCATATTTTTTTCTCTGTAAGAAGAAAGGATGAAGCCTAACTCTAATCTGTAAAATTGGGAGGGACTAAATGTCAATAATGTAAATTCACAGCTGAAAAAAATCTCATTAATGCAATTTTTTATCTGAGTATATTCACTTATATATATATCTGTGATTTCTTTATGATGGACCACTTCACTTAACAGTAAACCAGGTTTTCTTAGACCATTGAACTACTGCTGAGAGTCTTTGTAGACCTGTTAATGATTCTTTTCCTGCCAGCTTCAAAGCAATTATAATTCTCTGTCATAAATTGTGCACTTATAAACAATGACATTAAGTAACGTGTCATTTATTTCACACATTTATTGTAATTCCAATTGGATCACCTTTAATGGAGCTCATGGACCACTAGTGATCCACGGACTACAGTTTGAGAACCAGTGTTTTAGATTAACTGCACTAGTCCATTATACAAATCATTTTTGTGTTTATATTTATATTATTCACTGGGTGCTTTTATATGTTTACCTAGTTTTTTTTTTTGCATTAATAATTAATGGTATCACATATAATAATTGTCAAACTACGATTCGTCGTCACGCTTTGCGGAAGGTGGAGGATCCAATGTCGGCTTCAATGAGCTGACGGCTCATTGCAGGCCGCAAATGCGGACCCTCGAGAAGCGAGGGGCCGCATTTGCGGAGGTGGAGGCTCAAAGGCGCCTCACACTCCACACAAGCGTCACCATTACGATCTTGTGCACCTAAAAACAGTGAAAACACAATAAATACCCAGTAAAAATACATAAAAAGCTTACCCACAGCAAGGGGGGCACCCAGGACCTCTGAAAGTGAAGTTACACCTCCATTTAAGTCCAAATTCCTGCGTTCAGACACACGAAAATCCCCTAAGCAAGAGAAAAAATGGTTGCCTAAAAAAACGAAAACGAGGCTTAAAGACTTAGGACCCCCCAGCCACGTACAACTTACCCAAGAAGGGATCCGAGATAAGCTTGAAATTGTATTGTATTGTATTTCATTTTATTTGTATTGTATTGTATGTATTATATGTGAAATATGACAGTAAAATCTCCAATTAGCATTTACATTATAATAAATTAAGTATTTGACTACTAGAAATTATGAAACTGTACCATATACTGATTTATTTATAGCTTACATCATTAATTTTTACAAATAAAGCAATTGATAAGGCTTGGTTCTTGGTGATTAAATTATGTCCCTTAAAAATACATGATAAAACATTTGGGGCCTCATTCAATTGCGATGTGGGCATTTGAATAGGGCCCTAAAGAAGCACATAGCATATTTTTATTAAAGAAGTTTTTAGTTAGTGAAAACCTTTCTTTTGGATAGATGCTTGCTAACAAAAAACTTCTTTAAAAAATATATGTTATGTATTTATTTAGGGCCCTATTCAATTGTGCAAATTGCAATTGAATGAGGGCCTTGGTATTTTGGTGCCTTTCTAATTCTGGTACTAGCATACATTTAAAGTCATTCTAGGATGTGAAGAAGTAAGGCAGAAGGGATCATTAGTAAACATCATGATATAGCATAACAAAGTCTGCTGTCAGGAATATGGGCAGCAAACAGATAAGGTAATTTTTCTGGTCCACCCTATGATACCAACTTAAGGGATCAGTCTGTAAGATACGACTATGTAATAAAGTGACAAGCTGCACTTATTTTGCTCATAGTAGGGCCCTATATATTGTTCTCTTTCTGTACTGAGCTGCCTGTGTTAAGCATTATGTTTTCCGGATGTTTGTTACTGCTTTTCTTCCTGTTCCTCTCTGTCTGACATCCACTTGTTCCTGATTAATATCTCTCAACTACCAACCCTATTGTCAGAATTGTATGTTTGATATTGTATATTAGCTGTATTCACCAACCTTATATTTTGATATATGAATAGTTGTATGTCCCTGATCTGGGAGCTGGAAAACTGATACTAATTGTCTGGCTGCTGCCCAGACCTAAGATTTGAATATTTCTCTAATGCTATAAATACTATCAGGACTGAGGCAGCAATTCGGCATGGGGGCAAAGCCAATGACACTGGGCCCCATACCACTCACCAACTGACATAATTCCCAGTTCCATGCACCATCAGGACTGTGGAAGCCCCATTACATCCCCCTAAGCAGACACCAACTGACAATACCCAGTTCCATTCACCTTACTTTTTCACCTCCCGACCACGAGCTTCACACAACACCACCTCCTCTGAACTCATCTAATGTGCCCTCCCGCTTACTCTGTCCACAAGCCATTTAACTATAAGTTTTGTTAACTTTGGATGTAGCCATTGTGAAAGATGGAGGTGATAACGTAAAAACCTGCACTACACAGACTTAACTAATTAAATCTCTACTCTCTTTTCAATTACCTGATAAGTCCTTGTTTCTCAATTTTCATTCCTTCACCTTTTATTTCATAAATCCTTTAGTCTGTAAGCTTGCAAGCTCTCAGTCTTGCAAAGCACTTTTGGCATGATACAGGACCAGCAGGACCAACGTGGTCTGGAACTCTGTTAGGTACTCGCTTAGCAACTCATATCTGATGGGTATGTCTTGCCTCACTGACTGTGTGGCCCTTCTGAAAGTAGAGTAACAATTATTTTAAATTAGCTCCTTAAACTAACGAAATACAGCTCGCATGATTGTAATCGTTAACCAGAACATCAAGTCCACATGCCCAACTTGAACTTTACTCCCCATGAGTCTCTCCCATCTAGGGATCTGCCAACATCAATGTCACAATCTGCTTCTTCAAGGGGGCTTGATATGAACCTAGTTCAAACTTTCCCCAGCAGAATTGTTTAGTTCCTGTTCTCTGTGGCACAAAAGATGGCTTCTGAAGAGGTACAGGCAGAGAATACTGCATACAGGTTATTAGTGGCCCATGGCAAGACCACTCCCCAAGTCAGGATACAACACACAGAAATAGTCTCACACCTTATATATGTGAAAACTATCAATTTACCAGATATCTATAGCTGACTAGTTAACAAACCTTTACATTAAACTCAAGTGTTTGCTTAGGACTACTTAAAGTACATACATCTGTCTTAACCCAAGATCTGTATGTGTGAGTGTGCAATGATCTGCAGCTAACTTGTATGCAGAGCATTTCTACCAATTCCACATATGTTCTATATAACATTTTCCCTCTTATAATGTATTATAACTAGGATACATAATAACCATGTACAGGCAACATATAACCACACAATAACACATAATCCCAATGCAATAATGTCATGCTCCCTTGGCCATATTCATAAATTACTGGCAATCTGAGTCCTTAAACAATTAAATCATGACAGTCAACTCCTATTAGGTGATGGAAAATCCTGTTGTCCAATCATGTAGATAGCACCGTGCCTAGCAAACTGAAGTCAGCCAATCCGAAAGGCTCCTATTTTCCATGTGGAATTCCCAGGTGTGACCAGTAAGTTCGGGATAAAGTAAGGGAGAGCAGAGCCTGAAAGAAAGTTTAACAGAGCTCTGGGACGCAATTTGGTCTGCAAATGCGGACTCTCGCAAAGCGAGGGGCCGTATTTGCGGAAGGTGGAGGCTCCAAAGTGGGCTGCAATGAGCCGAAGGCCGAAGGCTTATTGCAGGCCGCAAATGCGGACCCTCATGAAGTCGAGGCTCCACATTTGCGGAGGTGGAGGCTCCCACGTCGGCTGCAATGAGCCGTAGGCCGAAGGCTCATTGCAGGAAGCAAATGCGGACCCTCACGAAGCGAGGGGCAGCATTTGCGGAGGTGGAGGCTCTATGGCGCCTCACAAGCGGTTACAAACACCCACACAAGCAGCACATCACTAAATACGGACTTACACAAAAAAAATACGAACCGCAGGACTTAGAAAAACAAACATTACAAACTCACAAAAATACGACCTTAACGGCTGAACCTCGCGCACCTAAAAACATTAAAAACCCAATAAATACACACAAAAAAAGAAATAAAAAGCTTACCCACAGAAAGGGGGGGGGGCACCGAGGACCTCTGCAAGTGAAGTTACAACTCCATTTAAGTCCAAATTCCCACGTTTAGACACACGAAAATCCCCTAAGCGAGAGAAAAAATGGCCACAGAAAAAAACTAAAACAAGACTACAGGACCCTAAAGCCGCAAAACACCATTAAGCACATACGGCTTTTCCAAAAAGCCGTACAAGGTACAACATACACTGTTAGCAAGGAAGCTAAATCCTCCACACCCGTGTACCACATACACATTCGCCGCCATTTTACAACACTAACTTGCACAATGCGGAAGTACACAGCTACACTAACGGCTTCCCCTCGGTCACGCAGCCTATTTACACTACACTGTGTGCAGTACATTGCTGACTTACCTCAGCTCCACAACAGTGCAAATCTACATTGTATGCTGCAGGAACATCAAAACAGATTGTCAGCTCTTCAGTACAATGCTTCCTGCATATATTACTTCCAAATAGGTAAAGTATTTTCATTTATTAATTTATTAATTCTTTAATTAGCATACAAAAATACTTATACACAAAAAAAACACTATCACAATAAACACAAAGCCATTCACTGCGCGCCTCACAACGAGCGCCAAAGCTGCTCATATTACACAAAGCCTTGCAATAAGCGCAAAAAGCAGATCAGCGCCGACCAAACAATAACAGCACAAAAAAAAAAAACAACAACTAATAGCCTCGCAATTAACGCAGAAGATGCTCATTGCGAGCCACGGGATGAGCGCCGAAGGGGCTCAGCGTAAGGCTCGCAATGAGCGCCGAAGGATCTCAGACCACCAAAAAAATTTATGTCTGTGGCAAACAGCATTACCTGCCTTACAATTTTATTGCCCCGTCATTTTTGACAGGCAAGTCGCTAGAAAGATATAATAAGATAATTATTATAATGATGATTTTTATAGCAATTATTTAAACACACATCTGTTACATTATAGATGTAGAAAAAAATGATAGATACATTTATTAGAAAATCAGGATTGACCACATCATAATAGTCAAATATGATCAGTATAAAGCCTTGGTGCGTACCATTTCTTTGTATATGTGCTATGAAAACTCAATATACTCATAGTTTCTGCTGCATTACTCTGGCTAGCCAAGGAGGCCACATATGCTTTAGTAAAGTAATAATCCAACTAGATATTATGTAGGGAAAATAGCAGGCCAAGTGGCCAAAAGGTTCTTATCTCCCATCAATTTCAGATTCATTACAAAAAAAGCTATTTTGCAGGGATGTCAGCCATCATGCCATGAGACAGTTGGCTATTTATGGAGTGAGAGCAAGCTTCATTTTAGATCAGGCATGTAGGCTCTACTTAGAACACCAGATTCATTTCAGTGAGTTATAGTTGCAATTATAGATTTATACGCAGCAAGCTTTAACAGAGCCTATGTTTGTTTCCCTCGCAGAGCCTAAGGTTATGCTGGGATAAGAATGAATTATTGCTCATATCTGATTAAATTATTAGATAGGTAATGCATGAGTGATGTGGGTTTTACCTGTCCCTTAATGCCTGTTCACATAAGGTATTTTTCCCATGTTTTAATTATTTAAAACTCTATTACAATATAAACGCGTTAAGAGGAGACAGAGTAGAAAACATCTAGGATGTGTTGCTACATTTGTTTTTCTAGTTGTTAAATTACATGCAGGCATTATTGATTAAAGGCAGATAGCGCACAATACAAAGGAAAAAAACATTGAAATAGAATAGTGATACAATGTCTATAGTGACAAGTCTAGATGTTTCAAAAGTGGACAACATTAGTAAAATATAGTAGGAGACACTGAGCAGGATCTACTAAGTTTTGCGGAGGTGACAAAGTTGCCTTGATGCCTGTATATTCTGTAAAATGGAGCTAGTTTGTAATTGCTTTCCAAAGAAAACGCGCATCCCCTTTACTACGTAATATAACTGTAGTGATTCTGACCCACTAAAGCCCTGTTTAAAAGACCACTGTAGCAATATATTTAAAATATACTATTTTGAAGAACTATACTTGCTGATCAAGGGCCTCATTCAATTGCAGGCCGTAACTCGATCGCAAATTGACGATTTCCTGCGATCGAGATTCATCCTCGAGTTGCTCTACGTTTATGCTGCTATTCAATTGGTCGGGCACGCAAATTAGTCTCCCTTCCCGATAATCGCAAATCATGCTATTGGCAGTAAGCATTGGCGGGCTTGAACATGATTGCGGCCACAAGCCCGTAACTCATGGTTCAAGCCTGCAAACTCGGAGTACTGCAAATGCAAATATAAATTCAATACAGCACTGTAAGTGATGGGGAACACAATGGGTGACGTTAGAATTAAAAGCACAACATTCTCAAGCTCGCACATCGCCAAAATACAATACTTTATTTCATGTTAAATTTCTGTCCAAAGCCCATAACTCGATACTCAAGCCCATAGGACTTCAATGAAATATGGAGGTTGGATTCCAAAGTCCTATGGGTTTGGAGGTTAAAACCTGTATGACTTTTGACGGAAAATAAGCATGAAATAAAGTATTATATTTTGGTGATGTGCAAACTTAATAATGTTGTGCTTCTAATTCTAATGTCAACCATTATGTTCCCCATCATTTACAGTGCTGGATTACATTTATATTTGCATTTCAAGTGCTACGATATGTAAGTAAGCTCTTTGCGACACCTCCTTGGGCCAAGTAACCTGTGGATCGACTTTAGCCATTTACGGGCTTGACGGAAGAGTAAATCGAAGCAATTGAATAGCGAATTTGGATTTTTTGCGACTGCGACAATTGAATAGCAAAGTAGCTTGCGACCTCCATTTGCGAGCCCAGATTTCTAAAATGTAACAATTGAATGAGGCCCCAAGTTATTTATTAATTTATAATTTTTTTAATTAGTTTACAAGAACACACTCAACTGAGAAAGTAGACAGTAAAATCCACACCGAAGAGAAATGGAACATTGTAAAGAAAGTAAATAGTGTTGTTTGTGTTCAGTTGTGTATTTGTTTGCTTATTTTTTATTTCTAAAAACATTTGATCAATCTCTATTTTAGATATTTAATAACATTTTATAAAAAGTAAAATGGACCATAGTGGTCCTTTAAGTTTGGCGGGTAAACGGTTTTTTACTGATAAATTATATCTATTGCACATGTTGAGTGACTATATGTCCCCTTTTAAAGAGACATATATCACAACCCAGGGGAGGGGGTCTAATTCTTCCCTCTAAACTTCTAAACTTCTTGCTTTGGTTACAGAAATTCTCCCTCAGGACCATGGTGTAGATGGGCTTCTCAGTACCCGACATTCCCATCAGGAGGATCCACATAGAAGAACAGGAACCCAGGATCAAAATAAAAAAAACAGGGGGTATAATACCTAAATAAAGGAGAGAACTCCATGTATATGTTCCCTAAGAGAGCACTTACTTTTCTTATTCACTTTGAGATACGAACGTTCTTGCAGTCTCCTTGCCTTTTGCACGATCCCCCTTTGTTCTGCCCGCCACAGTGCCCATCCCACCTGTGACACCAGTTTGTCATGGCACAATCCCCCTGACTTCCAGCCAGCCTCCAATCTCCATCAGCAAGGTTCATCTCACCATGATCAAATAAAGGTTATTGGCACATGGACGTTTCAGTAGTAGCCGATCAGCATCAGGAGCAGATGTAGATGGCCACTGAATCAGGTGGCTTGCTCCCCTCTCAGTCCTTTGCAGTAGTACCTCATTGACCAACCTGGGGGATGTGGGAGTTGATCCCATCACAGGGTGAGCTGGTAGTTACATCACAAACTCTTCTAAACTATTTAACTCACTTATAATATTTGAAATTCCAGTACACAGCTAGATAATACTATCAGGCAGATTTTATTATGATGTACAGTCCATTGTTTAAATTTCCTGTGTCTGGTGATGGAATTAGCAGGGACTGGAAAAGTGAGCGGACATATCTCTTTCGGGTAGAAGTTGACTGATCCACAAAAATCAGATCTTGACAACATCTTATACTGGTCTTACTGAAAGTCATGAAAGCTGGACCATTTCAGTGGCCCTGTAAAGCTAGGAAGTAAAATAATAGCAATCAATGTAGGATTTCCCACCAAATTGTCTGCACATTGGTTGAATAAGCAACTCAAAATTCAAAATTTGGAAGTTAAGCACCAGTATAAAAAAGCAATTAACTCAATAAACTTCTTAGTATTTAGCTCAGAGATTAGAGTATTAGTGCATTGAAAATTGCAATTCTAGTTACATTCTTAGCTGCCAAGTTCCTGACCCACCCTAGTAGTTGTGAAAGAATAGGTTATGGTTTTGAAATTCGTCAATGAATCAGCTAATCTCCTAAAACGTCATAGCATGACATGAGGTGCACATTGCGGTGAGGAGAAAGAGGGATCTGAGTAATCAACTTCTGAATTTCAGTAAACGTGATGATTAGTGTGTATGTGTAGTGCATGTGTATATGTATGTATGCATTTGTGTTTTTGTAGGTATGTATATATGTATATATATATATATATATATATATATATATATACACGTATATAAATGTATGTGTATATATATATATATATATATATATATATATTTATATATATATATATATATATTTATATTACATACATTTTGATCTAGAGCAGGAATGCACAGTTCGGTCCTGGAGGGCCACACACAGGATATGAGGATTTCCTTTTTGTGAACAGGTGAGTCAATCACAATGACTAAAAAAGCGATTGACTCACCAGTATGCAGAAGGGATATCCTCAAATACAGGCCTGTGTGTGGCCCTCCAGGACTGAACTTGTACACCCCTGAGTTTGCATACCCTTGTCAAATTGGTAATATATGTACCATTTTAAAGAAAACATGAGTGAGCAGACAGTACACATTTCTTTTATTTCTTATGGGACACACAATCATAAAACAAAACATGGCAACAAAGAAAAAAATGAAATAACACTGTTAAAAACTTGCATACCCTTAGTTCTTAATACTGTGTATTGCTCCCTTTAGCATCAATGATAGTGTGCAGTATTTTGTAATAGTTGTCTATGAGGACCCTAATTCTTGTAGGTGGTATAGCTGCCCATTGGTCTTGGCAAAATGCCTCCAGGTCATGCAAAGTCTTTGGTCGTCTTGCATGAACCGCACGTTTGAGATCTCCCCAGAGTGGCTCGTTGATATTAAGGTCAGGAGACTGTGATGGCCACTCTACAACTTCACTTTTTTCTGCTGTAACCACTGGAGGGTCAACTTGGCCTTGTGTTTAGGTTCATTGTCACGCTGGAAAGTCCAAGAGCGTCCCATGCACAGCCTTCGTGCAGAAGAATGCAAATTGCCTGTATTTTCTGATAAATTGCTGCATTCATCTTGCCATCAATTTTCATAAAATTCCCCGTGCCTTTAGAGCTCATACCCTCCCAAAACATCAGTGAGCCTCCAACATTTGTACAGTGCGGATGGTATTCTTTTCACTATAGGCCTTGTTGACTCCTCTCCAAACATAGCTCTTATGGTTGTGACCATAAAGCTTTATTTTCGTCTCGTCACTCCAAATTACAGTGTGCCAGAAGGGGTGAGGCGTGTCAAGGTGTTGCCGGGCATATTGTAACCAAGCTTTTCTGTGGTATTGGAGCAGTAAAGGCTTATTTCTGGCAACTCAACCATGAAGCTCATTTTTGTTCAAGTATCGTCATATTGAGCTCCTTGAAAGAACCACACCATCTTTTTCCAGAGCAGCCTGTATTTCTCCTGAAGTTACCTGTGGGTTTTTCTTTGTATTCCGAACAATTCTTCTGGCAATTGTGGCTGAAATCTTTCTTGGTCTACCTGACCTTGGCTTGGAATCAAGAGATCCCCAAATGTTACACATTCTTAATAAGTGATTGAAAAGTAATAAAGTACTGATTTGCATTTTCAAGGCTTTGGATATCTTTTCATATCCTTTTCGATCTATATGAAGTTCCATTACCTTGTTGCAGAGCGGTCTTTTGACAGTTCTTTTCTGCTCCCCATGTCTCAGTATCTAGCCTGCTCAGTGCATCCATGGGAGAGCTAACAAACTCACTGACTGTTTGTACACAGACACTAATTGCAATTTAAAAAGCCACAGGTGTGGGAAAATCACCTTTAATTGCCATTTCAACCTTTGTCTGTCACCCTGTTTGTCTGTAACAAGGCCAAACATTCAAGGGTACGTAAACTTTTGATCAGGGCCATTTGGGAGATTTCTGTTATCATTATGATTTAAAAAGAAGCCAAAGAACTATGTGATAATAAATGACCTCATATGATCACTATCCTTCAATAAAAGACATTTTCTGCATGATCAGTCATATTTTCAATATAAATGCCAACATTTCATAATTTCTGCCAGGGTATGCAAACCTTTGAGCACAGCTGTATATATGTGTGTATATATATGCATGTGTGTGTGTATATATATACTTCACAAAGAAGTTCATTTTTTCTTGATCTACACTAATACATTAATGAATATAGCTTTATGTATTCATACACTTATCATTTTGAAATCTTGTGATTCCCAACAATTAAATTAAAACAATAAAATGTTCTGGCACAAAATGTGTGTGTGATCTCCAATGTTATGTATTCGAATTGTAGATATATATCAGGCCTGTCAGTTTTCAAAGCAGTGAAATATATCCTCTTATCCTTTAAAGCTATCCTAATACTTTACTAAAAGTTTACTAACAAGCCCTTTGGGTGCAGTCTGTCAATAATAACCCTATAAAATCAATATGGATAAACAAGAGTCAGTGTTCTCATAAAAAGGTTGTTTCTTTCTAATCTAAACCAGATGTTTTTCTGTCCTGTACGAAAACAGCCATTGCCTGAAATTTTCTTCACTTTCTAATGTCCCATTTATGACCTTAAAGGGACAATTTCTTCCCAAACATTTTTTCATAGATCATTTAAAGATATTTCAAACTGGTTATATAATGTGATTGTCCTTTTTTCTCAGCTAAAACACTTGGGAGGTATACATTGTTGTCTTTTTGTCATGAAGTGCAGCTCAGTAATGTATTACAGTGTGTAGTTTAGCAGTGTGTTTGATAACATGGAGGTAGATATGCTCTAGGAAAAGCAGATAATAATATATCTTGGCAAGGATTCATGGGAAAACATTACACATCCATGACCATGGGTATAGGAGCCCAAACAAAGCTACCGGGGATAATCCAACTCTACACCCAGGACAGGAAGCAGGGACTGATCTACCGCCAGTGTACTGGGGCCCCTCTGTGGTAGGGCATCATTGCTGTAGTGCTCCCCCAAAAACATTTTATTTTTATTTATTTGTTTAAATATATTCATATATATCTATTTTTAAATGTGTGTGTATATATATATATATATATATATATATATATATATATATATATATATATATATATTTATATATATATACACACACATACATATCTAATTATATATAAAATATAAATTATATGTGAAAACTTTCAGGTGAAAGACATACTGCTCTAGTAGCAAAATCTGGTATTACATGGCAAAGTTTAATTTTACTATTTTTTTGTGTCCTCTATTCATTTAATCTGGGGGGGGGGGGTATTTGCTCCCTCATCCCCTCAGTTCCTATGCCCCTGTCCATGGCACAAGCAGAGTCTACTTGTCACAACTTACTCATTATCAGGATTGAAAAGGTTGCTAGACTGACCGTACTCGTAAGTTATTCTCTGTTCGGTAACCCTTCAGAGGACAGCTATCGACTTCCAGGACCTTTGCATTAAGAAGATGTTTTTTCCTTCATAATACACACTATCACTATGTGTTCCAAAATGAAGCATTATCAGTTCCATTTTCATATATTTTCTTAGCATAATAGAACAATAGCACATTTTCATATGTAAACATTACTTGTGCAACATTTGCAAGTTTGACATTTCCCCTTCTGTCAGCTAATCAGCTATTATTCTGGTCAGCACTGACAAGATTGGTTGACTGGGCCAGCCCTTAAGCAATTAGTGAGAGTGATGTTGAACGCTGATTGGCGCCATTCTTAACTATATAGGCTAGCCGGGAGCCAAGTACAGGGTTGCTCCTGTGACTGGGGTTCCATCCCTGTGTCGGCTTATTTCTCTAGTAGCTATTAACTAAGCCCCACTAATTGTTTGGTCCCCGTAGGGCAAGGGTGGGCAAGTTTGGTCCTGGAGGGCCATATACATGGCTGGATTTGATGATATCCCTGCTGTGCACAGGTGAGTCAATCACCTCTTCAGTCATCCTGATTGACTCATCTGTGTACAGAAAACATATCTTCAAATCCCGGCATGTTTGTGTCCCTCCTTGCCCACCCCTGCTATAGGGGATCTCAGTCAGGTCTTGGCTCTGTGCAGCCAGTATAGTGGAAGCTGACTGATGTGGGGACAATGTTTGGCCAGGCTTGCCGAATTGCAACCGTCTTTCCCCATGACTTTGCGCCTTTTTCGGTTTGGTATGTGTGGAGTAGTTTAGTGTGTACACGGCCAAAGACTTCCAGTGGATCCAGGGGTATCGCTTACAAAGTACACCACTTAACCATTGTCAATTGAAACAAAATATTTCAACTGATGTGTACTATGCCTCTCAATTAGATCAGCCCTATGCAGTTCTATGGTGCTTGACCCGAGGGACAGTGAGTTTGTGCCCGCTAGGAGACTGCCTGGATCTCTGTACAGGGAGCATGCTGGGTGTCCTGGTAGGCTACCGGAGGTGGTTGCTGGTTCGGTCTTAAAGTGACACTACACCTATTTTTTTTCTTACTCCCTCCTTCTGGATTTTAACACAGACAATGTATCATACACCTAATAAACATCCCCAGGCATTAATCACCTTCATTTCACATAATTAATAAAAGTCTGTGATATCATCTTTTTTGGCATGTTTGGTTTGCCCATGAAAATATAAAAAGTTAAGCAGTTTCTTCGGGGTCTGGAGGCTCTGCTTCTCCTGGTCAATCCGACTATCAGTTCTGTTGGCAATCGGGGGTGGAGGGGGGTGGACGGGGGTTTGTGAGGCTACTTTTTAAGAGTTTCTCTAAAAATGTTTTCATATTCATTGTGGTGATGCAATATAAGTGATTTGAGATGGGTGTGGGTGAATGTAATAAGGTTGAATTGTGAAAATTCATTGGTAATGTAGGTTATTTTATGAGATGCTCTTATGCAGTTTAAATAATCTAATTACATGCTGTACATTGCAAAAACCAATGAGGAAAATAATGGTGCAACTAAAATGTAAGACTTGAATTTATTCTCCTTTTTGATTAAGATTATTTCAAAAGTATTATTATTTTTTACATACAGATATATGAACAAAATTTTTTTTATAAACATTAAAATGGGGTACAGATATTAGATACATTAAATTAGACAAAAAATTATGTTTTGACATCCCACTTCTGTAAGGTTGCATAAACTGTGATTTATGCACCTACCTGCTTCATTTATGGGCATTTTTGTGTATTCACTCTGGTTGCCTCATCTCTGGGTGACCTGGACTAGCTCTATCATCCATCACAACGGCTTTGCACTATATCATCCTAGAGCCACAGAAGATTGGACGTCCTAAATTCCTAAATTGATACAGTAGGGGTCAACTTTGATGCAAAATTAGCATATATGTATATATATATATATATATTTTTTTTTTTTTTATAGATATATATATACAGTGTATGCCATTTTAGGTGCTATTTGTATCGGTGGAGGAATTCTGTCTGTGTTTTGTTGACCATAAATTAAATGATTGTTGTGGTAAACTACCTCCTAAAAATCTACTACTCAAGCTAAGGAACTGGCCCCACGCTGATGAGAGGCAGTAACCTTGATACAGCTGTACGAGGGTAGGATTCCTGGCTTGTGTATAATCCATCGTTAGCTTTACCCAAAGCTGTGTAATACAATGGGCATATGCTTAAGGGAAGTCGTGTTCTGAAATGGTTATGGATTACAAGAGCGAATACTTTGTGGGCACATTTGCATGTCCCTGCCTAGGTTCCCAGAATGCAGTATAATAACTGTATTTCTTGGAATTCTGAGTGGGAGACAAGTGTTTAACTTGTTTTAGACATTCAAATGTGAATAGAAATGTACTATTTATAGTCACTCATTTTTCCCAGTATTTTGTGCTAAAATAGGTGCCTCGGCTTATACCCGGGTCGGCTTATACTCGAGTATATACGGTATATTCCTGCTTGAATATGCTGCTAGACGGACTAAAAAAAAACAACAACAAAAAAACAATATATATATATATATATATATATATATATATATATATATATATATATATATATATACACATATACACACATTTTTATTTACATTTTTCATTATACACTAAATAAAACCTTTTGTTAAATTTTGTGCATATTTATGATCAAACAGTTTTAGAGCCTGAGTAAACAGAATAAATTATAATTATGGCAACTTTTTGGTGTAAAATTGGGAATATAACATTCAAAATCCTATAAATTTGACATGCCTGTTAAAGTGCTTGAAATTAACTGTAGTTTAGGAAAAAAACTCACGTCTGATGTAAAAACAAACTACCAGCATTAGCAGCTAATACAGTATATAAAGCTTTGAGTCTGACTAAGAACATACAGCCTTATTAAATTGCGATTCAGCAAATTGAAAAAGGCTCTATATAAGCACATAGCACAATTTTTTTAAATAAGTTTTTAGTTAGTGAACTTCTATCCAAAATCGAGGTCTTCACTAACTAAAAACTTCTGTAAATAAAATATGCTAAGTGCTTAAATAGAGCCCATTTGAATTTGCCGAATCGCAATTTAATAAGGCTGATAATTAGTTATGCCTCCTCTGGACCCTGGAGGCATACATAGGATGGTTAAAGCTGTGTGTGAGAGAGGGGCGTTTACATTTCTGGAGCGCAATAACTGCATCGATTGATGCAAGGTGTATGCTTTTGGAAATTTTAGGGACTTGTTATCTCCTCCCTAACCACCCTCCACTGATTTAGGAAGTGATAGACAAAATAGAAGCCACTATTCATAAACAATGCCTTTTAAAATTCAGATTTTTCTTTAAATATTTTATTTCCATGAAATTTTTACATGGCTGTTGATTTTGTTAGTTTGTTTCATACTCAGTATCTAATTTCTCTATTTGTTTTTTTCAGTATATACAATTCAATACATGTGAATGTACCATAGACCGAGAATATGTGAGCATCAGTGAGATTTTTTGGCTTTGTATAAAATCATTGGTAAAACGCATTGGGCAAGCAAAGTAAACTAAACTGAAAGAACAGAGACAAAATCACTCCATAAATACTAAATTATGACTCTATCATCTTGATTGTTATTAGATAGACTTAGTTACTGCATCATGTAGATGGCTTGAATAATTAAATACTGTAAGCAGCAATCACAGCTTTAAATGAGCACATTAGTTCCAAATATATTTAATTTGTAAACAATAGACAAGTTATAATGGTCTACAGAATAATTCTGACTTTAAGAAGTTATAAAAACTACTTCAACTAATTATCTAGATGATTACAACAGTATATTATGATATTGTAAAGTCAAAGGACAGGGACATAAACAAGTATTAGTGTAGCTTTTGTTTTATACACACCACCATTAAAATATTTGCAATTACGTTTTCAGAATCGATTTAACTTTGCAAAACCACAAAAGTTAGGAGTAGTCATATATTTTTGCCCATTAAAATAGAAAATAAAAAATAAATCTTTATAATAAATCTTTATATTTAGGATGTAGCATTAGACAGATTAAAATATGACTGTCATACCTTTTCTATCACAGGCAGACTGAATTTTCCTACTAATTCTATATATTATTTTAAACTAGTTTTGCATCAATAATATAATATATCAGTTAGCAATATGTTATATTATTGATAAAAAAGATATATATTTATATATATTGATACAAAACATATATCTGACATATCGTTTATATATAAGTATGTACTTTAAAGTTACACATTGGTCATTTAAAAATGTTATATTTTGAAGAATTACACTTAAAATATGCAACATGTTTTTAGACTATAAAACATTATAAAGCTTCTAATTTATTATGTTTTATATGCAATTATACTGCTGTGAAATCTGTCATATTAGCTTCAGCAGATCAACTTCCTGAGGTGGGAGGAGACTTTGAATTCACAGGAAGTATCGATACGCACAATGGGAATGTGACAGTTACATTTGCTGGGTTCACAGTTGCTGTAAATATTTACGAGGACACACCAACCTGAGAAAAGTAACAGGCAGCAGTAGGGGTAATAATTTATTTTTATTTATTTTTACTTTCAAATTTTGTTTGACGTCTTAAGAAAAGGAACTTAATACAGTATCCTGTATCTCTTAACGAAAAACAATGGGATACATCATTAGAAGGTTAAATAATTACATTTAAGAGAAAACGCCTATAAAACATTAATGAGATTTAGTGATGTCGCGAACATCAACTTTTAGGTTCGCGAACAGCGGACGCGAACTTCCATCTAATGTTCGCGACCGGGCGAACACGGCGAACCCCCATAGATTTCAATGGCCAGGCGAATTTCAAAACCCACAGGGACTCTTTCTGGCCACAATAGTGATGGGAAAGTTGTTTCAAGGGGACTAACACCTGGACTGTGGCATGCCGGAGGGGGATCCATGGCAAAACTCCCACGGAAAATTACATAGTTGATGCAGAGTCTGGTTTTAAGCCATAAAGGGCATAAATCACCTAACATTCCTAAATTGTTTGGAATAACATGCTTTAAAACATCAGGTATGATGTTGTATCGATCAGGTAGTGTAAGGGTTACACCCGCTTCACAGTAACAGACCAATCTCCTTGTTTAATGCACCGCAAACAACCGCAAACAGTCCCTTTGCACAACCGCAAACTCCCCATTTGCACAAGGTTGGATACCAAGCTAGCCATGTCCCGTTCCTTGTCCTCACTGATGTCATTGAAGGTCTCTTCCTCCACCCAGCCACCAAGGGTCCCCGAAAGGTGACAACAAGCCCCCTGGGACGCCTGCTGTGTTTGGTCTTCCACCTCCTCAAAGCTACCTTCCTCCTCTGACTCTTTTTCTTCAGACTTCTCTCTCTGCGTTGCCTCTGTCTGCGTTATTATAATTTGTGTACTGTTAAGTAGTACTATTCCTATCGGTTTAATCCCTGTTACGTCCACTATTAGGGGACGTGTATATGGCATTGATTTTTGGAACAGGGAGATGGAAAAAGATGCTTGGTCGGTCCTCCCACTTCAAATTTGGGGCACTGCGCGTGCAATCTAAGGTCCCACCAGATATGAGTGTCACTGTGCACTGGCAAAAGTTGGCAGAGTAGGCGCTGTAGGCCTCACACACACGCCTGTAGGCAGGCAACTGATATTCAATCAATTACAGTCAAAAAAGTGTTGTTTTATGTCACTGTACACTACGGTTGCACCAGATATGACGTATCACTGTGCACTGGCAAAAGTTGGCAGAGTAGATGCAATAGGCTTCACACACACGCCTGTAGGCAGGCAATTGCTATTCAATCTATTACAGTAAAAAAAGTGTTGTTTTATTTCACTGAGCACAATATAAGCTGTGAGCCTGACACAGGCAGGCAACTGAAATTAGATTACAGGAAAAAAATGGTTGTTTTCAATGTATGGTACACCACCAGGTATGAGTAGTGAAAATAAGCACAATATAAGTTGTTAGGTGTTAGCCTTTCACACACACATGCTGGCAAGCAGGCATATGCAATTAGATTACACAGAAAAAAATTATAAAATAAAATAAATGATGTTCTAGCCCTAAAATGGGCTTTTTGGGTTGCTGTCCTTGGAGCAGAAATCAGATGAGTCCTTCAGGTCTGTAGTGGAAGCTAAATACACAGCCTGGCTATCTATTTCCCTATTAAATCTCCAGCAGCTACACTATCTGTCCTCTCACAACGAATGCAGCTTCAGAATGGTTCTAAAATGTATGCTTTCCTTAAGATGGAAGGCCCTGGAAGGGAGTGTATGCTGCTGTTTGGCTGGAATGTGTCTGCTGACTGTGAGGTGCAGGGTCAAAGTTTCCTCAATGATAAAGTATAGGGGGCGAACCGAAAAGCGCATGTGTTCGTCGTCCGCTGCGAACGCGAACAGGCCAAAATCGTCACGAATAGTTATCGGGCGAACTGTCCGCGACATCTCTAATGAGATAGTATCCTACTCCAGTAGGATTTCAAAAATGAAACCCATCATTTAATGATCAATGCTTCAGTGGCTGTGATGAAGCTGGATCTTTAAAACATGCTCCATGGGAATGTCCTAAAATCTCAACTATGGGAAGAAACATATTCAGTATTAGAAACTCTCACGGGATTCCCTATCACTAGAAAACCAGAAGAGACATTAGTAGGATTACCTATATCAAATAAGTCACAAGACACATAACTCATAAGAAATCAAATATTTTTAGGTACTAGAATTATCATAACTAAAAACTGGAAATCTGATTAAAAAAATTCAATATAGACAAAAAATAAAAAAATGGATATCATGTTGGAAAATTTGGAAACTAAAAATAAACAAAAATAAACTAATGAATAACTTAAGAACCATGGGTGTAGGAACTTGGGGAAAGGAGAGGGCAACCCCCCCCCCCCCCGGATTTTTCAATGTGTGTGTTTATGTGTAGAGAAGCTGTTGTATTTTTTATGTATGTATTTTTATATTATATACAGTATCATTCCAGATTTTCTTTGGCTCCTACACCCAGGATACAAACCTAAATAACTTTGAAGAAAGAGAAAGCAAATAATTTCTTAAAGTATCCCACTATTCCTCTTCACTCATTTGTTTTTGTTTTTTTGGGGAGGGTAGATTTATCGATATTATTATGAAAAATTATGTAAAAAAAACAAATACATTTCTGTATTTTTTTTTATATCTACAACCGTATTTGTTAATTAGTTTTAATTACAATAAAAAATATATAAAAAAAAAAAAACGAACAAACATTTTGTTCGTTATCATGATCAATTATTCAAAGACCAATATAGAAAAAAAAATAGCCATTGTGGTCCTTTAAGTCAGCTATTCTTTTAAGTCACCAAATAAACATTAAATTAATAATTGTAAAGCAATGTTCGTTAAATAAAACATAAGTATGTGTTTTGAAATGCAACATCAAACCTATTTATTAAGATCCAGTGATGCTATTTTTTTTCCAGGATCTTTTCTACTTTAAAGAGTAATGTGCCTTGGGTCTCTTCAGTCAATGCAAAGTAAGTTTGTGATACATTTATCAAAGCCGTGCATGGCCTCTCAACCATACAATCATTTGATTAAGTAATGCCACTGGGTAGCTGGCAGTGTTACTGCTTATTCAGAAAGGTTCAACTAGGCCTTTTAGTTCTAGCTAATAAAGCCTTCCTGTGCAATGATCGTTTTTTGAAAAAGTAAAACAGTGTTATTTCACATAAAAGTAATATATTTTGCATGGTAACCATAGTAATTCAGCTACCATGCCCCAGACTAAACTTTACTATGTTATTTTACTTATAAGATCAAATTATACAGCTTTATTTTTTTCATATAAAATATTTCAAACATAAAGCCAAGGCGTACTAAATACCATAACTCCCATTGGAAACTCCCCTGAGCCTTTAACTTGACAATAGTCCTTCTTTTGAAGTAAAGTCCCATATTTAAGGGCAAAATCATATTTTCCTGTGTTGGCCATCTCTGACTTTCTCTGGTTACTCCACTTATTTTCTTTAAAAGTCTAAGAGAATGACAGAAGCCTTGAGTGTCAGCTCTACAGGATATATGTCTGCTCATTGTTCACATAATAAAGGGATTTGGACGTTTCAAGGATTTTACTAGGTATATAATATCCCTGTGTATCTATTTACTTGTATGTACTCTATTTTATTAGGAAGTGCTTTTAAGCTCTGTTTTACTGCCTAAAATCAAATAATATATGCTTGGCTCTGCCGCCTGCATCGTATGTTGACACAGACCTTGTAGGGTTTGTTTTGCAGTGCAGTGTCTCAGTCTATCAGGGACCACGTCCGCAGAATTTTGCTGAGGGATGTCACTGATTGGTTAGTATGACACACTGCAAGTACTACATAGTCTTTGTCTTCTGGAGCTGAAGAGGGCAGACCAAATCAGGTAATATGTTTTTGATTTTAGGCAGTAAAAACAGAGCTTATAAATACATCTTAACAAAATAAAGTACATAAAGGTAAATTGATGGACAGGTATGATCTATACCTAGAAAAATCCAGAAACATTCCATAACTCTTTTAAGTGCATATATCTCTAAAATGTTGTTTACATTTCACTAGAAATGGCAATAACACAACCCAATAGTGTAGTATATATATCTTTTGAGGTTTGTATGAACTGCAGAATATATAAGACAATCTGAGGAAGGAAAACATGGATATTCATTTAAATAGGTTATTTATGGTAAACAACATTGGTTTGTAATTACTGAGTAACTAAACAATATTAGCCTTCGTTCCGTGGCTCCCATAAGAAAAGAACCAAGGCCTCCATTCCATGCCTCCCGTAAAACTTCTGGGAAGGCCAACCTGCAACTACAGGAGTTTTGAAAAGCCAAGTACTAGAGTTATTCTATGGCTCTTGGAAAATAAAAGCCTGTAAAACGTACTGACTCATATCCAAGGGGGGTGCCTGATGCTCAATTCTTACAAGAGCCATGGAATGGAGGCCATAGATGTGCTAGGGCAGTATATAGAATGTATCAGGATCTAGTAATGCTTTTGAACTGTTTGCGGGGAAGACCCATTAGCAAACATGGATTGTTTGGAAATGGTATGGAAAATTATTGAGATGGATAGGACAGTGTAAGCATAAAAAAATACTGAAAGTTGTAGTTAGATTACAGTAGTTCAGGATTGTTGTATGTAATGAACTAACGTTAGCAACTGTGTAAACCATTAGTATAAAATAATTTTAGAGAAAATCATAGGTTATGGAATAATCCATGACAGTAACCCTTCTTGTTCCAGGCATGAGGGAGAGGGTGAAGAGTAAGGGAAGAAAAACTTGCATGTTTACCTGCCACTGCCCGAGTCTGTGCATGTGCTGGCAAAGGGGGAGGTGTCAAATGCTTAAAGCTTATAGCAATCATCCATTGAAGCAAAATACATATTTCCCTCCTCAATCTCGCTTACACCACTCCTGGAAAGATGCAGAAACAGCAGTACATGCATCCTTTCAGGCTCCAAGCCAATGGAAATTGTTGTAGACCACTAACATGGCAGCCCTCAGGCACAAGCAGAGTCTGCTAAATGTATGAATTTCTTTTAAAGATGCTTTTATGTTCATGGCATACATATCTACTAATGTGTTTGGGGGAAACATCTACAACAAATTCGGTCATTGAAGTCCAATATTTTATAATATGCTCTTTTGTTTGAATCTAGTTTCCAGCTTGTTAGTTTAAGAAATGTGGATTGATAAATTCAGCAATAAAACAATATGTAAATAAAATGGTTTTAAAATGAATACTACCTGACTGAGGTGCTGGGTGTCTCTCCACCTTCCTCCTGTCATATCACTCAAATTATTTATCTGGAAGCAATTGACGTCATCTTGCATCTGTTTAATTATCCAGAAGTTGGGACCTAGGTATCCCTTTCTTCTGGTTTGTCAACCATTGCTGGGGAAAACAGGCAAAAAAGTATTGACGTCACAAATGACATTAAGTGGGGGCATGGTCACAAATGCTCATAGCGCAGGGATAGGGGGAGATAAGTCACAGTTACTTAATAATTAATTAGCTCCTAGGTGGCTTCAATGGCCTCCAAACAATAAGTGGGAGCTGCATGACAAGGAGGTGAATACAGATCTAGCACACAAGACATTCACATTAATTTGAAAGCCATTTTATTTACTAATTGATTTAAATATTTGATGATTTTTTCAGTGGTCACTAAAAGGTTATTCACCCAGAAACATTGGACAGGCTAAACAGCACGGTGGGAGAGAATATGGTGGCAATTGAGTTCAAATTAACCTGAAAAACTAGACATGGTCATCACTAATGACATTAAGTGGTGGCGTGGTCACACATACTCACAGCTCAGGGATAGGAGGAGATAAGTTACAGTTACTGAATAATTAATAAGCTCTTAGGTGGCTTTGATGGCCACCAAACAATAAGTGGGAGTTGCGTGACAAGAGGGAGGTGAATACAGACCTAGCCCACGGGTAACATTAATTTTAAAGCCATTTATTTTACAAATTGATCTAGAAATTTGATGTTTGTTTTTCAGTGGCCACTTAAAGGCCATTCTCTTTAAAGTGTCACATTGGAGATTCCAGATATGGCATAATTTAAAACAATAGGTAATAAAAATTACTGATTAGCGCCTGAAGCATTAGGTCCATGTCCTTGCTTTTGTCATCTGCATGTTGAACATGCCTAATCTCTTTTTGTCTAGGAAACTGCACAGAAAAAAATGGACCTGACACCTTAGCAGCTTATCAATAAGTAGTGCCAATGATCTCTCATTAAATAAAAGATTAAAATCTCTCTTTTTTGCTCAAAATGACTGTTGAAAAAGGTATTTATTTATTTAATAACATGTCATTGATAATGTATGTATTACCTATAGTTGTAAATTATACCATTTTTACTGGCAGACGGGTCTGATATGTATTGTAAAAGTATTAAAAATGTCATTTTTCCATGGGCAAAATCACTGGAAATGAAGGTAAGCTATTTTGCTCCCTGACACAATGATCTCCTGCTGGATCAGCATTCACTGGGGAATAACCCAAATAATTAATGATTTAGGTACATTAGAGGAATGGGCAAAAGCCCGACAGCTGCTGCTTAAAAGCAGTAAGTCAGAAATACATGATTAATGGTGATATTCTGACATCCGCAACAGAGGAAACGGACCTAGGAGTCACAATGTCACATAACTTGAAGGTAGGCAAGCAAAGCAGCAAAGCAATGGTAAAAGCAAGCGAGATATTAGATGGTATATACAGAGGCATTAGCCGTCCATAATATTTTAGAAATAACTGATAAGACTTTTGCTGGTTCAAACAAAGTCATACGATAGTGATAATGATTAAAGGACAGGCAAAAACCTAACATATCTAGAGAGAGAGGGCGCACAGAGAGAAGCCAGCACATCTATCCAAAAGCAAGGCCTTCACTAACTAAAAACTTCTGTAAAAAATAAAAATACTATGTGCTTAAATAGAACTCTATTCAATTGGCCGAATCACAATTTAATAAGGCTGTTGGATTGGACATACGGCCTCCTAATATCAGTTTTATAGCAGGTAAGGTGTTTTCTGATATAAAGGAGAAGGAGGAAAAATGATCAAATATTGAAAAAAAAAAAAGGGAAATATTTAAGTGGGGACAAGGAATACATATTTCACACAAGGTTAATTTTCAACTCAATAGTTTATCATAAAATGAAGAAGGTATGTGACATATAGTTACAGGTCTCCCTCCACATCCGCGGGTGTCACACTTGCGGGTCTCACTTTCGCGGGTTGGTTTTTCCTCTCAGTTTTACATGGTAGAGGCCTCCTCTGAGGGGCGGAGGAGGGATGATGAGCCACACCCACTCACCCAAAAGATGCTTAGGCCCTAGAGGATGGCCTGAATGCTGCATTTCCCCGCTGGGTGAGTTACCCCTGACCCCTCACCCCCTTTCTGAAGGACAGCAGATGGGTCACTATGCAGTTACCCAAGTCCCCAAGTCCCCAGGAACGGAACCCCAGCGAATGCTGAGGGTCGCCTGTACATATCATGAAAGTATGTTTTTCATAAATTGATTTTTTTAAGATGTAGAACAGAAAAAGTTTCTGGGTCCACGCAAAATTAAAAAAAATAATAATGATAATGGTTCTACTGATATAATTGACCAAGCTGTGCATGTTCTCCTTGAATGGTAGGGTTCAGAGATCTAGTTTGATAAATTATTCTAGCGGACATAAAATAGGTCCTGTCTGTGCAGGTCCTGTCTGGATACAGCGAGTGGAGACAGAAGTTACTCTGACATTTCTTCCAACATTTTTAAAATATAATTTCTAAAACCTAAACATTACTTCTGATTAATACAAAATATTGCAAACTCCAAGACAAATATACATTAAAACATGGGAAAGTTATTTTGACATATACCAAAAACAGTTTGCAAGTTCTTTAAAAAAAAAACTCAATAACTGATTACGCTGATTTTGTATGCTGGTTCGCAGGTTAGTGTATCCTTGTAAACTAATACACTTTCCATTAGTCTAACTGAAAGCACTGGCAGTTTTAGCTAGCACATCCCCATTGTGCAGATAGACGTTTCCTCTACATTCATAGGGCCATATTCTATGAGCTGCTAGCAAATGCCTTGATATCATTAATTTGGCTGCGGGTGTTTTTTTCTTTAAATAAATGTTTAGATGTATTCTATTGACTCCAGCTCACCAATTTCGACCTCAAGGCTGAACTCGTAATCTCTGACTTTATAAGTTGGATTTCAGGGGGCGTGATCATATGATCAGACAATATTTAAGCAAGCCCGTAATTTACTTCTTAGATGCAGCCAATAGTAAATGAGACCGTCATCATGATGTCAGTAAGACATGGAAGTTACATGTTATCTGCAATCAGAGGCCAATAGTTAATTAGTACCGATAAGTAATATTTGCAGATTGGGCTCACAATCAAGCAATCTAGCAATCTATAAAATGTATTAGATCATTTGTTTTAGTTCCTGTGGGTTACATGATATGTTTTAGCACCTTGAGTCCCGGGATCAATATTTCTCAGAAATAACATAAAAAAAATGTATTTTTAATTGCATATTTGTAAGTTTGAGACTGTTGCGCAATTAATTCTAATGTCTCCATGCCGTCCTGTGATTTTAAAGAACAGTATTGTATGTTTAATGCCTGTTACAGCTCTAATAAGTGTTTGAAAAAGCCCTTGCGAGTCCTATTTAGGACTCACAATATTTTTGACAGAAACATGATACTTTTTTCAATTGTGGGTTAGAATTTATTTATCTAGATTATTTATTTATCTAGAGCTACGGGTCTCATAGAATATATTTTGTGTAACTTTAATTATTTAGAGCTTGTAATATTCGAGCTGTGCTAAAACCAATAGAGTTCTAAGGACAGTTTTGCGTCTTTATCTGGCCTGTAGTGATTGTGGGCGGGTAACTCATAATTGGATTGCGAGTAGCTAATAAAATATGTGGCAATTTTCAGAGTGGTTTTATGTGTATAAATTTACAATTGGGGCAGTAGAATAGGACCCATAGTCTCCCCATGTCTATGGAAATTAATCAGTGAAAAGAAACTTGTGTAGATTCCACTGCAATATAATTGCATATAAAAGGTAATAATACAAAACAATGAGACCAGACCAGAAAATCTACTATTTTTACCTGGTTTCTGGCATAGCAAACATAAATATGAGTAAGATAGTTTTATAATTACATGAAAACAATAATATAATGATTTTATAAGACTAGAACTCTTATGGCTCAGCTTATAGATAATGAGTGTATAGTTTATTTTCAGATGTATGAAATATTTACATAAAATCAATTTTCTCGATCCTATATTACTGTATTGTTTAATGTCAGACTGTCCCTGTTACCACTTCCTTACAGACAAATGGAGAAGTATCCTTCGAGATTGCTTAACGTGAAATTCCTAGTTCCTTCAAATGCTATTTGAAAATAATCTTATATATAGGAAAACATGAATATACAACACGTTAGTCATTATGCATTACAATTAATGAATTATGTGTATTGTTTGAGTACATGTCAGGAAATTATATATTGTTTTAACTAGGTTTATTAATTTTATCTTTATTAATGCAATTGTCATATACAACTGACACTTATTTTAAAAAGCCCCTTTTTGAGATTTCCCTCTCTATTTCTGTTCTTTCACAAAACTAGTATTAGCAAACACACAATAACAAGATCTCCATGTAGATACAGTACACAGGTAGTTTGAAGCCACCTCCCTGTTTTAGATCCGGCATTAGATCAGAGCTGTGAACCTTGGCATCCTGAATGTGAGAAAACAGTCAAACTGTTACTCCAAGTAAATCTTAGAAGTAAATGAAGTGTTAATTTTTTTGACAATTACAATATAAAATTAATTAATTCACCTTTTAAAATGTTTATATAAAACATGTTTGCCTAAATCGCTCATTACCTATGATCACTACACTGTTTATCTCATTTGTTAAGTATATCTCTATTCAAGAGTTAGACATTCATAAATTTAGATATTACAGCCACTAAATATTTTTTTGCTGAATTATTTACATAATAAGTGGACAGAAAGGGGTGATCTGTAAATACAATACATGTAAGCCTAAAGTCATTTAATTATGGTATATGTTATTAATATGAACTGTTCATTGATGACAACATAATTGATTAAGTAGGTCTTTGGGTCTCCCATTATACTTTGGCTTTGTATCCCCTTTATTGACGGATGCTATCAGAAGTCGGGTATGCCCTGGGGGTAGGCAAAGGAAAGTCCTGCTAGCAGTTCATGTCAAGCCATGGCCTGTAGTGACTCTCAGACTAAACAGATTGTGAGGGACACATAGGAAAGATGGGTCTGCTCCTTTGTTTCACTACTCCACCTTCAAGTCACTGACAGGTCCTGGGACTCATCTACTTTGTTTCAAGTGAGACTTTAAAGATCAAAGTGGCAGTTGTAAGACTCTGTTGTACTATCCTGCTTGTGTGTCCTTGTCCAACTTCACTCACTGCTGAGATTACTGTGTCCCTCACTGATGCTTCTGTTACTGTCTGGCAAGGGTACTGCCTGCACCTACTACTCTGCTTAGTTCAAGATTTCTCCTGAATCTATGTGCTAGTTCCTGCCTTTAGTTCCCAGTCTGCTCCTGAAGAACTCTGTTCCCAACATCTAATGCTGCATAGCTGTCTGCTGCATTGCACGTCTGCTAATGAGGATCTCTGCTATTGATGTAATTGCAGCCTGCTTTCAGTGCTTGACTGGCATTCTGCAGTTGTTTCTGCACTTATAATCCAAGCATTGGACTTTTAATTTAAAGGGATACTTACCAATTGTCCGAACCTGGTCTTTGTTCATTAATTTTAAAATGTATGCAACCTCACCTCTGAAGGGTTTGAATTTGTAAGTAACCGATTCCTGGCTGATACTTATTAGAATGCCCCAGCAGAGATTGCAATTATTGTAAGATACTAAAAGTGCCAATAAAATATATATATGGGTGGAGCGCAACTGTCTAAATGTTCCATTTCTTTTTAAACAACCTTTTGTATCAATAATTCAGTACAACAGTTAATTTGTTTATGATCACTTCATGTTACTACATTCTCATGACTAGGCAAACACATCTGTAAACCCTTAAACTCGAGTCTGCAAACTTTATTGTTGAAAAGCCAAACTATGTCAAAATTCAGAGCAAGTGATCAATAAGAATCTGTGATGTAAGAAAGTCTGGTTCCATAATAATGTCACAATATTTTTAATTGACAGAATCATTGTCTAAAAGTTTGCATTGTTTTGCCATTTGCTTCTCAAAGAATATTGTATTTTTTGAGGAGAGAAAAGAAGCAAACTGGTACTGACTCATTATCTGTCCAGGTATATGTCCATATAAGTGCATTATCTGTCCAGGTAAGTGCTGCCTTCTGTCCCAATGCTGTGTGCCTGGCTGCATTGTTGACTAGCTATGTCTTTCATGAGTGGCTGTAGGATAAGATGGACTGGGACATGTTTGGCTCCTTGGCTATTGCTTCTGACCCATGTTCTAAAACATATTACTTTACAGATATGGTTTAAACTCCATGTTCTTTAAATCAATCCTCATAAACTCTAATATTTAGTTTCAAGGAGCACTATATTTTGGGAAGAACCTCACATGTGTATATTATTTAACACATTAACAGCTAAGCAAACCAAAAAAAATCAATTTTAGCAAAAAGCCCTGCAGGGCTTAGCCAGATTTGGGGTATCTCTTAGAGAGACTTCCAGGAAGAAGGACTTACCGAGGTCAAAGGTCTGTTTTTCCTTCCTATCCCTCTTTGAGGGTCTCTTTTTACTTATGCCTCTATCCATTTTTTATGGACAAGTATAGTGACCACAATTTTTTAAGTGATGGAGCAATTTGTAAAATAAAGCAATATTTAAGTACTCCGTATTGTATTGCTGATAAAGACTATAGGAATGCTGTTAAGCATTGTAAGGTTAAAAAATCTAAATTGGAGCATTGTGCATAATCATTGCATCTTTCCCTCACTTCATAGACCAGATTTGTTACAATTTGTTGTGAAACCTGTGAATGTTTGATGCCATCTTACAGTGGATATAAAAAGTCTACACACCCCTGTTAAAATGTCAGCTGTAAAAAAATGAGACAAAGATAAATCATTTCACAACTTTTGCCACCTTTAATGTGACCTATAAACTGTACAACTCAATTGAAAAACAAACTGAAATCTTTTAGATAGAGGGAAGAAAAAATATAAAAATAAAATAATATGTTTGCATAAGTATGCACACCCTTAAACTAATACTTTGTTGAAGCACCTTTTGATTTTATTACAGCACTCTTTTTGGGTATGAGTCTATCAGCATGGCACATTTTGACTTGGAAAGATTTGCCCACTCTTCTTTGCAAAAACACTCCAAATCTGTCAGATTGCGAGGGCATCTCCTGTGCTCAGCCCTCTTCAGATCACCCCACAGATTTTCAATCGGATTCAGGTCTGGGCTCTGGCTGGGCCATTCCAAAACTTTAATCTTCTTCTGGTGAAGCCATTCCTTTGTTGATTTGGATGTATGCTTTGGGTCGTTGTCATGCTGAAAGATGAAGTTCCTCTTCATGTTCAGCTTTCTAGCAGAAGCCTGAAGGTTTTGTGCCAATATTAACTGGTATTTGGAACTGTTCATAATTCCCTCTATCTTAACTAAGGCCCCAATTCCAGCTGAAGAGAAACAGCCCCAAAGCATGATGCTGCCACCACCATGCTTCACTGTGGGTATGGTGTTCTTTTGGTGATGTGCAGTGTTGTTTTTGCACCAAACATATATTTTGGAATTATGGCCAAAAAGTTCAATCTTGGTTTCATCAGATCATAACACCTTTTCCCACATGCTTTTGGGAGACTTCAGATGTGTTTTTGCAAAATGTAGCCTGGCTTGAATGTTTTTCTTCGTAAGAAAAGGCTTTCATCTTGCCACTCTACCCCATAGCCCAGACATATGAAGAATACGGGGATTGTTGTCACATGTACCACACAGCCGGTACTTGCCAGATATTCCTGCAGCTCATTTAATGTTGCTGTAGGCCTCTTGGTAGCCTCCCAGACCAGTTTCCTTCTCGTCTTTTCATCAATTTTGGAGGGAGCTCCAGTTCTTGGTAATGTCACCATTGTTCCATATTTTCTCCACTTGATGATGACTGTCTTCACTGTGTTCCATGGTAAATCTAATGCCTTGGAAATTCTTTTGTACCCTTCTCCTGATTGATACCTTTTAACAATGAGATCCCCCTGATGCATTGGAAGCCCTCTGTGGACCATGGCTTTTGCTGTGGGATGTGACTAAGAAAATTTCAGGAAAGACCAACTAAACCAGTTGAACTTTATTTGTGGTTAATCAGAGGCACTTTAAATGATGGCAGGTGTATGCTGACTCCTATTTAACACGATTTGGAATGTGATTGCTTAATTCTGAACACAGCTACATCCCCAGTTATAAGAGGGTGTGCAGACTTATGCAACCACATTATTATTTTTTTCTTCCCGCCACCTAAAAGATTTCTGTTTGTTTTTCAATTGAGTTGTACAGTTTATAGGTCACATTAAAGGTGGAAAAAGTTCTGAAATGATTTATCTTTGTCTCATTTTTTTACAGCACAGAAACCTGACATTTTAACAGGGGTGTGTAGACTTTTTATATCCACTGTACACCAGGATTTGTACAATGAGGTGCAAACAACTACAAAGCTTTGTCACAATCTACTCATGTTCTTCGATCTCCTCTGGTACATGTTGCTTGCAAATCTGCACATGGTGAACTAACAGCAGTGAAGGGTAATTGCAAATATACAGGTGCTGTAAACGGCATATTTAACTGTAAACTAAGCTTGTAATTTTGCCTTGTATTATAATCACATATAATAGTTGTCAAACTGTGATTCGTCGGCACGCTTGCGACAATTCGCATTTTACCAACTACGCTTCGCTCAACTCCAGCGCATGTGTAATGCGCGGTGGGGTGCGCGCATTGTGCGGCGGGGGGCGCGCATGACCGTGCGCCCGTGTATGGGACATGGGTAACAGAAGAGAGAAAAACACAGAGGAGGGAGGAGACACCCAGGGAAGGAGGAGGGGGAGTCACAGAGGAGTGAGAGGAGGGGGGAAGAGACACAGGAGGAGGAGGGGGAGAGACACAAGGGAGGAGGGGGGAGACACAGAGGAGGGAGAGGAGGGGAGACGCAGAGGAGGGAGAGGAAGGGGGTGAGACACACAGAGGAGGCAGAGGAGGGGGAGAGACACAGGGGAGGGAGTGGAGGGGGGAGAGACACAGGGCAGTGAGAGGAGGGGGGAAGAGAGACAGGGGAGTGAGAGGAAGGGGAAGGAGACACAGAGGAGGGGGAAGAGACACAGGGGTGGGAGAGGAGGGGGAAACACAGAGGAGGGAGAGGAAGGGGAGAGACACAGGGGTGGGAGAGGAGGGGGGAGACACAGAGGAGAGAGAGGAGGGGAAGAGACACAGGGGAGGCAGAGGAGGGGGGAAGAGACACAGGGGAGGGGAAAAGACACAGGGGAGGGAAATGTGGGGAAGAGACATGAGGGAGGGAGGAAGAGACACAGGGGAGGGAGAGGGGAAAAGAGACACAGGGCAAAGAGACACAGGGGAGGGAGAGGGGGGAGAGACATGAGGGGGGAAGGGACTGGGGGAAAGAGACACAGGGGATGGGGGTATAGACACAGGGGGGGAAGGACACACAAGGGAGGGAGAGGAGGGCAGTAATGAGACCCAAGGGAGGAAGTAGACGAGGAGAGACTCACAATGAGTGCCAAAGGCACTCATTGAGAGGCCCGTGATGAGCGCCAAATGTGCTCAATGCGAGGCCATGATGAGTGCCAAAGGCACTCATCGCAAGGCCAGTAAAGTAGAGGGGGGAGAGGCTCGCAATGAGCACCTCCCGTCAAGAAGAGGGTGGGAGAGGTAGATGGGCGGAGAGGCTTGCAATGAGCACCAACGGCGCTCATCGCGAGGCCAGTAAAGTAGAGGGGGAGAGGCTCCCATTGAGTGGAAAACAGCATTGCCAGGCTTCAGATTTTATTGCCGTAATTTTTGACGGGCAAGTTGCTTGTACAATAATATTCTTCATTCACAATATCATCTGAGTTTGTCTGAAGGGATTCCCTGCCTTTGCAAATAAAGACAAAGCTCTTTTCCATTACAGCATTTGTTTTTAATCAAAAAGAAAAACTTTCCTAATGATTAAAACATGTCTTTTTAAATGCACTGCAGAAACAAATGTTACTTCCATGTCCCTTTTAAAATTGTTATTATTAATTATCATGGCACCTATTATATAAGAGCATACTATAAATATGACCTTTCCATGTTACATTAAGGATCCCTGTGGCAGTTAAAGAAAGCATGGTCTTACCATGTCCCTTAAAAATAAACTTACGAATGGTTTCTTTTTTGCTGTCTTGTAATGTACCCATTCTGGATTGCTACCTTGATGAGGTGAAGGGGCTTGTGTACTTACGTGTAGGGTCACCCAAAATAGGCAGGTCATAGCAGAGAAGTCAGACAAATCCACTAGAGGAGGAACTGGCAACCCACTCCAGTATATTTGCCATGAAGACCTTATCGATTTGCAAAAGTGGACACAAAATGTGCTTGGCGTGCTGTGGTCAATAGGGTCATGGAGAGACAGACCTAAATGAAAGACTATCAACATCAACAATGTATCACTACTTCATGTCACCTCTGTGAAGAGAAATAATTAAAGCAATGACTACACTGATATTTTAAGTAAACATGAAACTTTGTGATATATAAAACATTTAAACATTACATACATTTTTTTTAAATGAAAAATTATTGTTGTAAAGGTTAACAAAATGTGTTTAATCCCTGTACCAAAAAAAAATGTTTGCAAAATCTCAAAACTTTGATAAAACTCTGATTTGTGTGTCTATTAGGACACTGTGCCAAGTAAAGTTATTGAGAGCTACAGATGGGTTAAAACATACTCTTTGTGTTTTGTATTTTTTATTTATGTTAGGGAAACATCTATTTGGTTAATTAAACATCTTGCTATCTTTTATCTGTTCAAGTCAATGAAGTTGCCTATCACATTATAATATAATGCAGAAAAACACACAAAACTCAATGACATTTTTTTCATCATTAGAATAAAGTTCAATATACATTTATCGGGTCACAGAAGTGTCATTATTATAGTATGTTCTTATGAAGAACTTGATCATGTGTAAAATGTTTTTTAGAAAATGTAAAACTCAGCCTATAATTTTTAACTAATATATAACATTTTGTTTTAATGGCGTCAGAACTTGCTTTTTTTTCTGAAAGAATTAGGCATCTGGGAGGAGACTTAGGTACAGAACTGGTATTAATTTGATTCTATTGAAAGATTGCCACTATGAATAGGTTCTCAACAACAGGATTAAATAAAATAGCAAGTCCTAGAAGGCTATCCTCAGGGTACAGGTCAATTAGCCGTCCATGACACAAGTTGTTGTTATGTCATTCTGTTATGTCTGACTCTCCATGACCCTATGGAGAGTCTGCATGACCTCAGCACGCCAGTTTCTGGTTGTGCTTATAAGGTTTTCTTGGCAAAGATACTGCCAGTTCCTTTTCCAGTGGGCAGTGATTTGTCTGACCTCTCTGCTATGACCTGCCCATCTTGGGTGACCCTACATGGTATAGCTCACAGCTTCACTGAAGTACACAAACCCTTTCACCATGACAAGGTAGTGATCCAGAACGGGCAGACACAAGTAGATTCTGCTAAATGTACGATTTTCTCTAAAGATGATTTTATGCTCATGGCTTAGATACATTCCACACACAAACAAAGTCTTTTATCTGAAATGTTTTTGTTTATGACTTTGCTTTTCAGTCGTTTAGTCGTGCCGGACTCTCCGTGACCCTATAGACAGCATCACTCCAGGCACATCTTGTGTCTGGTTGTGCTTATTCATAAGGTTTTCATGGCAAAGATACTGGAGTGGGTTACCAGTTCCTTCCCCAGTGGACCTCAATTTGCCTAACTTCTCTGCTATGACCTGCCCATCTTCGGTGACCCTGCATGGTATAGCTCACAGCTTCATTGATGTACACACAACAAGGTAGCGATCCAGTTTAATGACTAACACAGCTGTTAATGTTATCAGTTTGCTTACACACCTCACAAATATCTACAGTTTTGCCCAAACTACAGTGAATCCTCTCAGTATATTAGCTGCACTTTTTTTTTATCTACCTTGATCATAACTAGATTGTTAGCTTCCAGGCCACATACTCTCCTCTACTTATGTTACATTTGTGTTTTCTTACATTTATTTTGCATGAATTATTTATTCCCTTGAATTATAACACTTGTTAAAGTGTTAAAGTGCTGTATGCCTTATGGGGCTATAAAAACAAAAGATAAAAAATAATAAAAATGCATAGAGAACAAAAGCTTTTCTCTGCAGCACCCAAGGGGACGTGGAATGCCTCATTTGCCTTTATATTGGGCTTTCCTGCACTGCAAAATAATTGCTAACTTATAAAATATGTACTTCATAACGATTTGGGTTTCTTTGCCGTTTGTAACGTGATAAAATATAATTTTTACAAACAAGTAAATATCTTATGTTGTGTATTTCTGGACATTACTAAGACACATTGGCCTGGGACGGACTTTAAGACACACCTAAGGCTCTCACATGTCCCAAGTGGCCTGTGTGAATTGCGTAGCCAGTGTGGTACTTGGCTTTGTCCCAAAGATTAGGTGTTCCTGAGAAGTTTTTTTTGGCACTTCAAAGGCCTAGGGTGTCATGGGAACAGACCGCACTCCTCCTCCTTCCCTTGAAGACCACATATCAAAACAGCGCTGAAACACTCAGAGCCCAACTGTGCACAAAGGTACACTTTAAAATAAATAGAACACGCAGCCCAAAAGAGCACACAGAAAAGGGAGGAACGGTGAATTGAGACAGGAAACAATTGCTTCATTGTTGCAATGTGAATTGCAGAGTGTAGTGCCATCTAGAGGACGCTGAGAGAAATATTTAAATACTTTCTTAAAAGTGCCAGCATTGCATTGTCTTATTAACACTATTCTGTGCCTTACATAGATCGATAATATTTTCTCATTCTGATCAATTAACTCGGCTATATACTACAGATTGGGAGTAATAAATTGCAAAAATAATATAATTGCAAGCTCTTTCGCCATAAAGCAGGAAAAAAATATCCATCTCAATAGTCTGTTTTAGATTTTGCTTTATGGCAGTGGTGGGCATCAGGTGGCCCGGGGGGGCGCAACCTATTTCACATGAAGGGTCTCTTAAGTGGCACCTGACTGCTTGAAAATGCCTCAGAGTGCAATAAACCTTTTTATTTTATCCAAAAGCAGAATTACAGTAGGAAAGGAATTAAATGGTAATTGTTCGGTCGTGTCCGACACTCTATGACCACATTGACCGCAGCACGCCAGGCACATCTTGTGTCTGGTTGTGCTCATACATAAGGTGTTATTGACAAAGATACTGTAGTGTGCTCCCAGTTCCCTCTCCAGTGGATCGTGATTTGTCACTGCTATGATATTGGGTGACCATACATGGTATAGCTCACGGCTTCATTCAGGTACAAAAGCCCCTTTACCACAACAAGGTAGCGATCCCGAAATGGTAATAGATGTATAAATAATGGGAAATGTGGCATTATCTAGTAGTTTTAGAGAGAAATATGATGGACAAGCATGCTCTCTAACCCTAGGTACCTAACTTTGTGGGTGTGTGGGAAATGCCTATAGGCCAAATGCGGCCCCCGGGCCACCTGATGCCCACCACTGCCATAAAGCAAAGTCTAAAACGGACTACTGAGATGCATATTTTTTCCTTTTATACATCATAATAATATCATTCCTCTGAATCAATTAACAATTAATCCGCATATTACAAAGATCAAAGTAGTTCTAAAAAGTTTAGACTTGATGAACTAAAAGTCTATTTTCAACCTCAATTGCTATGTAACTATAGTTCTTTAAAAATAAATTATGATTTTTTTTTAGCAACGTTACAACATTATTCAAACAATAAGTATAAAATAGGTTTCATTGAATTTCTTAAAACAGAAATCCAGGTACATTTTACTTTTAATAGCACTTCTCAGTTGCCGATATGTAGCTTTAAATAGAAATAATTAAATATCAGGATTATTTTGACTTTTAAAAATAATGAAATTCCAAATCCCAGTATTTTAGAATGACCAATTTGTGACTTCTTTCCATGAATGTCATTTATTTTAACCAAGATTTCATGAGAAAGAGAGTCCAGAAGGGTGTCTATTCTGCAGTGCATATTGAGCTTGTTCACACTACTGCCACTGTTTGTGAATACGGCCTCTGTCTCCATTAATGTGTTTTCTTCATTAACCATTTGAAATTATGGGAGGAACCTAATTGGATTATTTTATCTGCAAAAGATAATTGTATTTGGTGTCATGTCATCGGAAATTGTGGATTTGATAAATATCTGATTATTGCTCGTATTTCTGCAATTGGCTCACATTTATATTTTTTCCCTTTAAAAAAATTTACTTCAGAATATTGTTTAAACTAGGTTATAAATGGTAGCAAATGATCTATAAAAACAAAGATGCTAAGGTTCTGTTCAAATTCATATCTAAGTTTCATGGATTATGAATGCATCTGATAGAGGAGAATCAGTAGTGTATACAAACATTTTTTTGCATGAAAAAATACCAAAATAAACATTATTATAATTACCCCAAAGTTTGCTAAATCTCTTGAGTTTGCAAGCAGTTGATTTTCAGAGCTAACACGCCTGGAAATCCCTGATACAATTAGCATAATATTCATAATTCTTTTTGGCCAATCACAGGCAGCTAATACATTATATCAATCAGTGATGCAGTTTGTGCAGGAAGGAATCATGGAATGTGTAGTCCCCTGCACAAGGAAGCAAGGAGGTGTCAGGCATTGCTCTGTAGATCTCTGCATTGTGCTGCTGCTGGCTTGAAGGTTAGTAAATGGCTAAAATCCGTACTCAAATGCAGTGTTTCTATTGGTAGGTACCAGGTGTCTATGTAAGCAGCTCTGGGTGTGTGGAAAACAAGTTTTATTTTTAAATAAATTAAATCTGTATGTGTATAGAATGACTCCATGTAATGTGTGTTCCTGATGTAAGTAGCATGTGTTAGATTAGAAAAAGGTAAGAACAGGGAAACTTAGATAGAGCTTTAATGGATTAAATAAAGTTTAGGAGGGAAGCGTCTTTCAGAAAAAAAAACACTAGTCCAAGGGCCTTAATGAATTAAACATTTTTGCGTTACACAGCGATTAAATTAGACAAGCCAGTAACCTATGTGGCTGACATCCAAATCTGTAAACCATACTTCAGCACGTTCCATTTGCGGCTGTGAACATGATCAATTAGTCAAACCCGTGGTTACGGCTTTAGACGGAGCCGATAGTAAAAGAGATCGTCATCATTACTTCACTAAAATAATGGAGGTTAGATTTCAATCACTTACGTTTTTTAAGTCTGAGTGGTGATCAGACCCGCATTCCACAAATAATGCAATATGAAATAATCAGTAAATATAATATTCTAGTCCATGCAAGTTCTATTACATGTATTAACACATTGATTGCCGGGATCAATATATCACGGAAATTAAACATAAAATACATTATTTTATATTGTCAATTTGCAAGCTTGAGAATATTGTGCTATTAATATTAATACCTAACATCACTTTCACCTTAATTTAAAATAAAGTATTGTGTGTATTCTAGCTTTTACACTGCTACGGATAGGACTTTAACCCCCTTGCAGGTCCTCTCTAGTACCCGTAGGATTTTTGCCTCCATTTGCCATTTACCGGTTCGAACGCCAGTGCGTCCTTGGAGATTCGTAGCAATTTTAATAGGGCTTGACAGATCAAAGGCTTAACTGGGACGGGGTTAATATTTTTACAGCCCGTAAGGTTTTTCCGGCTGTAACTCGCAGATCGTTTGCGGGTAGCTGAAAGAGGCCAAGAGCCGTATCTCTTGCTGCTCTTTACGGGCTATGATTTCTAGAATTGTAGCAATTTAATGGGGCCCTATGACTTCAGGAACGATTTACGGACACTCAGAAAAAGAGTTATTATTAAGAAGTCCAATATAGAGATTAAACAAAGGGAACCACCAGTGAATATAAATACATTATGAAATAATTTGGCCTCCCCTAACAAATTCGCTGTACAAGGTAAATGCCAATGGGGGTTAGTGAAAAAGCCAAAATTATATGCAAGTGATCAGATCACCTTTGTATAAAAATGCCAATCTGCTCCGCTCCCCTAATAAATTGAGACTCCTTTTAATTCAATTAGCAGACGGCCACAAGGTTGTTGTGGGCCCGATGTTTTGCACCTGCTGCACCAACAGTAGCACCACCCTGGAAACCACGTTCCAGCATAAAGTGATAGCAACTCAAAAGGAATAAAAAAATGTCAGCATTAGGCTTTCCTATGGAATATTTAAGCTTATAGGGAAGCAGCAAATGCCCCAGTAATTACGAAAAGTACCCGTGGCCAGGGTTTATTCCACTCAGGAAACCAAGAGTTCACACCAACCTGAAGTCTAGCAGGGTTGAACATGGTCAGTACATGAATAGGAGACCACTTAGGAATACCAGGAGATGTATGCTGCGGCCCAACGGAGAAGGAACTGACAACCAACTCCAGTATCTCTGCCATGAATATCAAATGGATCAGCATGGTGTGTTAGGGTCCATGAAGTCACGGAGAGTCGGGCACGACTGATTGACGTAAACCAAAAAACTTGTAGAATAAAGTTCCCTTTTGTAGTGCATACCTATTAATAGGTGTGCACTACAAAAGGGACCTTTCTTCTACCAGTTTTTTGACATATGTTTTTGACCCTTAGTGGCACCCTATGAACAGTTCATTACAATAAATTTACACCAAATGCATTTTTTTCTTTGTCGATTGATGTAAACACACAAACAAAAACACATAAAATACACATACCTGAAATAGGTTATTATTAAAAATCGCAAGTGGAAGTGTTAGATAATTGACCTTGAAAGTTAGATATTTTAAGTATAAACTACAGAAGAGGCATGCCTTCCATAACTCTATATCACATGAGTAGTTAATTATAACGTAATAAGCAAGAAGAATAAGGGTGGATTATTTAAAGGGATTTGAAGTTTTCTGGATTATGAATGCATCTAATAGAGGAGAATCAGTAGGTATGCAAAAATGTTCACATGAAAAATATCCTCAAATGAACATTAATAAGCTTAAACTAGAATTTGCTAATTTCTTCAGCTTTCTGTCAGTTGATTTTGAGAAGGAACACTCCTGAAACTCCAAGTTACATTAGCATAAAATTCATAATTTGTTTTGGCCAATCAGCGGCAACTATAACTTTGTTGCAATGTCTGCAGCAAAGCATCATGGGTTGTGTAGTCTTTGTTTGCACTACTCTTGATCTCTGCACAGTGCTGCTGTTGACTTGTAGGTTCGTATAGAGATAAAATGCAGTGTTGCTATTGGCTAGTACCAGGTGCCTTTGTAGCTGTGTAATGTGTGTGTCTGATATACGCAGCATGTGTTACATTAGAGAAAGGATAAGCAGGGAAACTTCCAAATACCTTAATATACCATAACAATGTTCGTAAGCATCTGTGATTATGCTGATATAGTGAACTAATTATAGTATTCTTGATTGTCACCCCGCACTATGAGACATAATCATCTTAGATATAGAAGCAGAGGATGGAGTATTTTTCCAGGTAATATATAGCAATTGACAATTTTAATTATATTCATCAATGTTCAGGGGCCAATTATAATACATTGCATGTAAAACTGTGTTTCCATTGCAGATTCTAATAGGAATGTTCATCAAGTGCTTATTGATTTATTCTAATAACAATTTGCCATGTCATTTCTATTATAATATATGTTAGCTTGAGCTTTCAATTGATAATAGAAATGAGGAGGTGAATAGGTAAAGATGTAGAAGCATTTGCTGAACGTTTTATTACACATTTCTTGGATATAAAACTATACAATTAAGTGTACTTATAGGCACTTTTTCTTTTTGATTGAAATTTTGGATAGCTGTTTTTCTGTGGGTTTACATGAGAAATATAATTATGGATACCGTGATGGTCTTTGTGGCTAGTGGTTTACTTATATTATGGTCACACGTTGAAGGCTCAAGATGGGGGCAAGAAGTTTCCAAGTCACATAATTTAAATAGTCACTGTGGTCAAATGTTTCCATATGGTCTTTTGAAGAAGTAAACTTGATAATATGGTAAATGTTCTAGAATGCACAAACACCCATTAAAATATTATTATATTTTTGTATGCAATTATTCTTGATTGTGAGGTTCCATTTTTTTCTTAGCTCATTCTGTCCGCTTCTCTCTCTGGAGGGGGGTGTCTTTGTAAAGTACGTAGCTTTTAATTGTTGTTATGTAGTGTCTGAGTCTCCCTGACCCCATGGGCCACAGCACGCCAGGCACATCTCTCAGCCACTGCCCATCTATGTCCCTCAAGCTCATGTTCATTGCTTCAATGACCTCATCTATTCATCTCTGCCTCTATTATCCACTTCTTTGTGTGCTTTCACTCTTTCCCTTCTCTACTGAATCCTGTCTTCTCATTATATGGCCAAAATATTTTAGCTTTAGCCTCAGGATCAAACCTTCCAGTGAGAAGCTTTTCATTAGTCCTCTTAAATTCGTTGTCAACATTTCCTCTGTGCAGATACAAGCTTTTTCAAAATTTAAAGCTTCCTCCCACATTTGATTAGTTGAAGCCAAAGTGGTAGATTGCACTGCATCTTTTGTTGTTCAGTCATGTCCGACTCCCCATAACCCTATGACCAAATTACTCCAGGCACATCTTGTATCTGGTTGTATTCATTCAGGTTTTCATTTCAAAGATACTGGAGTAGGTTGCCAGTTCCTTCTCCAGTGGTCCACAATTTATCTGACATCTCTGCTATGACCTACCCATCTTGGGTGACACTACATGGTATAGCTCACAGCTTCATTGAGGTACACAGGTGCCTTCACCACCACAAGGTAGTGATCCAGAAGGGGAACTGCAGTTTAAATGCATATAAAAGGCAATAAAGTATGTATATTTAAAAAAAAAAATGTGCCTGCTTTGAAGTACAATTCAAAAGAGTATATTTATAATATAGAAATACATTGGCTGTTTCATGGGCAAAAGCAGCTGTGATGTCTGTCTTTGCTATGCAGTGAAGCTTAGTAAATCCAGCCCAATGATCTCTAAGCAGCAGATCCATCATACTATATGCATCACGGAAACAAAATTATTAGTGGATCAAAATAGCATTTGGAAAAATGCATTTAATTTACTAAGTGATTTACATAAATATGGATTTTTTTGGGCTTGATCTATGAACAGTTCCAGTGTATTAGTCTGGATCTCATTTGCACGTCTCTGTTGGACATTGATGGCTTTTTGGCATATAAACCAACTCTTACATATCCCAAGAAGAAAAGGAGATTACGTTGCAGTGACAAAAAGAGATTACATTGTATCTGCAGGATATATTACAGTTACCTTAACAGGAAAGTTGGCTAATAGGAAAAATGCATTTCCATGTTGTTAGTGTTGTGCTGTAAATTAAAAATGGAAATTTGCATTCATGAATAAAGTTGACCAAAATATAACCAGCCCCGATGTAATATGTATTGGCAGATAATTAATTTCTATAATATAAGAACCCAACAAACATTAGTGGAATAACATCTGTAGCAGGTTTTAATTAAAGGAACAACCTGCCAGACCAATCTGCCATAAAATCACTGACTACTTTTCAATCTTGGAGTACAAAAATATTTAAAGGGACGGTGTCATGTAAGCACAGCATGGTCTAGTCAGAATAATTATTTTTCCTCTATGATGCATTTTTAATATCTAGATAATATGGACAAATGTTTTACAAGTAAAACACAACCTTCATATTTTTAAATGTTATATGCAATTGTTCCATACTGCTGGGTTTCATTTTCTGTTCCTGTCTGATATTGTTTGTTATCTCAGAATATTATTCACTTGTAAACTGAGCTTTCCATTAGTTCTTTTAAAAACTCTGGAAGTTTAAACTCCCACTTTCTCATTATACAGATAGAAGCTTTCACTGCATCTTCTCTTATCCCAGGAAGCTGATCAGCTGAAACTAATATGGTATATTCAACAGCAGAAAGTATATAAAAGGTCATATATTAGCAGTATCATTTTTTTAACTTTCTAAAATTACGTTGCCTGTTTTCAGGTATAGCTCTTCAAGAAAGCTTATTACACTAACCCTATATATATATATATATATATATATATATATATATATATATATATATACTGTATATGTAAAAATAGTTGATTTCTGTACAAATTGTGTGAATATGACAGCAGCCTTGATTTGCTTTGGCATTGAGCACTGTCCTGCAGTGAATGAGCCATGTGTGTTTACGTCAGTCAGTCATGTCCGACCCTTTGTGACCTCATGAACCACAACACACCATGCTGATCCACTTGGTATTCATACTGAAGTGAGTTGACAGTTCCTTCTCCAGTGGGCCACAGCATACAACTCCTGATATTCCTGGGTGGTCTCCCATCCAAATACTGACCAGGCCCAACCCTGCTTGGCTTCAAGGTGGTGTGACCTCCTGGTTCCCTGATTGGTCGCAGCGGGGGGGAACACTGAATCCTATCCACTGGGAACCCATTGGTCTATTGCTGAGGAGGATACTGAAACACTGGCTCTAATACCAATATGCCTTTTATTTGCCCATGGCAACTGTAGATTATTTGCCCATGGCAACTGTAGATTAGGAAAAGACCATCACATGTTTGAGAAGTACATAACAAACAAACCACATTAGCATCTATGTAAACTATAAAAAAAAGTAATTTCAGAGAATAGTTTCATATGACCAGACTTCAGTGTATGGAATGTGCCCTGACAGTAATACTTCCTTTCCAATGCATAAGGGGACAGGGCAACTATGGACTGAAAGTTTACTGTGAACTTGTGTGGGGTAGGGTAACATTTTAAGGGTCTAGGAAAATTTACGAGAACAATTTACCCACAGCAATTCACCGCAACAGCAATTCACCAATAAGCAATTCCCCAAAAATCAGTTAATAGCCGCTACGGCTTATCGCGTAAGCAATTCATAGAATAAGCTACTGTATTTGCGTGGAAGTACAGTACTGTAATATAGATATGTAATGCACAGTTAAAAAAGATCCAACATAAAAAGTAACAAATAAACGTTGTAATGGATTTGGAACACGAAGTCCAGTATCTCCGCTGGTATACGGTAAAATATCCAAGAAGCACTGCAGTCTCACCAGCCCCAACCTCCCATATTGGAGGACACTCAATTGGGAGTCAAAGAATACTGTCTTTATTGTGTTATGCAGAAATATATATACACATCTCTTTCCACAGGCAATACACATCCCCCATATTTGGCCACACAATGCACATAGAGAGACAATAGGTGTGGTCACACCCCCCGGAGGTTACCTGGCTACTTTGATACAATCAGACATTGATCAGATTATACTTCTCTTTGTTCTTATGTCTCATAATGAAAACACTTTATACAATAGACTTCCTTATCTTATGAGGAGTCTCTGTAATAGGATTATCTATTAGCCTAGTAGCTGTAATATTCTGAGCCAATATATTCTGTAGAACATAAAACAACATATCTACAGTGCAGCAATGTGATCATATTTTTAACCATAACCATAAAACAGGGTAAAACAGTGATGGGTTCCGTTACACACCTCCCCCGTGACCATAAGCCGGCATACACGGTCTGATCCCAACGGATCGGCCTGGGGATGTCCGGACAAAAGTATTTGTTGGTCAATTCTCTAGTTTGACAACCCATCAGCATTACTGCAATAAACATTTCAATTAGAGGGAAAATACATTTTACAAACAGGTTTTACAGAGGCCTCTGTACTGGAGACAATGGGGAAAGTAATCCAATTATCCAGGGATAGAGGCAGACTCCATTGAGCACATGGTTGAAAAACAACATAAACCACTTTAAAATACATAAAGTCACCTTTTACACATAACACACAGACATTTCACATATCCCCAGATAGCTGGAATCTGAGCGCACAAAACTACCGAATAGCGCTCAGATCCTATTCCCTATTTCCTAAAGTCTTTCCCATAGTCTTTCATTATATGAATGGGCTCCATGGCATAGCTATCTGGGGTATCACCGCTCACACAGGGCAAGTACCGATTGACCCCCCTGTATTTAAAGGGCCAGAATGAGTGACATACACTCTGGTATGGCCGAATACTGTTTTTAAAGGGCAATATGTCCCAGGGCCATAGTCGCAAGGCAGGAGGCTGGCAATAAGTCCTCTCCAGGACAAAGTGGCGAAGGGCACTTTGTCACACATCTCCGGTTTGGGGGGAAGTCTAACCAAGCACCTGGATATTTCGCTGTGGTGATGGGGCAACACGCTGAAGGGACTTGAGGGGCAGAGGCCAGCGGCACTCTGCCCTGATGCCAGCTCTTCTGCTGTTATAACCTGCAGGACATCATGCTCTGTACAAGGGACAAAGGGAGGGCAGAGGCTGACTGCACTCTGCCCCGCTGTCAGCTCTTCTGCTGGGGTACTTGGGACATATTCCGTCTCAGTAGCCAGGAAAAGGTGGGGGTCAGTGGGGGTTAACATTTCCTCTGTTAACCCTGGGGCCACATTAGGAGTTAGCTGGGGAGGGGAATTTGTACTTACCCCCTCCTCCGGTTGTCCCAGTGAGGGTAGTTGGGGATCTGGACAGGCTGTCCAGCATCCCGGTAGGTCAGGCACAGAGACCACGATCCCATCTGCGCCGTCTGGGAGATTGGTGTCTTCCCTTGTTAGGGTAAGCTGTCGCTGGGGGGAGAGGGCGACACATTCAACTCCCTGGGGTTCACACTGCCGCTGGGGAGGAAGGACGGCACCTTCTGCTCCCTGGGGTACACACTGCCACTGGGGAGGAAGGACGGCACCTTCTGCTCCCTGAGATACACACTGCCGCTGGGAGGGGGAAGGACGACACCTTCTGCTCCCTGGGATACACACTGCCGCTGGGGGGGAAGGACGACACCTTCGGCCCCCTGGGGTACACACTGCTGCTGGGGAGGAAGGACGGCACCTTCTGATCCCTGTGGTTCCCACTGCCGCTGGGGAGGAAGGACAGCACCTTCTGCTTCCTCTGCCTCTGTGTCTGCAGCTGCTTGTACTGGGTTAACCTCGTGGAGGGTGCCCAAAAATTCTTCATTAGAAGAAAGGTTGTCGAGGCTCACTCTGGTAGCAGTGTACTGCTGCCCGATTTGCAGGGGAATTAGTTGGAGTATTCCACGTGGAGCGGTTTCTGTTTCTGGGACAGTCTCTCTGCATGTGGCCCTGCTGGTTACATGTGTGGCACCTGATGTACCGTGGAGAGGTTTGGTAGTTCCCACCACCCGGACGCAGTGCTGGGGGGGGGGGGTTAATGGTGGGAGGTGGGTTAGCAGCTCCCAAGATGGACCGCCCTTGTGCCCACTGCTTTTCCATTATGTATTCGTGGACATCTGCCATAATCCTTTCCAAGGTTTCTGTGGGAGGCGTACCTGGGAAAAAGGCCAGTCTGCTTTGGAGTTCTCTTCCAAACTCATTCTGTGTGCTGTCCGTAAGAGGTGCTGTAGCAGCTGCCCCGTCTCCCTCCATGAGTTCAGCAATAAGGGTAGCTTTGGTTTTATTGCTGGCAATAATTCCCCTTGCTTCCAATAGCTCTTTTAGCGTGGCCCGTTTCAAGTTGGTATAGTCTGTCCCCATTCACTATCCATTCGGGTATATTCACATACCCTTTCCTTTCGGTTCCATACGAAATAGCAAATTTCCCAAATGGCTATAACTGCCGAACAACGGTCTGCTGTGAGGTTTGAATCCAGTCGCTGCCATCAAATGTAACGGAGTTGGAACACGAAGTCCAGTATCTCCGCTAATATGCGGTAAAATATCCAAGAAGCACTGCAGTCTCACCAGCCCCAACCTCCCATATTGGACGACACTCAATTGGGAGTCAAAGAATACTGTCTTTATTTTGTTATGCAGAAATATATATACACATCTCTTTCCACAGGCAATACACATCCCCCATATTTGGCCACACAATGCACATGGAGAGACAATAGGTGTGGTCACCCCCCCCCCCCCCCGGAGGTTACCTGGCTACTTTGATACAATCAGACATTGATCAGATTATACTTCTCTTTGTTCTTATGTCTCATAATGAAAACACTTTATACAATAGACTTCCTTATCTTATGAGGAGTCTCTGTAATAGGATTATCTATTAGCCTAGTAGCTGTAATATTCTGAGCCAATATATTCTGTAGAACATAAAACAACATATCTACAGTGCAGCAATGTGATCATATTTTAACCATAACCATAAAACAGGGTAAAACAGTGATGGGTTCAGTTACAAACATATCAAACTACCTTTGCCTGCGGGGAGTACAGACCACGGCATTAATATGTATAGAATAGAGAGGACTCCATGACATTAATATGTATAGAATAGAGAGGACTCCATGACATTAATATGTATAGAATAGAGAGGACTCCGTGACATTAATATGTATAGAATAGAGAGGACTCCATGACATTAACATGTATAGAATAGAGAGCACTCCATGACATTAATATGTATAGAATAGAGAGGTCTACATGACATGAATATGTATAGAATAGAGAGGACTCCATGACATTAATATGTATAGAATAGAGAGGTCTCCATGACATTAATATGTATAGAATAGAGAGCACTCCATGACATTAATATGTATAGAATAGAGAGGACACCATGACATTAATATGTATAGAATAGAGAGGACTACATGACATTAATATGTATAGAATAGAGAGGTCTACATGACATTAATATGTATAGAATAGAGAGTACTCCATGACATTAATATGTATAGAATAGAGAGGACTCCATGACATTAATATGTATAGAATAGAGAGGTCTACATGACATTAATATGTATAGAATAGAGAGTACTCCATGACATTAATATGTATAGAATAGAGAGTACTCCATGACATTAATATGTATAGAATAGAGAGGACCACATGACATTAATATGTATAGAATAGAGAGGTCTATATGACATTAATATGTATAGAATAGAGAGTACTCCATGACATTAATAGGTATAGAATAGAGAGGACCACATGACATTAATATGTATAGATTAAAGAGGACACCATGACATTAAACAAAACAGTGTTTATTGAATATAAACTACCATAGTCATAAACATAGCACTGTGCATTAACATGTGTGGAATGGCAGGGTTGGGCAAGTTCAGTATGTACATTAGTATGAAATGTTAAGCAATGCCTCTTAAATAGTCAACAATGTCGGCATCTTCATTGTAGGCAGTCACTAGTCTTATTATTCTTTCATCACAATCTCTGTATTTGTTTTTCCTTGGACTTGATCAGCTACACTCAAGTACTGTTCTATACGTAGTTCATCCAGGCGCTGCTCTTTTTTGATGCACATAATGAACTTCCATATACTTGGATGACACGCAGCAACTTGTTCTTCAAAGCCTCTGTGCCAGCCTTCCACAGCGTTATTTTTTCTTGGCAGTCCTTGAAGAACAAGTTGATGTACCTTCCAGATGGTATGTGCAAACCTAGATGCTCTTCAAACCTCAAGTCTTGTTGGTCTCCCTATCCACGTGTCTTTGAAGTAATCCACTACTTCTTGTCCTTCTACTGGAAAAACATGTTGCTCAATTAGAGTTTCAAAAACATTTGTGACATTAGCATTGGGCAAAAATGCTATCGCTGCCAAAAATCTCATAGTGAGAGCAAAATTGGCACCCGTTTTGTACTGTTGCTTTAAGCCATTGTCCTGAATTGAACGGTATATGGACTGTGCGAAATAGATATACTTGTAAACCATCTGCTTCTGAGCATGAGCAAACGAAGGGGTAGGTCATATGCCAAAACCTCCAAATCTTCCATTCCGATGTTCAGTAGATAAGACTACAAACCATTGGAAAGTCTGAAAGAGATGGAAGTTTCTATACACAAACACAAATTTTCTCTAATATTTTCATGTTCATAACTTTGTTGTTGTTTAGTCATTCAGTCGTGACCCTCTGGACAGCAGCTTACCAGGCACAATTGTTATGTCTCTGGTTGTGCTTATCTTGGAAAAGATACTGGAGTGGGTTGGCAATTCCTTCACCGGTGGAATGACCTCTCTGCTATGACCTGCCCATATTAGGTGACCCTACATGGTATAGCCCACAGTTTAATTGAAATACACAAGCCCCTTCACCACAACAAGGTAGCGTTGCAGAAGGTGGTTCATAATATACACATCTGCTAATATTTCAGTTGGTTAAATACTGTATTAATGTAAAGCTGCATGTAAAAATGAAAATAAAGATGCTCTGAGGAAGACATAGGAAAAGAACAGAACAGGGCAAGGAGTCTCTGCAGAGTTTCTTATAAAGGCTTTCTTAAATCCCCAAGGTTCATCATCTCTCTTCTAGTTCTCTACCTGTGCAGGAAGAGAGCAGACTGGGACTGGGTGATCAATTATCTATGACTGCTTTACTATTTATATATATAGTGAGAAGGTAGTGTGAATGAGTTTTGTTAATTTTCACCCTGTTTGAACGTTAACAGGGATCAGTATTAAGAGGTAATTGCATAGAGTTGGCAGAGAACACCAACACCTCTGTGGATTAGAACAGAACATGGAGATTTGCACAAAGCATAAAATTATATTAAAAAAAAGCAAACCTTGCTGGAAGACAAAATAACCGAATAGTAGTTTTATATTCTCATTTAAAGGGCCACAGTAACACTCAAGCAATGTGAATATTCCACTATACATGGTTGTTACATTCAATCTAATTTAAGAAACGTGGAAGTTAGCAAAATTGTTTTGATCCCATTAGCTAGAGGCTTTAAACTAAAGTTGTTTAAAATATTCTAATTGATTAAAATGTCCTTAGATATTATTTATTACTTATAACCCTGAAGCCCTCCCACAAAAAATCTACAAACAGTGGCACTCACACTGATTGCATTTGACCTTTTTGGAGCATACCACTGTAAAGATCTCCTAAAATCATGTTGAAATACTTTTTGAATTTTTGAACTACGTGTATTTTTCAATTAAGTAGAATCTGTGTTTACATGAGTCACTGACTGCCCACTCCCAGACATGCAGATTTTGCTCAGTGTAGTGAGGGAAAAAAACAAACAAAAAAAACAGTTAACCCTCAACAAATCAAACTGTGCAGATCAAGAAGTGCATGTTGTTGTTTAGTAGTTCAGTTGCGTCCGACTCTCCGTGACTCTATGGACCACAGCACGCCAGGTGCATCTCGCAGTCACTGCCCCTCTGAGCTCCATCAAATTCAGGTTAATTGCTTCAGTGACCTCATCTATCAATCTCCACCTTTGTTGTCCCCTTCTTCTTGTGCCTTCATTCTTTCCCAGCATCAGAGTCTTTTCTAGGGAATCCTGCTGTCTCATGATATGGACTAAATATTTGAGCTTCAGCCTCATGATCATACCTTCTAGTGAACAGTTTGTCTTGATTTCCTGAAGTATTGATTTATTGGATCTTCTTGCGGTCCAAGGGACTCTAAGCAGTCTTCTCCAACACCACAAGCGCTAGAAACACCTAAATAGGTCAGTTGTGGGTTACCTTTTCAGTGCATTTCTGAGTGCAGGGAAAAACTGCTATAAATCAGTGTCCTGCTATAAATCACTGTGTGCCAGTAGGCAGGATAGACTGTGCTTCTAAACAGACTTAAAACTTTAGTTTTAGTGTAATTAAAATATGATATAAGAGGTTGTGAGTTCAAATTTTAGTTCTCACATTTTTTTAGTACATTAATATTTTATGTCCTTGATGTTATCATATAACCTTCCATACAAAAGATACTTTGCCATCTCTCTAAATGACAGGCAGTGGATGAACAATTACTGTATAACCAATATAGCAAATGCAACACTTTCTCAAAGCTAATTCAGGGTTGGGTACAACCAGTGAAAACCACTAATTATAAATGTTTATAACTCCATCAGTTTAGCAGGATTTCAGCCCTCTATGTGATGGTACAGTGCACATCTGGTGCCTGCAGTGGCCCTTTAACACAATTTTTAGTGAGAAAACTTGCTCCTGTCTTGAATTTTCCTGCCATCTTTTACTTTAATATTGCTGACACCAGTAGGATCTCCGCAAGGCTGAGTCATACCTACTGGAGGATTTGTGTTTCTATTACATGGATCCTGACGGCTATTTCTTATAAGGCCTTACTGATAGGTAGCCAGTGCATGGGTGTAGGAGCCAAAGAAAATCTGTGTGTGGGGGGGGGGGGGGGGGGGTTACCGCATATAGTATTAAAATACAATACAACTGCTTCTCTACACACATTGAAAAACTGGGGAGATTTGTCCCCCTCGTACCCCCCGTTCCTATTCCCATGAGCAAGGTGCTTTCAGAGGTCTTTATGTGTTACTTAAGCAGTTGTGAGTATTAAGCTGTGAGTCAGAGGCAATCAACCCACTTAGCAACCCCAGTAAATGCAAAGAACATCACTTAATATTACAACATAGCTACGTGTTTCCAACTTAAATGTTGACATCATACAGAGATTTCCTACTATTGCTCTTGAACACTGCAGTTTGCACAAATCCAGTCCCAGCTACTGACGATGCAGCAGGTGTAAAGCACCGGGGCCCACACCTGCTATTAGCAGAAAAGGGTCTAAGAATTTATTAGAGGATGGGTGATCTATGGGTAATCTGATCACCTACATACAGTATATTTTGCTGTGTATAGTATAGTTGGAAGGAGCTTGCCCGTCAAAAATGACGGGGCAATAAAATTGTAAGGCAGGTAATGCTGCTTGCCACAGACATTAATTTTTTAGGTGGTCTGAGATCCTTCGGCGCACATTGCCAGGCTCTTGGTTGTTGTCCTTTTTTTTATGAGAGGTGCTTTTGCTATCATTGTAAGGTCGGCGCTGATCTCCATTTTGTGCTTATTGCAAAGCTGTCCCCTGGTGTAGTTTGTGTCCTATGAGCAGCGCTGGCACTCGTTGTGAGGCGCGCGGTGAATGGCTTTTGTGATTATTGCGATAGTTTTTAATTTCTTTTTTTGTGTATTTTTGTATAGTAATTAAATAATTAATAAATTAATATACTTTACTGATTTGTAAGTATTATATGCAGGAAGCATTGTGCTGAGGAGCTGAAAATCTGTTTCGATGTTCCAGCAGCATACAATGTAGGTTTGCACTGTTGTGGAGCTGAGGTGTAAGTGTCAGCAATGTGTGCAGAGTGTAGTGTAAATAGGCTGCGTGCAGAAAGGAAAGCCATTAGTGTAGCTGGGTACTTCTGCATTCTGTAAGTTAGTGTTGTAAAATGGCGGCGAATGTGTATGTGGTACGCGGGTGTGAATGATTTAGCGTCCTTGCTAAAAGTGTATCTTGTACCTCGCACGGCTTTTTGGAAAAGCTATATGTGCTTGGGGGTGTTTTGCAGCTTTGGGGTCCTGTAGCCTTGTTTCGTTTTTTTCGGCTGCCATTTTTTCTCTCGCTTAGGGGATTTTTGTGTGTCTAAACTCGGTAATTTGCACTTAAATTGAGGTGTAACTTCACTTGCAAAGGTCCTGGGTGCCCCCCCCCCTTGCTGTGGGTAAGCTTTTTTATGTCATTTGTGTGTATTTATTGTTTTTTTAATGTTTTCAGGTGCGAGCGGTTTGGCCGTTAAAGTCGTATTTTTGCCGGTCCCGTGGCTAGTATTTTTTTGTGTCTGTATTTTGTGATTGAGTGTTAGATGTATTTTTTCAAAGTTCAGCTTCTGTGGGTGTTTGTGAGGTGGCGTAGAGCCTCCACCTCCGCAAATGCAACCCCTTGCTTCACAATCTCGCAAAGCGTGACGACGATTCATAGTTTGACAACTATTATATGTGATATATATATATTATTTTCACATTTACTGCACGCTATTTAATGTCAGGAAAAACACATTGAATGCTAAGGCAAGATTATTGTTGAGGAGAATTGTAAAAGTATTTGTAGAGGACGTGTGTGTGTGTTAACCCCTTGGACTCTGTATGCATCTGATGTGATTTAGCATTACCTGGGTGTCAGTGTTTAGTTGGGTGAGCCGGTATTTATAATTAACATTGTGATTTCGTTTTTATTGTTCTCTAGTATTGTTGTACAAGGCTCGGTTAATCATTAGAAAGGCTTCTTTTGTACTTTATTATATACTAGCGACTTGCCGTAAAAAATGACAGCATAACATTTTCAAGCCTCTCATGGCTGCTGTTTGCCACACAATGCGAGCCTCACTATGCATGGCTTCTCTCTCTCTCCTTCCCGTCTTCTGTGTCCTCTACCTCCCTCTTCTCTCCTTTTCTCTCCTCTCTGTGAGCCTTGCAATGAGCACCTTCATTGCAGCGCCACCATTGCAGGCCCCTTGGTGCCTATTGTAGGCCTCCAGTCACAAATAATGGGATAATATTTCATTTTTCTCCTTCCCCGTGTCTCTTCCATCACTCCCTCACCTGTGTCTCTTTCACCCCCTCTCCCTCCCCTGTGTCTCTTTGCTCCGCTGTCCCTCCCCTGTGTCTCTTCCCCCCCTCTCACCCCTGTGTCTCTTTCTCCCCTCTCCCTCCGTTCTGAGGCCGCCAAAAGAAGCCAATTGAATAGCAAATTAGCTTGCAAACTCACTTACGGGCTCCATGCCTCTACCTTGTGCCCATTGTGGCCCTCGCCTGTTCCCCCCGTTACCTTGTTGGCCCGCAAGGCCCGCAATAGGCCCAGGGGGACAGACGAGCTCATAACTCGGAAGCTGTTCGTAGCCTCTCCCACCCTCTACCTTGTGGGCCTTGTGATGAGCGCCTTCAACGCTCATTGGGAGCCTCTCCCCCCTTTACTTTATGGCCTCGCGATGAGCGCAATGAGCACAATGAGCGTGCTTCGCCGGTCATTGCAGGTTGCGGCATGCGCTATATGCATGCACAAGCCCGTAACTTTGCGAGCATTACAGACAAACTCGCAATCACGACAACTATGTATATGATACGCTTTCTTTTTTTTATTAGAGTTCTGAAAAACCTTCCTTAGGGTATTTATTTTTACTTACTTACTGGTAGCTCCTTGAGTCTCGCCTAAGTGTTTTGTAAGGTTTTAATCTGTCTCACTATGAGTACTTTCAGAGCCTTACAAGAACACATAGGATTTTCAGTGACTCTCCATGTAATAGCACTTTAGGTAAAACCTCCTGCAAATCAGGGACCAGTTCATATGTAGGGATGACTCATAAGGATTTACTTGTAAGGCTTTGCTGTAGAAGGAATGTAATAGTTATGAGGCTCCTTACGTGGAAAGTTCACTCACAAGATTTGCTGTCCTTAGGTAGTTCTTTAGAACATCCAGTTGGTGGCTACAGCTCTCTTTTCCCATTATGCTTCCAGATGAAGAATCCTTATAATGGATGAAACACCAAGAGATATTGCCACCATGGTTACTACTACCACATCTCATTAGTAACCCCAATGATAACTTTATCACATTGCAATGTTATTTCATCTGGAAGCATATCAACTGAGAGCTGCAGCCACCAACTGCATGGAGTAGAGGATTATCCAACAAATGCTTTGTACAAATGAATAATTTTAAAATACAATTTGAGAAACAGCAACTTTTTCATTTATAACCCACACCTTTGCATCACATTTGTAAAAGACCAGGTATTAAACATTAAAACAATGTTACATGACATTACAAGGATTAATTAACTTTTAATTCCTCTGCAAACTGCATTTACAACACTGCTAAGAGTCCTTCTGTTCGATAGTCTATTAGGCAGATCTGTGAAGGAAAAATTTATTTTTCTAGAATTGACTGGCTTCAACAGTCCCACACTTGTAAACTTGATAGTGAGCAAAATAATTGCAAAGTATAGCGCTTCATTATCCATTAATTATTTTATTTTGAAGGACCAAAAGCAAGTCTGAGCATAATTAGGAAGGAGATAATATAAAACCTATTTTTAATCCAAACCAAAATTCAGATGCCTATACTGGTCCCTAGGGACATCCATAACATTTTACTGAAATTTACATGTGTAAGAGGGAACTTTATATTGCTGGTGGAGAGAGCCTGCCTTTATTTTTGGTACTGCCTAACATAACATATAACAAATCCCCAACCTCTTACAATACCACTCCCTTCACTGATAGAATAGATAAAAACACACTCTCAAGGTCAATGAAGGGGTGATGCCAGGCAAGATGAAACTTTCTGTTTTTCTTTAAACATGGTTTTATGTTCATGTCTTACTTAGTTTTACATATTTGACAAATATGTGAAGTTTTCTCGAAACTACAGTGATGCCTCAAAGGATCACTGCAATTACCCAACAAGATGAGCTTCTTGTTTTAATTATGTATAAATAGCATGATGTTGATATAACTTTGTGCTTTATACTTTAGCATCTGATCTCTGAAAATAAGTTTAATAATTAATATTGCTTTATTAAATTACTTAATATCAATTTTATGAATGATCAATGGTCTGCTGTTACAGAGGCAGGGGCGTAGGAACTGGGGGGATGGGGGAGACAAATCCCCCTTAGATTAAATGAATAGAGAGCACAAAAAATAGCAAAATCCAATTGAATCATGCATTACCAGATTTGCCCCCTAGAGGCAGCCAGCACTATGGAGCAGCATGTCTTTCCCACGAAAGCTTTGACCCATAATTTTATATATATATATATATATATATATATATATATATAATTTTTTATTATTTTGGGGGGACAGGGGTGTTGAGAATTTAAACAAAGAAATTAAAAGAAAAGTTTTTGAGGAGAACTGCAGCAATGGGTCCCCTCAGTGTGTGGCGCCGGTGCATTGCACCAGGTGCACCCGTGGTATATATGCCCCTGCTTCTTGCCCTAGGAGTAAAGTTGAATTATGCCCCCCCCCCCCAACAGATTTTTTTGGGCTTCTACACCAATTTAAGAGGGTAAGCAATGTCTACATATAATGCCAAGCAAAGCATCATACACTGTTGTCTGCAAACCTTTAATGTGAGTGTTATTTAAAAAATTACTACACTGATTCCGTATAATATAATACTAATGATTAATGATTCACCGACTGAGGAAAAGACTAATATTTAATGTTGTTTTTTGATGGTAGATTACATTTAATAACATAACATTAAAAACATAAAGACTTTAAATTACAATAAACGAGTGCATGTCAGGTATGCAGGTTCAAGCATAAAATCATAAATCAAACACTAGAGGCCCTTTAAATATTTTGATAGCTCTAGAGTGAAGAAGTAATAATGCATGACAACACAGCACAGTAATATAAAGCAAACATTAGTGCAGGTCTCAGGTGAGTTGTGAGGCTCATAGCCAAATTGAGTGCTTTTTATAGTGATTTAATCATTGTTGCCTTGCCTTGAACAAAATATCTGTCATAAATTTTTGAAATAAGGCTTTTAGTATAGAAAGAGGGCCAAGGAGAGGCAGAACTGGATAGTACTTTACATGACTAAGTAATGACAGAATGAGAGATGGGAAAAGCACATTACACTGCAATACAACACTATGGGTTAATGCTTGTTTTCAGAAGGCCTTGATTATTAGTAACCAATGTAGAGTGTCCCTTCTGGATCGCTACCTTGTCGTGGTGAAGGGGCTTGTGTGTTTCAATGAAGCTGGGAGCTATACCATGTAGGGTCACCCAAGATGGGTAGGTTATAACAGAGAGGTCTGACAAATCGTGGTCCACTAGAGATGGAACTGGCAACACACTCCAGTATCTTTGCCATGGATAAGCACAACCACACACAAGATGTCCCTGACACCATAGGGTCACTGAACAACTGAACAACAAAGAGATGGTTAAAGTGCGGCTTGAAGAAGTTTTACCTAAGCACAAGTTGCTCTTGTATGAGAAAGTACAATTATATTTCAAATGTATCTGAAACATTTCTAGCACTTCCTCTTTATTTGTACAAGTACGCTGCATGCTCGGATGTTCTATGATCTGCAACTCATAACACCTAGTTTAGCGGTAGGCAAGTTTTGTCCACAAGATTTGACAAGTGAGTCAATCAGGGAGACTGAAGAAGTGATAGCCTCGCCTGTACTCAGCAGGGATATTCTCAAATCCTTACCTGTGTGTGGCTCTCTAAGAAATCACCTTGCCTACCCATGACCTAATTAGATAATGTGTGGCCTAAGTTCTCCTCAACACTAATCACGCATAAGGATTTATAAAAAAGAATCAAGTTAAACTTCTGCTTATTATCTTTTACTAGGAAGCTGCCCGTCAAAAATGATGGAAGTAAAATTGTAATCCTGGCAATGCGAGGCTTTGGCCCTTCTGAGCACCTTTGGCGTTTATTGTGAACCCTGCGCTGAGCGCCTTTGGCGCTCATTGCAAACCTTTTCCCCTGTGTACTTTATAGGCCTCGCGCTTCAACACATACGTCGCTTATCGCAAGCCCGCTTGCATGGCTCGTGATGAGAGCCTTTGGCGCTCATTGCGAGCCTCTCTTATTTTGGTTTCTAAAACAGTTTTGCCCATTATCATGTTTAATTATTCAAAAAATAATCTAGCAAAAAAATGTGACCTCGGTGATCTTTTATTATGTTCTTTTTAAATCTTCACTAGACTTTATGTGAAAGTAACAAAACAGCATGGGTCTGCTTTACTGTACTTCTTTAACTTTTGTATTGGGAGCAGACAAAAGTAAAAAGTACATAACAGAAAATGATGTATTAGCATACTACATATATATTGGCTTGTTACATATCTAGATAAGTAGACAATATTCTCTATCCATTATGAGTTATAACATATGTATTTTTGTTGTCTTTCCCTTTTACATTTTCTTATTTTTCTATATAACATGTCTCCCCGCCATACCTTCATACAATATAGACGCCATGGTCGATAATATTGTCTCTGTATTATAGGAAAAGAAGATGTATAATCAGCTAGTACTAAATATTAACTAAATATTATCCTAAAATCCAGGCCTGTGTGTGGCCCTCCAGGAGCTAACTTGCCCACCCCTACATTATATTAATTAGACACTGTGTGGTTTATATTTTAATAAAATAATTATAAATATTTCAACCTTGGGGCTCCTCTGAAAATTAAAACAAAATTCATGTTGTTTTTGTGATTCAGTCTGTATCAGATTATGAAATTATTTATACTTATGGGAAAAAGCACTTCGTAAGGCCTTAGGACACACTGTTAAATGGCTGGGAGGAGAGCAGAAAAATGAGAATGAATGAATACTGTGATGGTGATCAGGCTAGCGTTTTACATACAACACACTCTTAACATGCCCTTAATTGCAGAGTTGAGATAGTTCACTATTGGATGCAAAACGAGAATTCACAGCTTAGTGAATAATGTAAAGGGCTGTGATGCATGTTTAGGATGTATGTCTTTGTAATTAATATATGTCTTTGAATTAATATAAAGCATTCATGCCGTATTGTTCCAAAATTTGCCTTACTATAAGACAATCCTCTAAAATTTTAAATGTAAGTAAAGGAAAAAAAAAATAAGGCATACATATGGCAAAGTAAGTCACATTTTAAAGACTTAAAGGCATATCTAAGTGTCCTTGATTTCATATTTTAGAGGAGAACCAGTAGTGTATGCAAACATTTTTTGCAGGAAAAAATACCAAAATAAACATTTACAAACTCACCCTGATGTTTGCATAATATTTTCAGTTTGCAAGCTGCAGCTTTTGTTAGTTGACACATCTGATAATCCCGGGTAAGATTAGCATAAAATTAGCCAAAACCACCTTTAGGTCCATCATATGACATTTTTTTGGCCAAGTAACACACCTAATAGCGAGCCCTCTTTCTAATTACCCATGTGTATAATGATTGTCCACCTTTGGTATAACCAATCTCAACACGCACATGACCAATCTCTGTGAGTAGACAATGATCAATTTGGAGTCTTCAGGAGTCTTCTTTATTGGGCCTTTTGTAACAGAAGTGGCTATAGATCTTATCTGCATCCACTATTCCTCCAAGTCTGTAGTTATTTATGTTAAACCGTGAAAAACATTTTGCTGTTTATCATGTTCTTCGAAAGAGCAAACTTTCAGTACTTAATTGCAGTGCTCCTTTAACATTTCACTTCCAGCTTCTATTAACAACGAGATCAGCCATCAAATAGAAATTATTATAAAAAACAAATATGATATAGTAATAAACATGTCAAAATCCACTCGGCGAGCTTGAAAATGATTAGCTATAACCTATTCCTACATGCAGATAAACAAGGTTCTTCAAATCCCTTCACTCAGGACAGCAGCAGAATTGCAGGCAATAAAAATAATAAAAGTATTCCTTCTCAAGGAACCACACCATTACTATGTGTCCCAGAAGTTCAATTTTTATAAATTCTCTACACATAAAAGAACAATAGTAAATGTACATGTTCAAACATAACTTCAGCAATTTTTGGTACTTTCAAAATTCCCCCATTCCCCTGAGTCAACCAATCAATGATAGTCCTAATAGGTGTTGATTGGATAGGTAGGCCAGCCCCTGACCAATCAGCAAGGTGGGTGCTGATTAGCAGAGTTTTCAAGTATAGGGAGTGGGAACGGGGCTATGGGTCTACCACAGGGACAGAGGGTGCCAGAAAATCTACTTCCCAGCCAAATGCCAGCTTATCTCCCAGGCCAGATGGAGTAGATAAATGTTTATTGATTGGACCTTCCAGAGGTTCACATTCAGGCTTAGCTCAGTGCCTCAAGAGAAGAGATAGCCGTCTAGGGAGGGGGTGAGGTTAGGTAGGGGTAATCGATATCCCTGCCGCTGCTCATCTAATGTTTTTTTACCTGGGGTCTTATTCTGGGTTTTGACCAGACAGCAAGTGAAGTGGAAGTTTGCTGGGGGATAATGTGGGGTCCGCAGACCTTTAATGAGTCCCATGGGTTTGATGGTCTTTTCCCAGGTTTGAACCAGTGGGGTTAATAACAGAAAGCCACCTAGGAAGGGTACTGGTGGCCGACCTACTATTAGGTGTGGTTGGACTGGGCATTGTATCTCCATATGGTTAGGCTTTACATAGTATCATATGGGGAACTGGATGGATTGACAGATATATGCAAACTAGACAATGGATCAAATGTTACAAACTCATCTGCAAAGTAAGAAAGTGGGTGGGATGTGATTCTTAGTATTGCAGACAATATTAAGAAACAGTAGAAAAAAAGGGGAAGAGAGCAAAAAAAAACAAATATGCGGAAGTATGTTCTAAGGAATCTTATTTGACACTGATAATATTCACTCTTACATGATAATATTGGAATCAGAATCTGTATTCATACACATATCCGCAGAAGAAAAACAATATAAAGATGAAAATTTATGAGGGAAATTAATTGAAAATATAAAAAATATAAAAAAGAAGTGTATAAAAGTATATGTCCACATTGCTGGAATTGTCCCCTAAAATGGGCAAGATTAAATAAACAATCTTCCTTCTCAACTGAAACAACATAATGAAATTAATATGAAAGCAGTTCTGTCTAAATGTGGTTAAAACAGTATTAAGCGTCTCACCAACGCGTTTCATTAAAAAACTTTCTCAGGGTTTCACAATAAAATAAAGTTAACATGGCAAATACAGTGAAGGCCTATAGGTGACAATCTAAATCAGGCCTTCTTGGTGAGTCAAGGCCTATGATATGGGTCTCAACAAAGTATTTAGGAAATTATTATAAAAAAAATAGTGTTAAAAGGGACACACGTAGCTGAGTTTCCAAATATGCTATCATTGAAAACTGTGTATTATAACAAATACTGCATCAACTGAATGTTATTAAAGACAATTTAATTTTCTTACATTAACCTTACATTGAAGAGCCTATTTAGTAATTAGTCTAATCAGCCTTGTTACTTCCTGGGGATCTGCATTTGCTCTTTCTTGATAATTTCATATGGCTTCTGATTAATAAGATAAAACCAGACTCTGAGGCAATAATTAGAAATAATCACCCCTAAAAAAGAGATAATAAGCTGTTCTTTGAGGGTAAATGAGAAAGGCTGTTTGACAGGCAAAAATTGTAAATTTAAGGAATTTTACATTATACTATTTTTGGACCGACCATGTAAAAAAATTGCCTTGTTGTCAAGTTCAGCTTCATCTGCATCTATAAAAACCAGCATAAAGACATTGAAATCCTCCAAAAACATCTTTATCAAAACCTCTTCGTTTCTCCTGGGAAACTATTCTTCTTTTTGGGAATTTCTCTGCCAAACAAATCCAAGATGCACAACAAAAGTTTATAAACAATACAAATTCCAGCTGCTTGACATCAGTGATGTGAAGCCTTCACTCTGATACAAATATTTACCCTGAGTTCTGGCAAGGCATTTCTTGCCCATGTCTCCCTTAATCATACATTTTTCTTTGACTGAGTTATGCTTTCCAGTACGTGATTTGCTCTGGTTACTTTTTAACACATCCCAGAGGCTTTGTCAAAATAAGCTCAGAGCGAGAGCCTTGTCACAAGGAAGCTGCCAAACACGTTATACGGGAGGATCTTGGCAAATACTCCAATGGTGTCTCTCTAACAGTTTTAATAAATGTGTTTGTTCATTTTCGACCGTCATCTATAATTTAGGCGTCTCATATTCTAAAAACACAGAGCCAAGAAAAGTAAGCAGGGCTGAGGTTATTTTTCTTCCCTACCTTGGGGCAATTTGTATGTTATTTAGTTCTCTTAAAGGTACTGTAACATGTTTCTGTGGAAGTGTAAAAATACATCACCCCTTTTAAGGGAATATGAAGCGGCGTGTTTTTTTAATAAATTCATCTGCTTTGTATTTCATAGACTAAATAATTTAAAACTCTAGCAGGGGCTTGTGTTTGAAGTGATAGAAAAATGCATATTTCATATGTTTAGTAAACCATATATTTGATGTGTTATTTAAGATCAGAGTAATTTCCCTAGATAATATCTGACATTATAATTAACCCTGTATTTCTATAGAGCATGTTACACAAAAGTGGTTAAAATAAACATAGAAGACCGTTTTTGTACTCTTTTTTTTTTTAAGTTCACATTCTGTGTTTACAGCTACGACATAACATTTCTAGTAACATGTTTGAATTGAGATGTACAGTTACAAGTTATATATATATATTATGTATATATATGTATACATATATATTATGCATATATATATATATATATATATATATACGTGTTTGTAAATGTGTGTGTGTGTCTATACATATAGATATTTGTATGTATATGTGTATATATATATATATATATATAAAACGTGTAACTGTACATCTCAACTGTACATACTAAAAATGTTATGTTGTAACTGTAAACACAGAATGTGATATATATATATATATATATATAAATATATATATATATATATATATGTATACATTTACTAACCAGTACTTTGTCAATTGAATATTATTTAAGAATTACATTTTCTCATTATAACCGAAAAATGAAGTTTGTAATTTCTACCTATCAATCTTACCATATTTCCACCTAGCACAATGTGTTACGTCTTTCTTATGGGTGAGTATAACAAACAATTACAAATAACCCTCAGAGTTTTGGCTTTATTATTTTCAGTCTAAAGACACGTGAATTTAATAAGGTCAAACAATTACTGTGAATCAGTCATCTGGAAAAATTCGCACTACTTAATGAAATCTGAAGTTAGTGGCATTGGTCACTCCAAACATCACATCTGGTTTCTGATAAATATAAAAAGACCTGTCATCTGTGAACTTGATTACTGTTGTTCTTTTTAGTCAGTAAGAGATTGTTGCGATATACATTAATACCTGTTCTGTTCTTGTGTCAGAAAACCATTACTTTGCCATCACGTTCTCAGTGCCTTTATAAACCAGAAAATATTTGAAGCATAAAGAGAACTTGACAAATGTATTCAAGATTGATAAGGGAAAATGTACCAAATTGTGATGGGAAATGTAAAAACTTCTCTATATGTACAACAAGTACAAGGCGAAGGTGGCCAGTTAATAAAAATCATATAACATTTAATGATATAAGCACATACTATAATTAAGCACTGAAACATGTTAACATCGATAATTACATAAAGACGTGTAACACTTGAAATTGCTCATATAATTAACACTTACATTTACTAGGTGTAATTGATGAAAACATGATAACAATGTCATTACTGCAAAGGCCCTGAGTCTACACATGTTCTGCTTCTCCATAAATTCTTATGATACATAGAGATCATTCCACTTTTCCACATGTGGCTAACTTGAGGTCCTCTTCCTCCAGTAGTGAGCTATTTGAACGGGGTGTTGTTATTGTGACCAGGGTTATGGGGGTTGTTTACAATTAGTTGTAGATATTTTTTTATCTTTTTATCTGTGTTCATTATATTACTGCTAGCGACTTGCCCGTCAAAAAAATGACCGTCAATAAAATTTAAAGCCATGGCAATGCTGTTTGGCACACACTGTTAAGATTTTTATACTCTAAGGACCTTCGGCTCTCATTGTGAACCTCTCCTCACGTGTCCTTTGGCTCCTCTCTATATTTTTAAAAATACTAATTAATGAATTAATTTAATAATAAATTCATATATTTTACCTTTTTCTAATTAGTATATGTTACAATCAATAGGCTGAAGAGGTAACAAACAACATTTTCCTGCAGCATATAATGTCCAGTTGGACTGTTGCTGGCCTGAGGATATAGTTTTATGAATGTCCCAACTGTGCATTAGAAATAGGCTGCGTGCGCGAAGACAAACCATTGGGTTATTTGTGTAAATCGCTACTTTAGATGTGTAATGTTGATAGTGGCAAGTTAGGATTGTAAAATAGCGACATTTGTCTATGTGCTACGCGGTTCACGAGCATTTGCCGTCCTTTGTAATTGTGTATTTTGTACCTCGAACGTTCCTCAGTGAAAGTGGCACACGGCTAGTGGTGTTTTGCGTGGTCCAGGGTCGTGCCTCGTTTTCATTTTGTTACACCTCACTCCCAGACATCCTGGCTGTTCCCCCGTGATGTGTGTGATGTTTTTGTTGCATTTTTTTTGCTTTGCACGGTTTGGCCGTTAATTTCGTATTTTTCCTATCTCGTATTTTTATTTCCTAAGTCATATATTTTTTTTTTAAATCAGCCTATAGGATCAGGATCCAGCTTGAACAGGAACATTGGTATCAATAATAATTAGTCAAAGTTCCTGTCTTTGTGTTCTGAGCCCCAAAGGATGACCTGCGTCTGAGTTTCACTCCTTTTGGTTCATGATATTTCTCTGTTGTCACAGTAGTAAGTTGCTAGTAGTAAGATGAGGGCCATTCATGACTACAGTCCATCCCTCTGCTCACTGAGCCATTCCAGTAATAAATCCAAATCTTATTTTGCCCTCTGCTTTCTGCAAACTGTTCTACTTTACCCACATGAATTATTATTTATTATACTATGTTTTTGGTAATTCGATAAAGTGCATACAGACAAGTTGGGTGTGGGAGAGAATGAGAATCTTAAGAGAAGGGACATGAACATCAAAGTTATCCTGGGTAAACACTATGAAAACTGAGATTTGTGGAATCATTTTGGCCACCACATCTTAGTACACCAGCAACTGCACACCATATAATTTAACCTAATATTTAGCAATTTTTTCCCACAGAAATGTGTGGTTCAGTCTTTAGAAACCTGAACCAACCAAAAATAGACTAGACAAGAACTGAACCGGAACCAAGTAAAAGACAATTTTGATTGATTGCATTGGATGTCATGAACATATTTTTATAAGAGCAGCACATGTTTATTTTCAGTAGTGATGTTGTCACTACTGGTAGATCAGGCAGGCAGAGACACTTACATGACATATAAGTCACAATCAAACCTCTCAGGATGTTATCCATACAGAGATTGTCCAACCATTTTTCCAGTAATGGGCAACTCAATCCTACACAAGGCTCAACAGTGCAGGATCTCTGAATCGTTCTACCTTTGTTTTCAGGTACTCTCTCCTTTAACATAAGTGAGTTGCTTGGTTTCCTTCAATCTGATTGATACACCCATGCTTAAGAATAGAGATATTAAAATCCTGGCCTTTTGGTAGGCCTTGTAAGATCAAGTTGCCCCCTATAGTTGGAATTTATAAGAACTGCCAAATTAGTTTTTTCCCCAACTGAAAAAAATCGTCTTGAAATATTATGTCTGTTAAATAAAAGTATCAAACATTTGGTCTACTTTACATGTTTATTTTTTTCCATGTTGAATTTATTATTATTACTTTAAAATGTTGTTTATTTTACCTTATGTAAGCAAGATCTGATTTCTGCTGTTATCAGTCTCTCTATTTCATCATTTAGTTGAAACAGGATCTTGAAAGCTACTTAGATAAGGGGGTAGGCATATATCAATATTATCATTGGGAAACGATTTGTTGTTTTAAACATCTAAAGTTATTACGGACATGTAGTTATTCATATCAATGTTTTCAGGTGTGTTGTATAAAGATTATGAAATGACTTTATAATCTAATAATTACAAATATATCATAGGTTCTGCAGTAGTTGCTAGGGGGTGTTTTAAGTCAAAAGGAATTACTGAATGAATGTTAAGTTATGTGATTCAAGTTACGGTATTCGAAAAAAGAGATGAGGAATGATTATCTATGAGAAGTGTGGCTAATTAGTGGCAAGTCATAGGTATCTACAAGCACATGCAGAAGTCTCTCTGTCTTAGACATTATAGTATAACACCACTATACTAATAGTTCAAGGACAATTGTCCCACAGCTAGGGAAGTATATCACCTCCATGCTGTTTATGTCTGAAACAATGTTGCAACTATGCATTCCTTAGAATACATAGTAACTCTGCTAGATTGTGAATTGAAGGCAGATCTAAGTAACACCAGCTCCAAACCCAGGCAAAATTAGCATAAAATTCATAATTCATTTTGGCCAATCAGGAGAAAGCAGAGGTTAGCTGAAACATTTGAATACAACTGTGCGTTTTCCTACACAGCAGCCTGGGATATGTAGTGTGGTCCATGTTAGAAGGTGCTATGGTAGCAGCACAGCACACAGCAGTGACAGGCCACAGCAGGGAGGGTCATATCCCAGCAAGGTCTTGGGGGCTGACATCACTTCTCTCCTATTTGTGAATAATGGGTTAAAATTGGTCCCCTAATGCTGCATCCTGATTGGTGGATCAGGTGCCTATGTAGACACCTCTAGGGGTGTCAATATAATCATTAGAGTGATATTTAGATATTAATAAAAATAAAATGTTTTATGAAATGTGCTGCATATATGAAGGATGCTTTTTGCCTAAATAATGCAAAAATGTAATAATCCAGGAAATTTGGATATGCCTTTAAGGAATGGGGAGAATAAAGAGGTAAAAACATGTATTCTGGTGGTAGAATGGTGCACAAAGGTTTGTACCATCACATTATCTCTTACTTATCATAATATGGTTCATAGAAAATGAATAAAAATAGAGCCTTTCATTTATTGACCAAAATTTTAAAAAAATAATAGTCCAGGGGTTTTTGTAAATCTAAATGTGATGAAGAACACAACAACAACATTAGAGGTGCTTAATCTGAGAACAGACAGTACCTGAAGTAGATTTGTCCTACAGGTCTGGTTACCTACTCTGAGAGCAACCTCTTTTAGCCACTTGTGCCCTTCACAGGGAGAAATATCCTGTAGTATATCAGTCTGGTCTAACTTAGAAGAGTTATCCAGCCCCGAAATATCAGGCAATCTTCCTGAACAGGAGAAACAGCAAACCCCAGATGTACATTTCAGCCTCCCCTGGGCCTCGTCAGTGAGGTGCAGCTGTACTCCCTAAGGCACAGTGAGCAAGGAGTCCACATCTCGAGCCCCCTATCACCCTAAGCATGAGAAAAACCCCTAAGGGTCATTTGCATAAACAACAACAAAATTAGATGTGCTCAGTTTGAGAACAGACAATACCTGAAGTAGGTTTGTCCTATAGGTCTGGTTACCTACTCAGAGAGCAACCTATTTTAGCAATATCATGTAGCATATCAGTTTGGTCTCACCCAGAAGAGTGATCCAGCCCCAAAATATCAGCCAATCCTCCCTGAACAGCAACCCTGAGACGTACATTGCAGCCTTTCTTGGGCTTCCTCAGTGAGGTGCCTTAGGGAGTAAAGCTGCACCTCACTGACGAGGCCCACAGAGGCGGAAATGCGTCTGTGGCTGTTTCTCCTGTTCAGGGTAGAATTGCCTGGTATTTCAGGCCTGGGTCACTCCTTTGAGTGAGACCAGACAGATATGCTACAGGATATTTCTCTCTGTGAAGGGCACGAGTGAGGTAAAAGAGGTTGCTCTCTGAGTAGGTAACCAGACCTATAGGACAAACCTCATTCAGGTATTGTCCGTTTTTAGATTGAGCACCTCTAATTTTGTTGTTGTGTATGTAAATGTGATGAAGGAAGCTAGGTTTTGAAAGCTCACTTAATTTTTTCATATCTGTTTCCATTAAAGGTGTTATCTTTTGCTATTTTGTGTTACAAAACTATCTTATATATTGTACTAAATTACATATTACCATCCTTTCTTTTAATAAAAATATAAAATTATTATTTAACTGGAAGCCATTGCTTTGTTTGAGTTGCTTTATTTAGCTATTCAGCGAGAGGCTGGGCAGACCTATTAGATAGCCATTAGTCCCATTTAATGCATTTAAAGGTTGTCATATACCAACTGAAGAAGCATAAGTTGATGCACAGGACAATAACAGTTTCCTATGTAATCACTGCATATAAAAGTTTATAGAAAAAGCTGTATATTTTTTACTTTCTAAAACCTTCCCATTACGAAGTATCGTTCTTTACAAGAGCATATTGTATATATGGCAGTAAAGTGGTCCATTAAGAGACCTATTTTATATATTAATTAGTATCTTTACAACCTCTGATGAATTTTTAGTAACCTTCGGAGGTTCTGTATTTGCCACACAAAGTTCATATCCTGTGCATACATTGTATAATAGGTATGCTTGATCACAAGCCTGACAAGCCTCAGTCACTGGGGGATCCAGAGGTTCTTTCATCTTCCTAATGGATTTAGCTTTACTTATATCTGTGACCTACCTGACTATAATCCTTTAAATTTTAATTCACTTTACATTTAGCCAAGTCATAAACACCATTTAGGTACCAGTATTCTGCTCTATGCAGTCCCCAAGGTGGTGTTTTTGTTTTTAATGAAGCCATTTGCAACTTAAGAGCAAAAATATTCCATCTTTGATTGAATATATTTGTCAGCCTTATTCCCTACTGGCGTTTTCATGTGAAACTTGGATAAAAGTAAGAGATGGCTGCTTACCAACTGGGATAAAAGTTTCAATCTGTTCCTGCGCTCGTGATTAACTAGATAAATGTTTTCTGAAATACGTTTTGAAAAATGTCAATGTAAAACCTAAAAACACCAAAAATGAAAATTGCAAACCAAATATTTTTTATAAAAATGTAAGACTAACCAAAATCTGTTCACAGTCTTAGATTATTTTCTTCTAGTTAATTTCAGATATGTTGTTGTTATACTCGAGACTGTATCAAAGCCAGCTTTAAAATAACATTGTAATTTGGGAATAGCTTTGCATGTTTGTGAAATACTCCGTTGTAAGTTTGTGAGTTTTGAATCCTGCACTATGTTTGTTTGATTCTAAGCTCAAAACAAGGCTTTACACTTTTTGCAATGTGTTTATATTATTTTTGCCTTGTACTTAACCTCTGGCTAAGGAATATTATTGTGCTTTACATATAAAGGATGAGAAGAAGAAGAAGAAACACACAACATCAGCAGCAATGTAAGCCATGAGCATTAAACATTTTTAGATATGTCTTGGACTTAGTATCTCCTGTAGCTTGGAGCTAGATTTGATATGCATATCATATCTAGCAACAGAGGGAAGGGCAGGAGAGGAAGAGGTGAGCAGGGCATGTTCTATAATTGGAAACCTATCACCTTACCCTGCTCACAAGACACCCACAAAGCATACTGCAAACTATGATCATGTAAAAAACGCCCCTTGAAACCTTCACCAATGTACCCTGGCTGACTCCATGGTAGAAGAGACATCATTGTTCTAATTAAAAACTAGCTTTGAGAAATATGTTTTTACTACAAATATATATTTGTTTGCATCTTTTTAACCAAACATACTCACACTGGCTCTCTCAGATCTGCCCTTAACCTGTGCCTCTCACCCCCCATTATTACTCCTCCCATACTCACCTACAGTCTTCTCAAGAACAGTTCACATTTTCTAGAATTCCCTTCCTTGCTTCATTAGACTCGGCCCTAGTTTACAGTCTTTCAAACTACCTCTGAAACACCACAGCTAACTTCAAGCAAGGCTATCTGTTCTGGCTAGCATGACTCTTTCTACCTGTAACATCCATCAAGCAGTCCCCTCACCTCATGTCTCTACCACGCATATTATCTCCAAGTCTGTAAGTTCTAACAGGAGCAGGGTCCTCACCCCCCACTGTACCAATATAATATTTTGTCTTATTTTTATAGCCTTTCAATGTATGTCAGCTTTTATCCAGTTGTTGGTTGTACCCTAATACCGCTAGTGCTCTATAAATAAAGAAGTAATAATAATGATATGCTGGATGGGGGCAAGAAGGAGGAGAAAGCGGTTGAGAACTTGGATCGCAAAAAGTAATTGGTGTCAGTAATCGAGGATAAGTGATGAAGAGGAAGGGGTGAAGGAGAAAAAGAGGCGAGAAAGAAAGGAAATACATGAAAGAGTATAAAAGAAACTAGAATGGAAATTATACGGAGTGAAAAAGCATGAAGCTAATGGCCAAGAGCCAGAGGAGTCCTCTTATACAACATCCCATGATCTCATGTCTCAAAATGTCATGGTATTTGTAGTTTTGGAAAATCACTCCAATTATGTGAGTTAGAGGGATGGAAACAGATTTGGGGAGGAGTGGTGGATTTTAGTATTGGTGAAGGAACAATGTAAATTGGGAATACAATTCAAATGTTTGTGAATTTTGTAACAAGTTAACAACATGAGTAGCTTTGTAAGGCATAGACAAAAATATTATTAAGTAAAATCTTTCATTTAGTAAATACTAACATTAGAAGGTGTTGGTCATCTTTGTCAAAGGCTTCAGAAAGGTCCAAGAGGAAGAATCATTCGCATCAATAATGGGTGCGGTTTCAGTAGAGTATTGTATATGGAAACTAGATTGCAGAGGGCAAGATAAAAAATTGGTTTACATAAAAAATTGGATTGTGAAACCACATTTCAATTAGTTAAGAAGTTATGAGAAGCATGGAATTCGGATGGTATTTAGAGAATGAAGAGAACGTCTGTAAAATGGGCCAATTATTCTTTGTAAGGAGTCATTAAAGGGACTCTGTCACCACAAAGTCAACTTTTTAAAAAGTTATTCTTAAAGATCACAAAAAATATCTATACATTGGATTAGCCAGTTTTGTCTAAAGTGAACCATTCCTGAGATATTACAAACATTGCTTGGATTCATCTGTAAATGAGCAGCTCCTGGATACTGATTAGATGCTTTGATGTTCTGTCTCTATGGTTACCCAAACAGTTAGATTCCTCTCCGACTCTTACCAAGCACTCTGAGTCACAAATTAGCATACTGAGTCACACATTAGCACACAGTTCACAGGCTACAACTCAAGTATCATGGAAATATGCCATGTAGGAATCAAATTTCCAGAAACCAATATTGACACCTATGGACAAAAGTAATAATTAATACACAAGGAAAAATCCTATGTCTCAGTCGTGGAGACCTCCTACCTGAAGGGCTATGGTGTGCCCCAGAAGCTAGCTCAGTCCCTGATATAATAGAGGTAACATTAGTCACCGTTATAGACAAAGTGTTGGGATGTCAACCCTGAGAACCAGCAGAAAAGGTCTCAGGGATCGACACTGGTCCTAGGACCAGCTGTAGAGAACCATTGACCTAGGGCCCTATTAAATTAGTCGATTTGTAGTTGAAGCCCGTAAAGGAGCACCCAAAAGTTACGGCTATTAGATTGGCCTCTTTTAGCTACCCGCAAACGATCTGCAGGTTACAAATTCCCTACGGCCTGTCAAAATCGAAACTCCAACCCAGCTAAGCCTTTGATCTTTCAAGCCCGTAAATGTTACAATCGCTATTAAATTGCTACAATTCCTCAAGCCTGCAATTGTTTTCACACCAGTAAATGGCAAATGTAGCCATAATTCCTACAGGTACTATAGAGGGCCTGCAAGGGGGTTAAACTCCAGTCCGTAGCACTGTAAAAGCAAATATAAATACAATACTGTATTTTAAATTACAGGAGAAGCGATGAAAGGTATTAAAATGAATAGCACAACATTCTCAAGCTTGCAAATCTCTAATCAAAAATATGTTTTTTTATGTTTAATTTCTGTGTTATATCAATCACGGCAATCAATGTGTTAATACATATAATAAAACTCGCATGGAGTAGAATATTACATTTATTGATTTTTTCATATTGCATTGTTTCTGGATTGCGTGCCTGATCACTCAGACTTAAAAACCGTAGGTGATTGAAATGTAGCCTCCATGTTTTAGTGACGTAGTGATGGCGGTCTCTTTTACTATTGACTCCGTCTAAACCTGTTTAAATAATTTATCATGTTCACGCCCGGAAATGCTATGTGTCGAATCATGGTTAACGGATTTGGATTCCAGCCATGTCCTTGCGGTCTTTTCTAATTTAATTACTCTGTAACTCCTGCAAATTTCAATCCTGCAGACATACGGGCTGTATGACGGCCACTGCGGGCTTGGGATTTAATAGAGCACCTAGAGTGTCAGTTATAAAGACTTGCAGCCTTATTAAATTGCAATTTGGCCAATTGAATAGGGCTCTATATAAGCACCCAGCATATTTCTTTTACAGAAGTTTTAGTTAGTGAACTTCTGTCCAAAAGCAAGGTCTTCACTAACTAAAAACTTCTGTAAAAAAAAATGCTATTTGCTTATATAGAGCCCTATTTAATTTGCATGCAGTTTGTATGGAGCATATACTCTATTTACATTGAATGGAAATAACACTATCTAACCGTGCATTATTTTTCAAGAATAGGGGCCCCTTGGTCATTTGTAAAGTTTGAGGTATGGAATTAAGTGTATATTCATTTTCTAGTTAATGACTCAGGGACAGATATAAATCTTGCTTAATTGAATATATTTATTCAAAACATATTACACTCTGAACCCTGGTCCAAATAATACAACCACAAAATGATAAAATATATGAAAATATAATTAATAAACCAGAATATGTCCTCAAACTGCCCCTCTCTGATTAATAGACATTTTATTTTCTGACCTCCTATGTCTTCACATCCAAATGACTGCTTAAAACATGTATGCAAATTAAACTAGACAGTAGTTATGCTGTTTGACATAAATTGTGTTTATTGACACTCTGTTATATTATTTTCTTAACATACATACCCAGTGTAAAATGATGATTCTGAGAACTTAATGCATGTCAAGTCGCATTTGCCCAGTATTGTGTCGAGGGTTAAATTGTTAAAGCTTTACTTTAGTTTTTTTCTCTCTCTTTTTCTAATCAAACTTTGCTTTTTCTCTCCCTGGGGATAAACAAATGGACAGCTTTTCTCTCTAGAATTCCTCCTTCCATTACCATCACAGCAGAATGCATCTGAGACTATAATAATTCAGTGATGAAATACAAAATGTCGCAATGCCATCTCTTTTAAAGTGAACTGAGATTTTGTTATGCCATTTTAGGTGCACTAATAGCTACTAAAGTCCCATGGAGTATCTTAATGTGAATTTAATGAGCTGATAGCATATAAATGACAGTACTGCGAGGCTGAAGGTGACATAACCTTTTCCTTTCTATTTGATGTTTGCCTTTGAAAAACTACTGATCTATTCAAAATGTACTGTATTACTTAGTGGTACATTATTCAGAAAAAAAGGCTCCTACTTGTTTTATAATGTAATAATCAATAATCTGCTTGATAACAAATTGATGAAAGATATTTTTTATCTGTTTCTCTTTAATAGGTGAATGGATGAAACCTTAAAGTAAATTATTTCAGCAATCAATTTTTCGACTTTCATAACCGAGGCTTTAGTAACTGAATTCAACTACAATTCTGAGTATAAAGAGAGGAAACCTATTTAGTCTGTCGTATTGTAATTTATTGATCATCCTATGCTTGTATAGACAGGGGATTTGGAGAGCTGGTGACTTTATTGTTCGGGAAACACAGGAATTATTTTTTAGCTTTCGATTTTGTATTTTCTACAAAGCTTCAGTTTACTTTCAAAATATGAATTTAAAGCAAGGAGAGGGAAGTCAGATATGTTCTGATTGAATAGTCCAAGACATATTAAATTGTTTTCTCTATATTGTACCCTCTTCTTGTACATCCACTTAGTGTGTGTGTATATATATATATATATATATATATATATATATATATATATATAAAATATATATACATATATAAATATATATATATATATATAATATGAGAAAATCCGGCCATACATATATATGTGTGTGTGTATGGCCGGAGTTTCTCATTAGGCCAAATAGGCAGACAAATGTCTGGAACTAGAGAGTTACAAAAAGGGAGGATTCTGCTGGTTGCTGCTATGATGTTGCCTCTGAGGAGAATGGTGAGTACTAGAACACACACACATATATATACAGTATATATATATATATATATATATATATATATATATGTATATATATATATACAGTGCCTTGCAAAAGTATTCATGCACAGAGGGGTACAGGTTTTGCTCAGGAATATCCCTGTATTTAGCACCATCTTTCCCTCAACTCTGACCAGTTTCCCAGTCCTGGCTGCTGAAAAACATCCCCACAGCATGATGCTGCCACCACCATGTTTCAATGTTCTTTGGGTGATGTGATGTGTTGGGTTTGCGCCAGACATAGCTTTTTCTTTGATGGCTGAAAAGTTCAATTTTAGAATCAGAGCACCTTCCTCCATACATTTTGGGAGTCTCCCACATGCCTTTTCGCAAACTCAAAACATGCCATTTTGTTTTTTTGCTGAAAGTAATGGCTTTCTTCTGGCCACTCTGCCATAAAGCCCAACTCTATGGAGAGTACGGCTTATTGTCGTCCCATGTACAGATACTCCAGTCTCTGCTGTGGAACTCTGCAGCTCCTCCAGGGTTACCTTAGGTCTCTGTGCTGCCTCTCTGATTAATGCCCTCCTTGCCCGGTCCATGAGTTTTGGTGGGCGGCCGTCTCTTGGCAGGTTTGCTGTTGTGCCATGTTCTTTCCATTTGGTTATGATAGATTTGATGGTGCTCCTGAGGATCATCAAAGATTTGGATATTTTTTATAACCTAACCCTGACTTGTATTTCTCAACAACATTGTGCCTTACTTGTTTGGAGAGTTCCTTGGTCTTCATGGCAGTGTTTGTTTAGTGGTGCCTCTTGCTTAGGTGTTGCAGCCTCTGGGGCCTTTCAAAAAAGGTGTGTATATGTAATGACAGATCATGTGACACTTAGATTGCACACAGGTGGACATCATTTCACTAATTATGTTACTTCTGAAGGTAATTGGTTGCACCAGAGCTTTTTATGGGCTTCATTACAAAGGAGGTAAATACATAGGCACATGCCAATTTTCTATTTCTAAAAAATAGTGTTATGTATATATTTTTCTCATTACACTTCACCAACTTAGATTATTGTGTTCTGATCCATCACATAAATTCAGCTTAACAAAAGATTGAACTTAAGGCTTACAGTGTAGGCACTGTATCCTTACTGTGTGGAGGATCCACAGCAATCTCCATATATGGCTAATAACGTTGTGCCAGAGCTATACACCCATAAACAGTAGAACTGATTTATAACTTTGGCATCATTATTTATCTTTTCCCTAATTATAATGTTTGTTTACCTTATGTTATATTAAAAAAAAACATTTTACATTAATATATTTGCCATTCGCCCAGTGATTTGTATTACTGTGTGAATGGCAGTGAAGAGAAAACAATCTAAAAATATTGTTATGGTTACTATTATATAGAAATATATTTTGTGATTACTATTATAAAACAAATTATATGGAGCATGGCAAATATGATTATATATTATGCAGTTGTGATAATATTTTTGATAATGAAAGTGAAATGTACAAATATATTGTGGTGAATAAAAAATATTGCATTCTGGGTGTGTGCATTTGCAAGCCTTGGTTAGTATATATAGCTCATTATGTGAATGATTTTTTCTATTGTTTTAAATGCACCTCACATATTTTTATTTAAATATGCAAGGGATATATAATAGAAGGCTCCATGACGCCCTATTATAAGATTTTGTAACTGTGGCTAGCCACAACTTACTCTCCTAATATATTAAAAGCAAGATAAATAATATACAAAAACGTAACTAGATGGGAGACTAGCTGGAGTTCCTGGTGGATGGAATCCCGACATTCAACTCTGCTGCTTATAAAAATGGAGGACTGTAGTCCTGATTCTGGTAACGGCCCCCGGGACATGGAGAGATGTAAGAACCTATAAGTGCCCAATTTCTATACCAGGTAAGCTTTAAGACTGAGAGAAAAAAATATATAATGGAGAAGAGGTAAGAGATCATTTATTTATATTTACTTTTATTAACTTTGTTATTGTTGTTATTTTTATATTTGTTTAATTTTTTGTCCATTTTTGCATTTTCATACATTTGTATATATTAAATATCTTTTCTAATTTACACTGGTTAAAGTGAATTTATACACTCTTACTTGAAACAATTTAATAAAAAAAAGAATTAGGATAAAAAGAAGAGATTTTATATCATTACAACACTTTCAATTAAATAATTTATTATCGAGCATCACTTTTACAAATACTTGTTTATTTCAACAATATATTTGATAATTGCAAAATTTGTGGCATTTTTCTCTTTTAATAACACTTGAAGGTTTAAAGAAAATATGTAAGGGATAAATATGATCAGAAAGGTATAATATATTAGCATGTATGCACTGTATGCATGAAGCTTAATGTGTATCTAGGGTCATAACATATTAAGGGAACAAGACATGCCTCCTGTCATATGGTATAAAAGTACAGTCACATGCAGGACTACTCAAGATTGTACTCAACTTTACTATAACCACAATCATTTATTTGACAACTAATTTATCAGACCCCATTGTCCCTTTTCATTTTGGTGGCTGTCACAAGCTTTATGCAGTTTGAGTGCTTCATATTTTGTGAAGTCCAGTGATTCTGATTTACACATGAAATGCCATTTAAATGTACTAACCTTTCAGCTCCAAGACACAATACAAAGTAGACAAAATACGTTATGTACAAAATTAGGAAGGATTTTTTAAAGAATTGTACAGTCATTTGCCGCAATACCAACTGCACAGGGAAGGGGCAGCCAACATGTATAAAGTTATTATGAAAACAGATTTAATATATTGTCAGAAAAATAAAAATCTTCATTAGTATAATAACATGGCCACTACAGAGCCAACAAATAAGTTGTGTTTTAAAGTATTTTATGTGGTTCACCATGTTTCTTTGTTAGCCCTGACGATCGTCCATGTGGAACCGGACTGCGTATAGACTCACTGATTTTTTATCTTTTTCCCCATATAAAGGGACATGGAAGGTTTCTGGATTTGACTAGGAATATAATATACCAGTGTATCTATTTACTTTTATGTACTTTATTTTATTAAGAAATGCTTTATGTTTCTGCCTACACATTTTACTTGTTTGGGTCTGTCCTATGTAGCTCACATACTGTGAAGTGCAGTGTTTCAAATTAGTCTGCCAGTGACCCCTCTCATGGAGCATGTTGCAGACTGTTGTCACTGATTGAGATAGGGCAACCCTGCACTTAGAAGTACACTGTCTGCATTAGTTGAAAAGGGGAGAAAGCAGTTAGGAACTATTTGTATGATTGTAGACAGAATAAAACAGATAATTTATGGACTTCTTAATAAAATAAAGTACACAAAAGTAAAGCGATAGACAGGTATATTATATTGTTAGTAAAATTCAGAAACCTTACATGTCCCTTTAATGGTGTTTTATCTCTTAACTTACCTATACTGGTAAGGTAGAATTTATTTATAAAAAAATAGATATTTTCTTTGTATTTGAAAAAAAATATATATACATAAAAAAGAGCTTAGAAATTAGTTAGTTCATATCTGTCAATCCTTTTAATCTTGCTAACAGATTAAAAAATATGGAAAAAAAGAAAAAAATGGTCAACCATGCAGACAGGAGTTTTAAAATGTGTAAACTACAGCCAGTCCCTGGGTTACAGACAAGATATGTAGATATGTTCCTGAGAATGTCTTGAGGATAGATTTGTATATAACTCAGATCCCTAAATAATAATAATAATAATAATAATAATAATAATAACAACACTATAATGGATGATATGTGGCAATAGTAATACAGTGTAATACTGTAATAATAATAAAATTACCCCTGTACTGTAATATTAAGTTACAGAAACTATTGTGCTCTTTCTGTTAATTCAAACAAACCACATTCAAAAAGCATTGGGAGCTTGTTCTTACGTATGGGTTATCTGTAAGTTTGGTTGTTTGTAAGCCTGGGTCTACCTGTATTCACTATATTAGTAGATCTCTGATAATGTAAAGTTGTGCCAGTGTTGACTTATATTTATCTGTTTGGTTTAAATATAAATCAAAGTCTTGAAATATTCAATGTTATTGTTCTAAAAATATGAACATTAGTTTATTTGTTAAAAGGGCATTTTATAAGGCATGACAGAGTAGTGTCACATCTGGACTTAGAGCTACTTCTTGCTAAATGTTTTCTTTTTTATAGAAATACTTCAGAACCTGAATATGTATAACTTGGAAAAAATGAGCCTACTAACAGCTTATAATAATAATAATAATAATAATAATAATAATAATAATAATAATAATACTTCAATTATCATTCCACAAAGGCATAATACAAATTAAGTTACAACCATTATTTTATGAATTTAGTATATGTAATAGAGAATATCGACAGAGACACACTAAAGAGTGAAGTATTGGAGAGCACTGACATTATGGCATTATCATACAGAGAATACAGCACTTGGAAAAACATAGCAGAAGTTCTAAATATTGTATCATTCCCATTTCTAAATAACAAGATGTTATTAACTGAAAGTTACAAAAAATTGATGTTCTTACATTAACAATTTGCAGTTGACCTGTTAATTAGCTTTGCTAATCCATCCATTAAGCATGGTCAGGTATCTCTTTCTAATGGGCTGATTATTTCAAATAAGGATTAATTGCCCACTGAGTCTATGAGTGTACTATTTTCAGCAATTTGCAACTGAAAAGCTATGATCCTCAAACTGATTAGGCTAATTTGAACATACGGCATCGTATATTAACATGTCCTTCTATACCATCTTTAAACACCTGACTTAACAATAAAGATATAATAATATAAATATACATTGAATAATACTGGTGCTTTCTGCACATTGTATGCATTTTATATTACAATGTTCTAGTGCAAAGTGATTGTGCTAATGAGCTTGGGCAAAAGTCTTTGTCATCACCGTCTCTTTGTTTTAAAAGTTATTGATACATTAAAATCAGAGGAAACATCAGCAAACATATCACAGTTTGAAATAGGTTCCATGCTCAATGGGTCAGTTATCCTAAAGGTTAATTGTAATGTTTCATTTCTCCATTACTCAGAGCTTCACTGTATGTATTAAGATTTTAAGGTTAAAAAGAGGATGCGAATGGCAAAGTAGCTGGGCTGCAATGAAGCAACAGTGGAGCCGATACCACCAACGAAACATGATACTATGTTATTATTATTATTTGTAACACGTCAACATATTCTGTATCGCTATACAGGGGATAAGAACAAGGAAGAATATGGAAGGTCCTGTTTTGAGCTTAGAATCTTTGTAGAAAAAGCTTTTTCCAAAGCCCTCTACCGGATTGGAAACTCGCTACTTACAATCTAAAAGTAATGGAAAAAGCCGAAACCCGGACAAGAATAAACAGATAGGAATAGCAAGGGTCAGGAAGGAAGTGGAGTTTATTTAGGTAGGAAGGTGTGCAAAGTTAGAAAGGTTTTTACATTAGTAGGAGAAGGAATGGAGCTGATTGAAAGTCATTTGAGGTGAGTGTCTCTAGTGTGTAACATGTTATCTGCCCCTTGTGGTCAGATAGTATAAGCTGCAAATGGGAATGCCAGGTGAGGGGCCTGGGTTAGGAGATATATCTCCAGAATCCAGCAGAAATGTATACTATGTGACAATGTTTACAGAGTACTACTTTCCATATATAACAATCCTAGTTATAGGCTCCCTTCATCAAATATTTTTTTTTAATTATTGTGATTAATAAAGTTGATTTTTTGTGTGAAAACTTACACTGAAGATTGCTAGTTTCACCATGATCTTGGAGCTCCTCTCTTCTTTTTCAGGAAGTGCAGCACACATTCCCACAATCTGCCACTAAGGCTGCACATTAAAGGGAACTATCAGGAAGTTTATTGCTGGTTTTGCCAGGGTTTGATAAAAATGAGACAACTGGCTCTTGCTCAAAATAGGTGAAAACAGTTATTTTCAGTGTGCATTTATCACAAAAGAACAACTTTTTAAGTCAAAGTTGAAAAGTGGTTAAATCTGGACTTTAAAACACTAACACACTATACTATTACAGTGGCTCTTCAAACTTTGTCGTAGTGAAAGGGATTAACGGGGAATGTGCATCTGAATTGCACATAACTCTTAGGAGAAATAAACATTTTGAAGGCTTTAAAAACACACCAGCATATAAAACGAAAAGCGAATCAATCTAAATTATTTTTACAGCTTCTCCACTTGAGTGCGATTACTCTACATAATGGTGCATAGCATTATCTGTACGGTCAAAGTCCTTTTCAAGCTCTGTAGACTTGTTTGTTGACATGTACTTTTTGAAGTAAAAACAAAAACATTGGGCTATTAGTTTTTGGCATCCAGTATCCCTATTGAAACATATATACCTTCAACACAAACCCAAACAGCTTTCTTGTCTCAAAAAGTTGGAATTTAGGCAAACGGCAAATTTGTTTATAAAAGATTTGTGGTTGCCAGGTGACAAAGCAAACATATCACATATGCTTAACTACAAGATTGTACATATTTTCTTGCTCAGAGGTTTCCAGGGCAGGTCAGACATAAGGGTACATTAACTTTTCAAAGAATTTTTAGCTAGGACAAATATTTGTTTCCAAAAGCATTTCCATAATCCCTTTACAAAAACACAGTATTATTTCTTCTGATTACGCATTTTGTGAAGTATTATTCTTTTTAAGAAAGGTATATCCATTATAGTATTACCAGAGCAGACTTAAAGGACTAGTGTGATTCCATCTCTTCTATATGATTCTTGAATAAGTAAACTTGGTAATGGTCCACATGTATTTAGAACATAGCTTTTACATATGTAACTTATAGTTGGTGTTATTGTTTACTATGGGTTGTATTTCTTTCTTCTTTCTCAGTATTGTGTATCCTTTTAAACTAATTAGTTTCCTATTAGACCTAATTAAAGTACTGTAGTTATTACTGCCACTTTTTGCTTTAAAGTATATTTGACTTGATAATCCTATTGCACCCAATAACGTCAATCAAATCATGCAGCTGTCTCAATAAATGTGCCGTACATCACATATCAAATTCATGTTGTGTATGAAATTATTGATCAAAAGGGCTAATGTGATCAAATATACGACACACCATTATTATAAAAAAAAGTTGTAAAAAGTTCTTATGTTTCTTTGGGTTTCTTTTCTTCTCAACAACTTCCTCCGGTGGAAAGACCATGAAACACAGAGAATAATAAATAAGGCAAAAATACTTCTAAGTGTAATATGATTAAAAAATGTTTTATATACCGTATTTATCAAAAAGTGATTCACACATTTTGTGCATTGTTATGCTTATTATTATGCACAATATGATCCAGATGTATTTTATTGGAGAAAGACGTGCCTGCTTTCTTCGTCCCCAATTGATGACTCTTTGACTTTGTGTAGATGTAAATTAATTCCACTTAAATGTCCAACAAAAAGACCTACAGCCTTAATAAATTGTGATTCAGCCAATTGAAATGGGCTCTATATAAGCACAGAGCATATTTTTTTACAGAAGTTTTTAGTTAGTGAACTTCTATCCAAAAGCAAGGTCTTCACTAACTAAAATCTTAAAAAATAAGCTCTGTGCTTATTCAGAGCCCTATTCAGTTGGCCGAATCGCAATTTAAAAAGGCTGCTACTGTGATACTCCAACACCACAGCCTGCACATTTCGTCTATAGCATCTTGCCATCTGTGGAAGTAGATCAACAGCAACCAAGAAGTCAGCTTCCATTGTACAATTATTGTACAAAAAATTTGTATGTATTGTTTTTACTTTTTAAAAATGCTGTGCCAATTATTAACTGTAGTTCTTCAAAAGAGTATATTTTAAATACAGATGTATGATGATCCTCCAGTTGTGTTATTGAAGGATTCTGTAGCACTATGGCACAATGGATATAAGTCTTTACATACATTTTAAGGCAGATAAAATGTTGATGATGTCTCCCATATGCGATTCAGACTGCCTTTAAAATTAAATTTGTAAAACAGTATTGGCTAGGCATGGTTAATCGTATTTCTTTGAATGAGAGGTAAAATGATAACATCTTCCATGTTTTGGTCATTTTCACGTATTATTAATTTGTCATGTTATGGGACATATGAGATATTCCTGGTGTAAAATATCTGTACATGGTGTTAGAAGATCTTTAATTTCCTTAACTCTTTATTCCAACAGAAATGCTGGTACTCATCAGCTCTTAAGCCTCTCACACTCCATTGAAACATCTTTTTATCTGCACTAGTTGTTCCAATATTCTGTGCTCCATCCCAGATTAGAGCACAGTGTCGTTAGGCCATCTCAGGATTATGAATGAGAAGAACCCAAGAATGACACAACCTCTGTCAATTTTGGTACAAAAAGGGAGCCAGTTCAAGACCACAATGCATAACTCATGCTACATGGATATTATAGTTTTCTTCTGATTCACCTACTGGAACCAACCTTGCATGCAATCTTGACTATCCATTTGATATCACTCCGCCCGACCTTTACTTGTCCCCACTTACTCCTGGTAACTGTCTGCCTCAACCATTAGCTAGGGACTTTGACTACAATACCTACCTCAAGTCCCAGATCTTGGGTTCCTATAGAATTACCTTTCTTCTAACGGGACTTATGACCATATTCATAGTCTATATTTGTAAATAATTATTACATTAAGTCCTTCTCCATACACTCTCCTCTCAGATTTGTAATCCAATGATAGTCACAGAAAAAGATTTATCTTCTTTAATATACAGAAAGTGTATAATATATATATTACTTAAAGAGACAAATTGTCCCTAAATGAATTCAAATTACATAATGTTTTCAAAAGATTCAGCCATAAGTAATAATAAAGATTAATATTAACCAACAATCAAATCACAACAACATTTACAGAATGACACCAATCCCTCAGCCAATTAATTAAAAATAATAATTTTAGGCAATTTTTTAAGTTAATATATCAAGTGTTTTTACTCTAAAGAATGTGCATTTTCTTAATGTATCAATGTAATTTGTGCATAACTTCTCTTCAAGATTATCATATTTTCTCTGTATTTTGGTACGATCTTGGCAGATGAGTAAAATATAGTAAATATGCTGGTCTTGCCTCAGTAGTTTTCCATTATGATTTTGTTAGACACAATGCTTCATTAGCATGACAGCTTTGAAATTTTGACAAGGGTATTTGCAATATCACAATATTTGCAAATAGTAGTTTGTCATAAAAGTCAACTGAGGTGAAACAAATAAGCAATTTTGCTATTTTCTTTATTATTTAAAATTCTTCAATCTGTTCTTAAATACAGACAGATCAACTGATTTGTCCTTATTTTTGCTATTATAGTAATTGTACAACTTTAAGTGAATGTATATATTTGCTTTGTATTTCATGCTTCTCAAAGGGCTGATGTTGTATGACCTTTCCATTAAAAAGATACGCTCTTGTGTACATTTCTTTTCTAACTTATTATTTATTTGGAATATATTTCCATAATTGCATTGAGATGAAAATGAAATATTTGCACTAAACATGTCAAGAAGCAAATTTTAAAAACATTATAAAAAAGTCAATAGATTTTCAATAACTAGGAATATTATTATTACTATTATTATTACTATGTTCTTAAAAAGTGAAATGTTCCATTGATCTTACAGGAAAGTAGTGGATACAGTAAACAGAATGAACAAAGGAAATGATAAGGTATACAGATCTACATAGACAATACAATATAACAAACATTTGACAATGCGCAGTTGAGGTCCCCACTCCATCTCCTTGTAGCGTCTTCCAATGGATTGCTAAGACTTATAATTATCTGCATATATCCTAAAAGTGAGGACTCGAGTTGTGGATCTTAAACAATTTGAAGTTATCTCCAGAGTCAGATCCATTGGGAACTCCAATAATTAGAGACCTGATAAATCCAATCAGGAAGTAATTTTCTGCTAACTGTCTGATTGCAATTGCTTTATTCATTTTAATTTTTGTTTACGTACATTTGATATAGTTTTAAAGTTTACCTCCTATCATTTACTACTCTTGGATCTTTACAGTTGGTTTCTCTTCTTCTTTGCTACATGTTACAAAGTATTTCTTAGCAAACCTTTGGTGAGCCAAATCTCACTGTATTCCCAAAGATATTTTCTCAAATACTTAGCCAAACACTCAACTACCATCTTGTTTTTTTACAATTCTGTGTGTGTTGTGTATTGAGGTCTGGCTGTGTGTAGAGCAAGACCAAATACAGGAAACAATGGGTGTAAGTTCATACAAAAATATATATTTTAGAGAAAAAGCAATAAGAACAAGAAAGACTGGAGAGCTTAGTGGGAACTGAGTATACCCTATAGGAGGTAAATGTATTCGACTCCAAGAAAAAAATGATATCACATATATAGTTGTGAGCGTACGAGTTGTTGCTAACGCTGCGGGCTCGCGTAGCGAGCCCGCGGCCCTCGCGAAGCGAGGGCACTGTGCCAGGTTGTCAGTTGCTGGCATGGAGCGCCGAAAGCGCTCCTTGCCAGCACCTGAGGACCTCGCAAAGCGAGGTCTTCAGTTGCAGCAACTGCGACCCTTGCAAAATTTCAAAAAAAGTTTACGTCGCAACACATTACGACACTCGCAAACAACATACGACACACGTTCACACACATTACGACACTCGCAAACAACATACGACACACGTTCACACACATTACGGCCTCGCAACACTCGGACGCAACTCGCGAACACTACAAAATTAAAAACACAATACATACACACAGCACATATATAAAAAGCTTACCTACACAAACAGGAAGCACCCAGGACCTCAAAAATGCAACTTACAACTTAATTGCACTCAAAATAAAAGAGTTTAGACACTAAATAGTTTGTTAAGCGACACAAAAAATGGCCGACGAATAAAACGAAAACGAGGCTACACACGCAAACACCATACGAGACACGTTACCACACATTACGACTTCGCAAACATCGGACGCAACACGCCGACATACAAACATTTAAAACTTAAGAAAGACACACAACAAACACATAAAAAGCTTACCTACAGCAAGAGGAACCAGCCAGCACCTCAAAAAAACAAGTTACACCTACATTTAAATCAAAATAAAACACTTTAGACACTAATACCATCGCTAAGCGAGAGAAAAAATGGCCGACGAACAAAACGAAAACGAGGCTTCAGACGTAACTACACTACACTTACTCGCAATAATGAAACACATACTATGCGGAACGTATCACAATCATATTAAACACCATTTTGAACAGTAATACGCAGAAAATGGTGGATGGAACGCAAATTGTAAGCTGGAACGCAAATAGCGCATGCGTATTGCGTTCTAACGGTCTCACTTTCCAGAACTTTCTACAAGTTTATAAATACTGCCTATTTCAAACAAAAAAATACATTTCTCCTCAGGTGATCAACGGAGTGACTTCTGAGATAACTGCTGCTTTTACTTGAGAAGACAATTCTTTACTAATTTACTACTTTGCATTGTGCAAATTACAACTGAGAGGTAAGCTATAATATATTACATTTTATTATCAGGACAGGTCAAACAAATAAAAAAAAAAATAGGATTTATGTAGTGACATATATGGCACATTTATGTGTATAGGCTCAAAAAAAAAATACGGTTCATTTAACAAACATAATTCAATATTAAACAGAGGTTTATGTATAGTGACATGTGACACGCACATATATGTCTATAATGTATAGTGACATCTGACACGCACGTATATGTATAGAATGTATAGTGACATGTGACATGCACATTTATGTCTATAATGTATAGTGACATCTGACACGCACGTATATGTATAGAATGTATAGTGGCATGTGACATGCACATTTATGTGTATTGCCCCTGCATAGTGACATGTGACACGGACATATATGTGTATCATGTATATTGACATGTGACACACACATTTATGTGTACTGCCCCTTCATAGTGACATGTCACACGGACATATATCTGTATAATGTATATTGACATGTGACACACACATTTATGTGTACTGCCCCTTCATAGTGACATGTGACACGGACATATATGTGTATAATGTATAGTGACATGTGATACGCACATTTATGTGTATTGCCACTGCAACAAAATTAGCTTAAAACAAAATCAGTAAACAACTACATTTAAATGACATTATATGTCATGTATACTGATATGTCACACGCACATATATGTGTATCATCTATAGTTACATCTCACACACACACATTTATGTGTGTTGGAAAAAAAAAATATAAGGTTAATTTAACCATTTAAATATGAGTCATGTATACTGATATGTCACACGTACACAAAATAATTACATTAAACTATGGAATGTGCTTCATGTATGTGACATATGTGTGTAGCCCCCAACAAAAAATAAGGTTAATTGAAAAAAATTACACGACTATATTTCAATGACATTCATTTACTTCAATTCAATAGATCATATAAAGCTGAATCTTTTTATTTCTTTGAATATTCAAACAGACTCTGCATCAATAGCGTCTCTCAACAATTTGCACCATCCCTTTTAAAGAACACCAACAAAGAAGAAGAGGTAAGATACAACAAGACATTACATGCTCAAAAGGCCATGCTTTGCTACATGAAAAATTATAAATATACAAATAACTATTTCACTTTCTTTTTCAAAAAGACACTACAAGAAGACCGGCGCATTAAGATTGGCAGGAGGGGACCGTCTGTCATTCAAAACTTCAAGCAAGGTAAAGTATTAAGTATAAACAAGAAAGAACCATGAGCCTCATTCAATTGCGACTTCCTCAATTCAATAGGGCTCTATATAAGCACATAACATATTTTTTATACATAACTTTTTAGTTACTGAACTTCTAACCACAATCAAGGTTTTCAATAACTAAAAACTTTGCTCAATAAATATGTTATGTGATTATATAGAGCCCTCTTCAATTGGCAAAATTGCAATTCAATGAGGACCTATATATCTTTAATGGCCAAGGGCCTCACTCAAATGTGATTCGCCCATTTCAATAGGGCTCTATATAAGCACAGAGCATTTTTTTTAAAGGAACTTTTTCTTTTGTGAACACGTTGCTTTTGGATACAAGTTCACTAAATACAAAATTACGTAAAAAAATATGCTCTGTGCTGATATTGAGCTCTATTCCATTGGCCAAAACACAATTGAATGAGGAGCTCACAATATAACAAATGCAGTAACCAAAGGCCCTCATTCAATTGCTATTTTGGGCAATTCAATATGGCTATAAATAAGCACTTTTAGGCCCTTATTCTATTTTAACAAATATATGTGATGATGTGCTTATTTACAACCCTATTCAATTTTCAACATTGCAATTCAATGACGGCCTTAGAGTACTATTACATTGTAAAAAATGCAATTGAATGAGGGGCAAACTATGCAACATATGGTACACACAAAGGCCCTCATTCAATTGCAATTTGCCCAATTGAATAGGGCTCTAAATAACAACATAACTATTTTTTTAAAATAAGTTTTTAGTTACTAAAAATATATCCAAAATAAAGTTTTTAAATGACTAAAAACTTATTAAAAAAAATATGCTATGTGCTTATTTAGGGCACGATTCAATTAGCCAAATCGCAATTGAATGAGACACAAACTGCTACACACAAAACTGAATTTCTTATTCAATGTTTAACAACCTATAAGCCTTACAAAGAAGAAAAAATAAGAATAACAAAAGTGTTGCGCACCTAATAGCATTGTACAAAAAATCACACAAACTCATAGGAAACTAAATTAACATTCTTCTTTAATGTTTAACAACCTATAACCAGTACAATCAAGAATAAATAACTTTTGCACAAGTGGTGCGCACCAAACAGGATTGTCAAAAACTAACACAAACACATAGCAAACTACATTAATTATATTATTTCATGGTTCGCTAACTATAAGCATCACAATAAAGGTTAAATAAGTATACCACAAGTGGTGTGCACAAAACAGGATTGTACAAAAAATAACATAAACACATAGCAAAATAAATTTATATTCTTATTTAATATATCACAACCCACAAGCCTTACTAAGAACCTTCAAGAACAATAACAAAAGTTGTGGGATTGTACAGAAAGTTAAAAAAAAAAAAGATAGAAAAAAATAACCATAACTGATACAATACAGTCAAATTAATACATTTTTCAATTATTTAAAAGACATTTACTCAAACAACATTTTCTATTTTATATTACAACAGATACTGCGTGAAGACAATCGGACGAGGACTTTTTCCACAGGACCGGACCATCGGACGAGGACTCGGACCAGACCAGCAGACGAGGAATTTCAACACAGGACCAGACCAGCAGACGAGGAATTTCAACACAGGACCAGACCATCGGACGAGGACTTTCACCAACGGACCACAACATCGGACGAGGGATATCGCCACAGGACCACAACATCGGACGAGGGCTATCGCCACAGGACCACACCATCGGACGAGGACTTCCAACAGAGGACTACACCATTGGACACCGATTTTGAACCGAGGACCAACAAACATTCGGATTTAAATCACACTTCAACCAAGGTAAAGTATAATAAGTACTAAAGTATAAAACTAAAGAAACTGCTTTCAGTTGCATCTGTGTCAACAGAAAAATAAAATAATTAATTTAATATCTCCCTTATTTTATTTAAATTGCTACTATGCAATACATAGCTCAATAACCACATCACTTTTTTTTTTAGCAAAGAAGTTTTGCAGTGGAAAATATCTATCCACAAACAACGTTTTTAATAAAAAAAAACATTATTTAAAAAAAATATGTTACATGCTTATTTACAGCACTATTCTATTGGCCACATTCTTAGCCAGTGAGGACACGAATTATAAATTTAACTAAATATAAATGATACATTCTAAATATAAATGATACCTTAATGATTTGCCTTTTAGTTCACCAATTGTGCACAAGAATCTTTAACAGGAATTACAATTTTAAATATACACAATTACATTTACTTTTTTTTCCTTTACAGATTAATATGGCTGATAACGAGACCAAAGAAGAGAAGAAAAGACGTCAAAATAGAGAAAGACAAGAGAGATGGGCCGCCCAGCAGACACCGGAGGAGAAAGAAATTCGACGAGAAAAAGAACGCAAAAGACTTGCAAATAAAAGAATACCAGCTGCAAAAATGAAAGATACAACCAAAAAAAATAAAAAGATAATAAAGCATTTACAAACTGTTCCTAAAACATCAGATGACATTTTACAAGATACCAGTCAAGACAGACCAAAAAAAGCAACTACAAAAACAAAGCATTTACAAACTCTTACTAAAAACTTACAGGACATTTCAACCAAACAAGTCCAACATATACCAAGAAAAGCTACGAAAAAAACTAAACATTTAGAACCTGTTGTTGAAACATTTCATGACTTTTCATCTGATGAATATGAAAGTCAACATCCAATATGCTTTGCAAATTGTCCTTTACTGAAGTCTTTAGCAGTAGAGGTTCATAGTTGTGGGGACATGACTACTCAATGTCAATTTTGTGAGGCTTATTATTTTAAACAGGAGAGACCCCGAGATGGACAATTTATTAGTTGTTGTCAAAAAGGAAAGTTCAAACTTCCAGAAAGGAAACAATTTCCAACCTATTTACAAAATATTATGACTGAACCTACTTTTCCAAATTACAAAAATTTTAAGACAAACATAAGATCCTACAATAGTGCCATATCATTTGCATCTATGGGGCAACATTGGCTGCTAATGTACCAGGACATGGTCCTTACTGTTTTAAAGTCCAAGGACAAATTTATCATCGGACTTCACATTTACATCCAGAGGAAGGAGAGCAAAGAAAATTCGCTCAACTATATGTCCTAGATACAATGGAAGCTGTTGACCAACGTATGCAGATGGAAGAAAATAAAAAATGCTTACCCAGTGTTTTTATAGAGCTAAATAACATTATGGACAACAATCCCTACAGTAAAGCTTACAAAAAATTGGCAGAAGTAGAAAATGAACAACTACTTCATGCACAAAGACATCAATTACCCATGCCAAAGGTTAATATGGTGCTTAAAAGAGACAGACATACTGATAAACGTCGTTATAACTTGCCAACATCAAATGAGGTTGCAATGGTCTTTCAGAATGATGAAGGAGAACCACCATTTCAAAGAGACATTAGAGTATATCCCAGAAATGAGGACCAACCATTTATTAATATTAATATCTTAAGTCCAAATTTAGATCCAATGACATATCCCATCTTTTTCCCACACGGAGAAGCAGGTTGGCAACCAAAATTAACCCTTCCCAGTTACCCAAATGCTAAAGCCAGAATCCGAAATAATGTTTCTATGCTTGAATTTAAAGTTGCTCAAATTGCCAATAGAGATGAATTTAATCCAATTTTATGTGGTGGGAAACTAACACAACAATGGATTATTGATTCATATTTGCAAGTTGAGGCAAATAATTTAAACTTTATAAAATATCAACAAGATAAACTACGTGTAGAACAATATTGTGGACTCATGGACTATGTTGCTGACGTGGCTACAAGCAGAGACATGACAGCTGGCAAAGCCATCATTTTACCATCTTCCTTTCAAGGATCTCCTCGAAATATGAGAGAAAGATACAATGATGCTATGGCTATTGTGACAAAATTTGGAAAACCAGATTTATTTGTGACATTTACATGTAATCCACAATGGCCAGAAATTAATCAAAATCTACTTCTTGGACAAAGTGCTTCAGATCGACCAGATTTAGTAGCCAGAGTTTTTAAGATCAAATTAAATGAATTAATACGTGACTTCACTATAAATCAGTTATTTGGCAAATGTCTTGCTTATGTATATACCATTGAATTTCAAAAAAGAGGCCTTCCACATGCACATCTTCACATAATACTTCAAGAGAAAGATAAATTAGATACTTCGGACAAAGTGGATGCAGTCATAGTTGCTGAACTACCAGATCCAGAACTATATGGTAGACTATATGAGATTGTTACTCATCGCATGATTCATGGACCCTGTGGAGACCTTAATCCACAATCACCATGTATGGAAAATAATCAATGTTCAAAAGATTTTCCAAAAGATTATAGAGACAAAACATATGCAAATTGTGATGGATATCCACTTTATAAAAGAAGAGAAGGAGATAGTGCCATTATTCGTGGAAAAAAAGTGGACAATAGATATGTAGTACCCTACAATCCACATTTACTCATGAAGTACAACGCCCACATCAACGTAGAAGCCTGCACTTCCATCAAATCCATTAAATATGTCTACAAATATATTTACAAAGGTTACGATGCAGCTACTGTAGTCGTCAAAAGTGCAGACAACCCTGAAAGTAGTGAGTTAGTACATGATGAACTTGCATCTCATGTCGATGCTCGCTATGTCAGTGCGCCAGAAGCTATGAGGCGGCTTTTAAAATTTGAAATGCATGATAGATCACATGCAGTATATAGGTTAGTACATTTGCCACAACGACATTTAGTCTATTTCCATGCTGGAAATGAAATGAATGCATTGGCCCAAAGTGAAGATCGTCACACTACACTAACTGCATGGTTTGCATTAAATTCCACTGATGCTCAAGCAACACAATACTTATATATTGAAATTCCATATCACTATGTTTTTGTGAATGGATTATGGAGAGCAAGAAAAACCAGAGGCAATAAAATAATTCCACGAATTTACACAGTCAGTCCAAGAGATGTTGAACGATTTTGCTTACGGATATTACTTTTAAATGTTCCAGGAGCACAAAGTTTTGAACAATTAAGAACTGTTAATGACATTGTATATGAATCCTTCCATTTAGCTGCAAGACATAGAAACTTACTCGCTGATGATACAGAGTGGGAAAGATGTTTAGAAGAAGCAGCACAATGTCAAATGCCACGACAGATGAGAGAACAATTTGCTTTTATTTGTATCTTCTCAAATGCTCCAAATGCATTAGCTTTGTGGAGACTTTTAAAAGTAATATGGCTGAAGACTTTATGCGACGATACAATGAACCCATTGCACACTTAAAAGCCTTAATGGAAATTCAAGAAGTCTTTTTAACTCATGGATTAAGTTGTGCAAGTTTTAATTTGCCAGATCCAGGTCTAATAGATGACATTAACTTTGAAGACTATGACATTCAACTACAAGCAGAAAGAACAGAAGAAAGACTTGCAACTTTAAATACACTACAATTGCAAGCATTTCATGCCATTAAAAATGCTATAGATGATGACATGGTGACAGAGCGTTATTTCTATCTTGATGGACCTGGCGGATCAGGAAAAACATATTTGTACAATTTATTAATGAGTTCAGTACGAGCACAAGGAAAAATAGCAATGGCGTTTGCCACTACTGGAATTGCTGCACTTTTATTAGAAGGTGGAAGAACTGTTCATAGTGGATTTAAACTGCCAGTGCCTATTTTGGAAAATTCTGTGTCAGATATTCGCATGACATCCTTACAAGCAAAGAAATTGAAGAAATGTAAATTAATTATAATAGATGAGGCCACAATGATGTCATGCTATGCCCTCCAATGTATTGACCGTTTGCTTCGTGAAGTCATGGATAATATTTTTCCATTTGGTGGAAAGGTAATGTTGTTGGGTGGCAATTTTAGACAGACATTACCTGTCGTTGTATATGGAAATCGAACAGACATTATTGAAACATGTATAAAGTCAAGTACAGTATGGAAACATTTTACCCATCTTCAACTGCAACAAAATATGAGATCAGAAGGCCAAACTGATTTCAATAATTGGCTTATTAAAATTGGAGAAGGCAGAACAGAAAAAATACTACATTTACCTTACGACACTGTAGAGATCCCACCTCATATGATTTGTCAACAAGATATTATATCGGCTATATTTGAAGGGAGCATAAATAACGAAGAATATTCCGAGCTTGCCAACCAAGTTATACTGACGTGTAAAAATAAAGATGCATTAATACTCAATAATGAAATCTTTAAAAAAATTAATGCACCACAAAGAAATTATCACAGTGCTGATTCTGTACTTGCTGATGACAATGAAAGTCAGGCAAACTTTTCAACTGAATTCATTAACTCTTTAACTCCTTCTGGAATGCCACCACATATTTTGCAGCTAAAGAAAGGTGCAATTATCATGTTACTGCGAAATATGAACCCCAAAAAAGGCCTATGCAATGGCACAAGATTAATTGTTCAACAATTAAAGGACCATTTTATAGATGCTGAAATTTTAACTGGGACCCATAAAGGAGAGAGAGTTTTCATACCAAGAATAGATTTAGCACCAAGTGAAAGTAGTCTCCCTTTTATACTTCAAAGAAGACAATTTCCCATTATTATGGCATTTGCCATGACCATTAATAAATCACAAGGTCAAACTTTCAAATCTGTGGGTATTTACTTGGAAGAACCAGTTTTTGCACATGGTCAATTGTACGTTGCGTTGTCACGCTGCAAAAATCCACAGGCTATTAAAGTTTACATTGAAAACAATGAAAGTCAAGGTGATTTATTAGAAGATGGACGTATTTTTACTAAAAACATTGTCTACTATGAAGTACTATGACTTTGCAGGATACAAACTAAAGCCATGCAAACATTTTGAAAAAACATTCAAAAATAACAAACAATTGGTTGTTTAATTCAGTCATAATTAATGGAAGTCATGTTTATGGATAATTCGCCTCACAAAATACTTGCCTTGCCTTTGTATGACAAATTATGTTAAAATGTTAAGTCACTATGTTAATGTTTCTAATGTTACAAGTTTAAAAACAATATTTTCAAGTTATTTCATTCAACATATTACAAAGTTCATGTTAAGAGCTCAAGCACCTTTTAAGTCACAATGTAAATATTCTATGTTATCTTAAGATTACTACCTACATTAATGTTTATCGCCAGTTTAAGTGCTCAGTAATGAATTACTTTAATTATGTACGGTTTAAGTAGAGTTTTTCATGTATGCCTTCCTCTACATTCAATGTATATTAAACTTAACAATTATTCTGATATAAATTGCATGTTAATACTGATTAATTTCAAGTTAAACTGTTTTTACATTCAAATGTTAATACTTTTAATTCAAATTTATGTTACAAAATGTATTTACTATGTTCCTGTTTATAATGTTCAAAATTAGACAAATGTTTTGCAAAAATTACAAAGCTACATAAAAAATAAAGTTCCATTTTAAAAATATATACTTTCAAGGTTATTGCTTACATGTATTTTAAACTTCATGTTAAAATTTGGTACGTTTAAAAAAGTCTTTTTACTTTTTACTTTTCTATGGATTCTATGTATATTAAAGTGAACAATTCTTCAGATACAAATTTCATTTTAAAAAACCATTACATCAACGTTTTACAAAAATACATGTTCATATCACAATACTTACAAGGGTCAAAAATATATTTAAATAACTAAACAACTTCACAAACATATACATCACATTGCCGTCATTTTTTGACGGGCAAGTCGCTAGTCACATATATAGTTGTGAGCAGACGGGTTGTTGCTAACGCTGCAGGCTCGTGTAGTGAGCCTGCGGCCCTCGCGAAGCGAGGGCCGCAGTTGCTGGCACGGAGCGCCAAAGGCGCTCCTTGCCAGCAACTGCGAACCTCGCAAAATGTATGGACTTAAGAAACAAAAATACGAGACGCGTTACGAGCCATACCGAACTCGCAAAAAACACCCAAAACCCGCGAAAAACACAATAAATACACACAACAAATACATAAAAAGCTTACCTACAGCCAGGGGGGGCACCCAGGACCTCGAAAACTGCAGAGTTTACACACCCGAAAATCATCTAAGCGAAAACGAAAACGAGGCTAAAGGACCCTAAACACGCAAAACACCACCAAACACCTAAGGATTTTCCGAAAAAGTCGGACAACATCCGAAAACAAGGATGTAAAATCAGGCACAGCCGCGTACCACACATTAGGCGCCATTTTAGAACACTAATTTATACAATCCGGAAGTACACAGCTACACTAACGGATTTGCCTGGCGCACGCACACTATTACACTGCACACATTCATGACGCTTACACAGCAGCTCCACACCACTAATGCTGCAGCAACATCAAAACAGATTGCCAGCTCTTCAACACAATGCTTCCTGCATATATTACTTCACAATAGGTAAAGTATATTCATTTCTTATTTTATTAATTATTCATTGCCATACCAAAAAAACACACCAACGCTGCTCATAGGACACAAACAACCAAGAGCCTCGCAATGAGCGCCGAAGGATCTTAAAACACCAACAAAATTAATTTCGCACACAAACAACATTACCTGCCTTACAATCTTATTGCCGTCATTTTTTCATGGGCAAGTCGCTAGTAATAACATAATATTCATACCATAAAAATGTAATTCAAAATGCTGCAGTTATCATAGAGTTACACCAAACTCAATTTTTGTTTTAGAAAAAGTGCACATTGTGGTATATGTTATAGGTAAAAGAGATACAAGTTGTAATATAAATAAATATATATATATATATTCATTGTATTATTATTTAGGTCGGCATTGTTATTTTAGGGTCTAGCATTATTTGCTATATTTCAACATAATTTTTCTCAAATTAATTTTATTATAATAGAAATCAGAAAGGGGATCGGGAATATCAAACATCAATAAACATTTTTCATCTTTATAAAAAGACACAATTAATATGCATTTATAAAATGAATTTTAATTATGGAAATAAGCCCCTCTCTGTCTTCAGGATGTCAATGCAGCTGTTTTTTTCTTGGGTTTAGAGAAGAACTATAAATAGTAAAAATTGTGATTGTGATCACATCTAGTAACACACCATTCACACTCCTGTAAATGGCATATGATGAAGACTCTTGCTCGGATGAGTGTTTTTTAGGAGTCATAGCTTAGTGAATAAGGAGAAGGGGACATGATAACTCTTTACTTTATCACAGTGATTCCCTGTCCCAGAATCCCCTACTGAATTTCTGTTGAGAATCCTGGGAATTGATGAAAAAAGCTGGACTCACAGGAGCTTTCATAATGGCATGGTCCAGTGCAATGTGCTCCTACCCACATCAACCACTGCTTGTCGTTGCAGTGATTAAATCTCTACTGTTCACCAGATTTATGCTATGTGTAATACTAGTGGCACAGTGTCCAGACACAGTACTAGCCTTCTGCTAACTGGGTCGGGGCCCTGGTGAGAGACACATTGGTTTCAGTCTCTTTGGTCCACCTCCTATTAAACATCCACCAGTATGACACATACCCTTCTGGATCACTACCATGTCATGGTGAAGGGGCTTGCGTACCTCAATGAAACTGTGAGCTATACCATATAGGGTCTCCCAAAATCATAGTAAAGAGGTCAGACAAAGTGTGAAGGAACTGGCAACCCACTTCAATATCTTTGCTAAGAAAACCCTATGGACATGCACAACCAGAGACATAATTGTGCCTGGTATGCTGCAGTCCATAGGGTCATGGGGAGTTGGATTCAACTGGACGATGAGTATGACACATGGCCTTTCAATACAATGTCTATATATCTGTATGCCTGTCTATCTACTATATAGATTCAGATCACTTCTTATCATGATTAAAAGAACATATATACAGCCTTATTAAATTGCGATACAGACAATTAAATAGGGCTCTATATAAGCACATAGCATTTTTTTTTTTTACAGAAGTTTTTAGTTAGTGAACTTCTATCCAAAAGCAAGGTCTTCACTAACCAAAAACGTATGCTCTGTGCTTATATAGAGCCCTATTCAATTGGTTGAATTGTAATTTAATAAGGCTGATAGTGTCTGCAAAGCATTACTTATTTACGTTCAGCTACATCTGTTATTACTGGTAAACATTTATAAAATAAAAAATCTGCACATTGTAATTTAAATTTCATATCCTATAATAAAATAATTTATTGATTTAGTTCTCATAGTGATAGCAGAATTGTTTTCTATTTCTGTTATGTCTGGCATATGAGGTGTAAAAGAAAATTCATTTTGGATATTGCATTTATAGGGGCAGTTTAGGTTAGATTTTGAAGTCTTTTAAGCACCTACTTGACTCAAACTTGACAGCCCTCAGGATTTGGTTTCTCATTTAGCATTGTGTTTACTTGTTCCTCAGCAGGCTTGTCTGATGCTAATGGACTCGCAGCAGTTCATCCCACATCAGTTATTACTGGTCTAATTCAGTCATTAACATTTCATTAATGGACTGGCCTCCTAGATGCCTGCATGGCTGTGCGGATATTGATGAGCCCCCTAGCACAATAAGTTGAACCTGCTTTTTAAGGAGCACTTTTTAAACAATTGCTCTGTGGTCATGGCATCTCCACAAAATCTATTAGAATAAGACAAGCTTACCGCTCTATTTTTATAAAATATTTTAAAGAACATAAACTTCTGATTTTTGTTATTTAAATTAATGAATATTTTTTTTTTCAAATAATAGCAACAATGCTTTCTAATGCTTTATAGTTCATAGAAAAATAAATATCTTATACACTGTTATATTGGCATGGCCATGTGTTTCATGGCTATAACTGGGAATATCTAGCTTAAATATCTAGCTTAAAGGAGCACTGTGGTCATTTGTTCCCTTTTGGTCTTTTGAATACTAAAACATGATAATGGGCAAAATATTTATAGAAAAAAAAAAATGTTTTTTAATTTTAACACTTTTTTCACATTTTTTATTTTAAATTATTCTTCACAGCAGTCTTCCATTTTTTTACTAGACTGTTTCTTGAACTTCTGTTTCAACAGGAGAAAGCGTTTTATTAATAGGATGTTTGTCCACAACCTGCTGCTGCACACCACACATTATCATGGCTCACGTCTACGGGATTTACTAAGTCTCATATATTATAATTAGATCTACTATGCGGTGCAATAATGTTCAATGTTGCATCATACTGTATATCCATCCATTTTAACATCTTAAGTCACTAAGGCCCCTATGAAATTGCTGCGGGTTACACATGGAGAAGCCCTACGGGCCGCCAAAATCTAAACTCCCAGCTAAGCCTTTGCTCTATCAAGCCCGTAAATGTTACGATCGCTAATCGCTATTAAATTGCTACGAATCGCAAGGACGAACTGTCATTCCTACCCGTAAACGGCAAATGGAACCAAAAATCCTACGGGGACTAGAGAGGACCCGCAAGGGGGTTAAAGCCCTGACCGTAGCACTGTAAAAGCAATACTTTATTTTAAATTAAAGGAAAATTGATGTAAGGTATTAATATGAAAAGCACATTATTCTCAAGCCCTCAAATCGGCAATAGAAAATTATGTATTTTATATTTAATTTCCGTGTTATATCATTCCTCATAATCAGTGTGTTAATACATATAATAGAACTCGCAGGGGCTAGAATATTATATTTATAGATTTTTTTCATATTGCATTATTTCTGGAATGCGGGTCCGATTGCAAATCAGAATTCAAAAGTGATTGAAATGTAACCTCCATGTTTTAGTGACGTAATGATGACTGTCTCTTTTACTATTGGCCCTGTCTAAACCCGTAACCACAGGTTTGACTAGTTGATCATGTTCATGGTTGCAAATGGAACATGCAGAAGCATGGTTTACAGATTTGGATGCCGGCCACATCTGTTGCGGGCTTGTCTAATTTAATCGCTCTGTAATTATAACATGCCTGTGCATTGTCAGTAGCATCACTTTTAATAATGTAAGTCTGGAAACCATATCATGAAACTATGAAAAAGAAGAATTAATATTTATACTGTATATATATATATATATATATACCGTATTGGTCCGGATATAAGCCGCACCTTTTTTCCGATTTTTGAGCTTGCGAGTTAAGGGTGCGGCTTATATTCGCGACCGTCAAAAAATCATTGCTAATTTGCGAACTTTGCTTGTAACGCGTGCAACTTCTATTCGCGAATGCAAAATAACTGCCGATTTGCGCAATTGCGAGTTAAGGGTGCCGATTTTCATGCTTTAGACTGCGGTATTGAATAGCGATTTACGGTTTTAGTGATTCTAAAATCCTGTAAAGCCTGTAACCTGCAAACAAGCCTGTTTCTTGCAATGGCTGATCACTTTGAGAGTCTTTTTCTCTCCAATTTTACGGGTGCGGCTTATATTTGAATACTATCTTTTTTCTATTTTTTCCCCTTGAACTTTACGGGTGTGGATTATATGCGGGTGCGGCTTATATTCGGACCAATACGGTATATAGGCAGATACTCTCTCTCCCCCATGACACGTGGTAGTGGATGGAGAGAAACAGATCTCCTATTCCACGACAGCCTAATAATATAGGTTTTAAATGCTATATTTATTTATCTTTTTGAAATACTGATTTTATTGCTAAATCACTATTAATCAAACAAATGCAACCCTTTCTGTATGACCATTTGTATAGTCATTCAGTCATGACTGACTCTTCATAACCATTTGGACCGCAGCAATCCAAGCACATCTGTCAGCCACTGACCATCTAAACTCAATGAAGCTCATGTTTATTGCTTCAATTACCTTATGTAACTCTCTCCACCTCTGTCATCCCCTTATTTGTGTACCTTCAATTTTTCCTGTCTTCTTATGATATGGACAATATATTTGAACTTCAGCCTCATGATCATACCTTCTAGTGAACAGTTTGTCTTTTTTTCCACCAGTATTGATTTATTGGATCTTCTTGCAGTCCAAGGGACTCTAAGCAGTTTTCTCCTACTCCACAATTCAAAGGTGTTAATTCTGATGCACTTAGACATCTTTATGGTCCAGCTCTCAGATATGCATGTTACTATAGGGAATACCAAAGTTTTAGCTATGCAGACATTTTGTTGTTAATGATATGTCTTTACTTTTTAATAGCTTATCCAGACTTGCCATAGCTTTCCTCCTTAGTAGCAAACGTCTTTTAATTTCATGGCTGCAGTCACCAACTCAAGAGATCTTGGAGCCCAGGAAAATAAACTCTGTCACTGCCTCCACTTCTTCCTCATCTATTTGCCAGGAACTGAGATTGTCGTTTGCCATAATCTTCGTCTTTTTAACGTTGCGCAACAGGCCAACTTTTGCACTCTCATTTTTCACTCTTATTTTTAGTTCTTCTTTATTTTACAGCAATCGGAGTAGTATCATAGGTGTATCTGAGGTTGTTGATATTTCTCCCAGCAATATTAATTCCAACTTTGGGTTCTTCCAGTCCAGCTTCTGCATAATGTATTTCGCATATCAGTTTAATTAATAAGGTGACAGTATACAGTCTTGTCACAATTCTTTCCCCATCTTAAACCATTTAGTTATTTGGTTCTGACAGTGTCTTCTTGGTCTACAGGTTCCTCAGAAGGCAAATGAGATGTCTGGTCAGATGATATGGTCTACATCTCTTTAAGAACTTGCAACATTTTGCTGTGATCAACACAGTCAAAGGATTTAAAATAGTCTATGAAGCAGAAGTAAATGTTTCTCTATTATTCAGCAGATATTGTCCATTTGATCTCTTGTGTCCCTATGAAACCCGGCTTGCACATGCGGTAGTCCATATATTGTTGGAGCATAGCGTGTAGGATCTGAAGCATTACCTTGCTGCCATGTGAAATGAGTGCAATTGTTCGATAACTGGAGCACTCTTTAGATCTGCCTTTTTGGGGGGGATTGGTATATAGACTTACCTTTTACAGTCTACTGGTCATTGTTGATTTTTCCAAATGTGTTGGCATAAGGCAAGCAACACTTTCACAGCATCATCTTGTAGGATTTGTAATAGTACCATCAACTCCTGCATCTTTATCAGCAAGGCTTCCAAGGGCCCATCTCACTTCACTCTGCCAAATGTCTGGCTCCAGCTCATTGGAAAAACTACTGAGGTTAATAATTCTGTTAAAATCCTTACTGTATGGATCTTCAGTGTATTCCTGACACCTCTTCTTTATCTGATCTTCTTCTGTTAAGTCCCTACCATTTTTGTCTTTTATCATGACCACTTTGGCATGAAAGGTTCCTTTGAGGTTCGAAATTTTCTTGAAAAGATCTATTGACTTTCCCAATCTGTTATTTTCTTGAATCCTGTTATATTGTTCATTATATAATGTATCATTGTCTTGCTATCCTCTGGTTTCTGTATTCAGTTGGACAGATATTTTCCTATCTTCACTTTCCTTCTTTCCTGAGCTACTTGTAAATTATGGGTCAAAGCTTTCAAAGGAAAGAAATATATTGCTCTAGTGGCCAAATCTGGTAATGCATGCTTAAGTTGAATTTTGCTATTTTTTGTGTCCCCTTTTCATTTAGTCCAGGGGGGATTTTCCCCCTCCCCACCCCCAGTTCCTACACCCCTGACCACAGTAGAACATCTGGTGGTTGCCTGATCTGAAATATCACATTCCAGTCCATTTAAGTTTATTAATTCCCAGGATATCCATGTTTAATATTGTCATCTCATGTTTGATCATGCCCAGTTTGCCTTTGATCATAGTTCTAATGTTCCAAGTTTCTATGCTGAATTGTTGTTTGCAGCAGCGGACTTTCCTTTCCCCTCCAGACACATCCTCAGCAGGGCATCCTCACGACTTTGGCCCACCACTTTATTAGATCTGGTGCTACTTATACTCTCGCTCTGCTCTTCCCCAGTAATGTGGTAGTCACCTTCGGACCTAAGGGGCTCATCTTACGGTGCTATATCATTGTATCTCTGGTTATGCTTATCCATACAGTTTTCTGAGCAAAGATACAGGGCTAAATTGGCAGTTTCTTTTCCAGTAGATCTCAGTTTTTTTGACCTCTCAGCTATGACCTGTCTATTTGGGTGACGCTGCCAAAACAAGGTAGAGATCCATTAAAGGGGACTACTACAATGGCCAATCTCTATAACCTTTAAATGCATAACCTCTATGTGTGCACTCCTTTGTATAGGAGCAGCTTTTGTTCAAGGGGAACTTCTCATTTAAATCTTCATTCTGATAAACAGTCATAGAAAACATTCAAAGCCAGTCACAGCGCTTATTATCTCGATCAAAAACATCATTCTCAAATATATTGTCAGAAGAACACAGACAAACTATGTTTCATACAAATTTGGCCAACAGTTTTCCACTTATAATCCTGTCACTTTCATGCATGGTTACCATTTAAGAAAGGATTATCAGAGCAGTTCTGTCGAGGGTGCTTTTGTCTGTCAAAATAAGTAAAATGAAAAAAGCACAATGCAAAATAAATAACCTAAATGTCATGATTTGCTTCTCTACAGGAATCAACTTTACTGTGCTGAAATTGCAAAGAGCTTTGATTTTCACATCAGGAAAAATATTTATTCAATTTAACAAATAGGATTTGAGTTTTAGGGTCTAATTGATATATGCCTGTGGCTGAACTAAACTTGTTACGGAACATAAGTCTTCCTTACTGACAAAAACTATATATGTACAAAAAAATAATAGTGCTTGACTTTAAAAATAATATCTGGAAACAAACTTGTTTACGGGAAGGCCACTTTTTATCTACTGCAAAACTTTAAAATACCACTAAAATATTTTGTCTATATTTAAAAACATTAAAAAAGCCGGAAAGTCCAGGCAAAATAGTGGGAGCTAGAATTAATGGAACAGTCAAAATCCAACCATTGTAATATCTGGATATTCCTTTGACCCTAGGGAAGTCACAGACCCTGTGTAGTGACCTCCATGGCTAAAAACAGGCAGCTCAAGGAGAATGGAAGAGAGGATGGACATTTTCTTAGCTAAGAAATTGCCAAAGTGTATTAATAATTATTCAGCATTGTGCACTTTAACATACACAGCTAATATCACTTTTAATAACCCATTAACAAAAAATATTCTAAATTAATGTGCATCTTCTATTATAATACATATCAAAGATTTAATTGGATGTGAATTTAAATGATGTATGCTAGGTTTAAAAGTTACTGGTAATTATCATTACAGGGATATGCTTGACGAAACTCGCTATTACTTCAGGTTTAGCAAGGAAGTTCCCTGGTACTTTTTTACATGAACTCCTCAATCTTTGGGGTCCAATACAAATCAAATCATAAATGCACCGGGGCCCTGCTCTTGTGGGGCCTCAGTGCAGTCTAATTATGTTTTATTTTTATATTAAGGTTTTCATAGTGTAGGGCCCCCCACCCGGCCCATGCCCCATGGACTCTCCTCAAGCACACCAGGCCCAATGATTTCAAAACGTGCATATATTTCTAATACAAAAAAAAAAAAAATGTACTGGGGCTGCTTTAAAGTGCATAGCAAACAACATCAAAGTTTGGTTGCAATTTATTTTATTTTTTTAAATTTAGTTTTGATTAAAAATCAGTTAGTTTACTCTTACCATTAAAATAATCAAATCAATGTAACAAAAAAAAACTAAATAAATATAAAATGTTAACAGAGGTAATTATGATCTCTGGCATTCTACAGTGATTGGTAATTTTAATATTTCTTGATTTTTTTTTCCTTTATGCTATGTGTATATCCTTAATAAAAGAATGATCTGTGGGCTCTTGCACATATCCAGGGTCTGTAACATTTTTTTCTTGTCAAAAATATAGACCAGACAATGGGCCTCATTCTATTACCGGCCGTAAATCGGCCGTAAGGCTGCGATTCCTTGCAGGGGTTCTGTTAACTCGCGATTCTATTATACGGCCCCGTAAGGATCTCATCTTACGGCCGGCCGCATATCTTGGAACCGGCCGTAAGCTCTGAAATCTAAAAACGCAAAAATAAATTCAAGCCTGCACTGTACAGCTCTGTAAATGCTAGGGATCATATTGGGGGACATGAGGATTAAAAGGAACCCACTCTCAAGCTTGCACATCAGCCCAAACCCGAGTTCAAATTAACTGTTTATTTGCCGGCTGCGGCGTGGGCGGGTCTGAAGTGCTCCAAGCACTCTGGACTTTTTACATGGATATTTTACGGATATTAAAAATAAAATATTTTACGGATTTGAGTATAGGATAATTATGTGCTATTTTTTCTAACACCTAAAATCCCTTTATAGTCTTCTCAAAGTGCAGGATGACTTTATTTGAGCTATTTTATGTGCTTAATTGGTGCTAGCGGGACCTCTTTCCTGCAAGTAAGCTGCGGCTCGCTTTTAGCCTTGCAGAGAGGTTTCCCGGAGCAATTGAATTGCAAATAGGAATTTCTTACGGCCGAAACTCTTGCGGCCGTTTAAGATCAAAGGCTTTCCTCTGGCGCGAGCGGCCGCAAGAGATAGCAAGGCACCGGCCGCAAGCCTGCCGGAGCCCCCGGCCGTAAGGGAATAGAATAGCCGAATAGCTTGCGGCCGGTCCTTGCGGCCACGCAACGGCTGCGGCCGCTAATAGAATGAGGCCCATTCTGAGCAAATGATATGTTTAAAACACTTGAGAAAATGAATGTATTAATTATTAAATTGTCCTTGTGGCTGCTATGTCCTTGTCTTTTTGAGTTACAAGGATATATGTATTTCATCTCAAAGTGTGAGTCCTATGCACATAATTTCCTTAGTATTGAGGGACCCAAGACTTAAAAAATCTCTCCTTCAAGCTCAGCAACTTCTTAATTACTGATGCTTTGGGGGAAATACCTTGTTGTATCATTGTACACTTGTTTCAGAGTTCCTTGTGAGCTTGGATTAATTATATAAACCATCTACTTCTTAGATACAAGATAGAAGAGATAATAACTTGCTTAGCTACATGCAATTGCAATTGGACCAAATAACAACATTTACATATTAATGTTGTGATTTGTTTCATACTTGATACATATAAAACTACAGTAGGATCAGGGATTTCCGGTCAAAGAAGCTGTTGAAGCAAAACTCACTGGACCAATTATCCAAGTGGAAGTGGCTGTTGTTGAAAAAGGGTAGCCTTCAATAGGTTGAAAAGCACAAACGTTACATTGGGTAATATTCGGTGGAATAAAGATCTACAAAAACATCTTGAAACCACAACTATAGTTCAGATGTTAAATCGCTGTCCTTTAAAATATGGACACGTTTAAATAAGATTTTCCCTATTCCCTCATGACTAATGTAGGTGTTGACACAACATCAGGAGGTTTTAAAATTTCCTTCAAGAATATCTGGACTACTTCATACCAACAGCTATGAATGCAAAGCAATCCTGCACTTGACCTAAAATTACGTTTTGACCTCCTTTGAAAGATTCCATAGAAGTAGATATCATTTCAAGTATAATATTACAATATTTTAAACATGTCTGATCATTGACAAACCAAGACACATGTAGTCTATTAGTTCAAGTTAGGAAGAATATTATTCCGATAGAAGCTGGGGTGCAAATGAGAAGGGTAATTTTTTAAAGAAAAAAATAAAACAGTTGCTCTCAAGTGGTTCTGGGGTTTTATTTTTCTAAGAAAATCAATTAATATTTAATGTTATTTTAAATTAAACCAAATTATAATAAATCAACAACCTTGCAAGCTCATGGCTTCGAACTGTACCCAAAGCAGCTGCAAATCTCAGATCATTGCCATCTCTGGCATGGCCCAACTCAACATATTTATTTAAACTGGAATTTAATGGGCTGATCTTGAAGTCAACAGCTTGTTAAGGACCTATCCTGTCATAGTTACTGCACCAGTCTGCCGCTGCAGTGTGGCAACCAACCTCTAGATGGTGCTACCGATATTTAGCGTTATGTGAGAGAAGTTCTAACCTTAGAATGTTAGCCTAACCCTTAAAATAACCCTCACCCTAACCCTAGGAGTTTAACTAAGCCTTGACTCTATGATATGGTACTGGAATATCAGCAGCGCCATCTAGCAGTTGGTCACCACACTACAGTGGCGGACTGGTGCCGTAACCATAACAGGATAGGACCCTTGTTAACTTCTTCTAAATCATTTAAATATTCGCTTTTGTAAATTACAGCTAAATGACAAAGTAATATTGTCAACATTATTCTATTACAATATTTACTTAATAACTAAAATATTTTAACTTGCTACGGTAACTTTCCATATATACAATATTCAATAATAATTCTAAAATACTGACATTTTAAATACAATTTATTTTGTTTTACTAGTCTCAAAATGTTACTTGTTTTCTACGGAGACAGCCTCAAACTGTTTATCATAGTTGTCTTTTAATGTATATTACACATTTATCTTGGTGTTCTGGACTCCAGAGAATCTCTGTTTTAACAGTAGATTGAATTCATTTTTAGTATCTTCCACATTTTGCCAACTGGCAGTTTTCATTGTGATGACTAATTGTTGTTTATTTTGATAAGGTCTCCAATGGCTTCCTTAGCATCTCTTCAGTATGGATATGAAATAAACATTTCATTAAATTATTGTTTGTTTACACATAGGATTTTAAGTTAAGTGATTACATTATGAGATAAACCTGTAAGTTTTATATGTATTACATTTATACTGGTATTTCAAATTCCACCTACTCAATAATTTTTCATTCCAATTTTATACACTGAGCACATTCTTCAGTTGTACTCCCCTTATTATTATCATTTATTTGTAACGCTCTTATTCCATAGCACTAAAGTTCACTCCCAAGAACTAATTCGCTGACTCGAGTTTGTAGAGAAGCTTCTCTAGCAAGAGCTATTCTGAGTCTTTAACACACCCCAATAGGTCACAAATGTCAATACATAATTACATGGGAAGACAATCTATCCCAAATCTGGAACCAAAATATCTGTCAAGAATCTTGGGCAAACCTTTTGAAAGGTTCCCTGAATAACAGTGTCCTGGAAACCTCACTTAAGGTTCTACATAGAACTCATATTACTCCAGAGAAACTCCATAAATTGAAAACTCCTGCCAACCCACACTGCTTTAGATGATTTTCTGAAGTTGGGTCCTTCTTCCATATGTGGTGAACGTGTCCAAAAGTTCAAAAGCTATGGAAAGACATAAATAAATAAAAATACATCTTGCCTCAAATTTACTTGGCTTACAACTAAATCTAGACATTGAGAAACTGTCCCCTAGGCCTTTCCTCTCCGGATCTATATATTGCACAAAATAAACCATTACAGCTTCTGTTTCTAGCCACCAAGAGTCACATCGTCAGACAATGGCGAACAGACAATCTAAATATCCAAACTCTAAAAAATAAATGAAACTACATCTTAATTAACAAAATAATTACTCATTTGCTATCAGATACTATCCCTACATTTCTGACAATATGTGACCCATGGCTAGGTTCTACCCTTAGCATTACTTTATGATAAAAGTCAGACTCTGAATTTTCATGTTGAGGGTAGAATGATGGAAATGTGGAGCCCTGGCATCAATAATGGAAGATAAACCAAGAGATAATCCTTATTTCTTTTTTCATTATTTTTCAAGCAATTGAAGGTTCAGAGGCTGAGGAGAGGTAAAAATCCCCCTCCCCTTTTTCTTTTTCTTTTCTTATTTTATATATTATCTTCACTTTTGTTTTTTATTCTGTGTTCTTTGTAATAGTCATTGGGCTCTAATACATTTTTTAATGTAGCTTTACAGTCCAATTTGCCATTCTCTGTCACTAAACATGGCTTTCTTGCTAGTGAACCTTTAACTTATTCTTAAGTCTACAGCACTATCATGGAGTTTAATGGTTGTCATCCTAGTTAAGACACATCCTTATTTATAATCTAAATGCCTCACCCCCAAGATTTACTCATAAGTAACAAAAAACATAAAAAAAAACATTATTGAAAGCATATTTTCCATCATCATAGCCTTTACACTGTTAACAGAATGGCGGAATAGCCATTTGTCTAAAACTATATTGAAAGAGGAGAAGAAACATAATAATAAAAAAATAAAAAAATGGGAAAGACAATCAAGACAAAATTATTGCTTTCAATTAAAATAATGTATTATTGTATTATAAGAATTCAGCAAATAGTCATTACACAATGTATTCTATATAATACATTAATATGTATTTTTTCATTTAGGTTACAATTGATGCATACAATTATTGCATGTATTCTATTTTGTTTGCTGTCATATCCCAATAAAAAGTTGATTGAGAAAAATAAAAAAGTACAAAACATGGAGAAGGATGTCTTATCCAATGTGCTTAGTGCAGTAGAATGGTTATATTTCCCTTTTTTGGAGGGGGTTACTTATATTTCTATTGATGAAGCCATTCAACATGTCATCTAAACAAGTCAATGGTTTGACTTATGAGCAGTGATCTCACTATGTTCCAGTGGGTCCAATGGGACCAACATGGAAGGTTGAGGTCCTCTCTCCTGTCCATGGACATCTGGTATAATGCATTCTCCATAGTATAACCAGGGAAAATAGGCATCTGGTTAACGTAATAATGGCATATATATTTACTTGTCTACCTATTCACTAACATTTAATTCAGACATTATCCAAGGTTGAGGTCCAAGGTTATACACAGTTATTCCCCTGGTTATCATTACTTGTAATTTCTGCCACCTTTAGTAATATTTCAATTAGTCTGGCAGGTCATACTGAACTAATATGGAGTTAAAAGGTGATAAAATTGTTCCAAGAGTTCAAACCCAAATATGTATTATGGTAACATGCCCTACCATATACATTACCATGAGGATTTTTAAACATGGATTGAAGAGTAGCTAAAACATAATTAGCTGTGCAAAAGTTGCTGACATTTACAATGTGCATTCATTTTTGTATTAGTACCACTGTAAAGCTTGTAAGAAAACTCCCTTCAAATTGGACATATGCTTAGGGTTTGTGATGTCTTATACTGATTTGAATACGTGCACCTCTTTGTTACCATTTTAGTTACTACTCATCACTTAAATCCTTTTCACTTTCCCAGGTTATTATTTACTCTCTTCTTTGAAAAAATGAAATACACGTGTGATAAATTATGACCTGACTTTTAACAGTAACGTCTTTTACAGTAATCAATTAGTGCCCAAATTAACTCTTCAGCCTGGGTCTTACTTTGCTGCATGAGCTGCAATTGGTGAAAAATGAATGTTACTGTACAGATGCAACTACAATACATTTCATTGGTAACACAGAGCTGTCAAATCTACTTGAATTGTGATAAAAATAATCTGAGCATATCATTGCTAAATTCACTAGGAAATTGCCCGTTAATAATGACGGGTATTAAATTGTAAACCTGGCAATGCTGTTTGCCACATAATGTGAGGATTTTGCACCTGTGAGCACCTTTGGCACTCATTGCTAGCCTCTCCCCCCCTGTACTTCAACTTTCATGCCTTTAGCGCTCATCACGTAGCTCGCAATGAGTGCCTTTGGTGCTCATTGAAGCCTCTCCCCCTGTGTACTTTGTAGGCCTTGCACTTAAGTACCTTTGGCGCTCACCACGAGCCTCTCCCCCCCCCGTGTAGTTTAGGGGCCTTGCAATTAGTGTTACTGCCTTGGGTTAAGTGTTACTGGCTTGCATTAAGTGTTACTGCCTTGGGTTAAGTGTTACTGGCTTGCGTTAAGTGTTACTGCCTTCGGGCTGTTTTTAACTGCCTTCAGCCTCGTTTTCATCCTGTTACCTTTTTTTCGATCGTGAAAAAACACCAAATATGCCTCAAATTAACTTGCAACCTTACTCGCCGGCTCCCTGGCTCTCCCCCTAGGCTGTTTGTGAGTGAATTTGAGACATAATTGTGTTTTTTTGGTGGTCTTTCCAGTTGCATGGTTCGGCCGTTTTCCGTGCTTCGGTCCTAAATCCCACGGGCCTCACAATCGCGTGCCTCAACTTAATTAACTAGTCATTTAAGCGTAAAACAGAACGGTATAATATTGTTTTAAAAACTGTGTCTTCTGTCTGTTTGTGCACCCTCTCTCTGTGTACCCTCTCTCTCTGCTCCCTCTCTCTCTCTCTGTGCCCTCTCCCTCTCTGTGCTTACTCGCTCTCTGTGAGCCCTCCCTCCCTCCTTCTCTCTCCCTCCCTCCTTCTATCTCTCCCTCCTTTTCTTCTTTCTCTCTCTCCCTCCCTCGCCTCTCTCTCCCTCCCCCTTTTTCTGGCTCTCCCTCCCTCTCCCGTCCTCTCCCTTCGCCATGCAGTGCGATTCTTGCAATGAGAAGTGAGAATGCGCAACTCCTAATTCTCTCTCTTTCTCCCTCTCTCTCTCCTCTTCTTCTCTCTCTCCCCTCCTTCTCTCTCTCCTTCTCTCTCTCCCTCTTCTTCACTCTTTCTCTCCCTCTACTTCTCTCTCTCTCTCCATCTCCTCACTCTCTCTCTCCCTCTCCTCACTCTCTCTCTCTCCCTCTCCTCACTCTCTCTCTCACCCTCTACTTCTCACTCTCTCCCTCCCCTACTTCTCACTCTCTTTCCAATCATTCCTTCTCTCTTCTTCCTCCATCTCCCTTCCTTATCTTTCCTTTCATCCTTCTCCCTCACTCTCCTTCTCTCTCCTTCCCTCCTCTCTACCTCCCCTCTCCCTCCCTCTCCCCCTTCTGCGCCCATTGCGAGCCTCGCAATGAATGGCTTTGTTACACACAAACTCGCAGTATGACAACTATATTAGTGATTACTTGATCATGATTATGTCTCTTATGTACAGGACCCTGTCGTGATGGGTTGAGTTGGAATCAAACATTTGTAAGAAACCTAGCTTAAAAGACTACCTTATTATAAAACAAAATCACGCACACACACACATATATATATATATATATATATATATATATATACAGTATATATATATATATATATATATATATATATATATATATATATATATATATTTGAAGTATTTGAGTGCAACAAAAAGTTTATTTTTGGTGCCACTGTCAGTCTTTTTGTTTTTTTGGTGACAGCTAAGAGGGGCATTGACATCTGTAGGATCAGGTATTGTAGTTATCCTTCTCCCTCTCCTGTGTCTCCCTCCCCCTCTCCGTCCCATGTGTCTCCTTTCCCCCTTTCTCCCTCTCCTGTATCTTTCCCCCCCTCCTCTCCCTCCCCTGAGTCTCTTTCCCCCTCACCTGTGTCTATTTCCCCCTCTTCCTCCCCTTTGTCTCTTTCCCCCCCTCTCCCTCCCTTGTGTCTCTTCGCCCA